>MNCI01001432.1:36064-46115 GCA_015680685.1 Gnetum montanum
ATAGTTTGATGCATCAATAGGGTGCATGAAAGATTTGATCATTGAAATGCCTATGGATAAGGAACTTAACTAATCCAACCAAGAGATATGCAAGTGGGTCCTCCCCATAGTAGGCTTATGTCATTCATGCTCTTGCAAAACCTAAACTAAGGAGTCCATGCACCCCATAGTTGATTAATAGTTATGAAAAATTAAGGACTGTATTTGGAAGAATCTACCTAAGAATTTTGACACTTCAAACTAAGACATTGTTCAAGAACGTTGACAACTAGTAGTGAGGTGAGTTATGGAAAATATGATGGATGAGAGAGAAAATGGAATGGAATTCCAAATCATGGTCACATGAAATCCCTTGTTGATTCTATGGTTAAATGACCTGATAAAGGCCAGCCTTAGTCCAGATCCAAAGCAACCACATTTAGTAACTTTGAATCACCACTCTAAGACTAGAACACTACCTTGAGACACAATAATGCTACCATAGATCAATCATGATGTTTTATTAGAGAAGAAAACAGAAGCATGAAGTAAGAAAAGGGCCTCAGTTAGAGAGAATGTTCAGGCATGGATAACATGTCTTTCTAGTCCCATAACTAATACTTGAAGCCTATTATTTTAACAAAGTGGTATGCTTTGAATTCCCATCATGTTTGTTTCTTTGATTTTATGTTTTTATGGATT
The DNA here is from genome assembly GCA_015680685.1 of Gnetum montanum. Taxonomy (NCBI): domain Eukaryota; kingdom Viridiplantae; phylum Streptophyta; class Gnetopsida; order Gnetales; family Gnetaceae; genus Gnetum; species Gnetum montanum. The sequence goes on from MNCI01001432.1 coordinate 36,746, forward strand.
TTCTAGATGGGAACCACACCATGCAAAACTTATTAACTTCCTATTATTGGTCAACATGAAATAGTAAGAAATCCATGAAAAAAAAATTGCACTCAAGCAAGTACAAATGCACAAATGGTATTGAATCCCATTGAAGTCACACCCTTTTTAAAAATTTGATTCTTCTCCATGTTTGAAAACTACCAAGGTCACAAGTTCTTTAAAGTTTTATTAATGCAAAAAGAACCTTATACTTCCAAAACCAAAAAGAACATAAAGTTGGTGGATGGGTGAATGATGTGGACTCACTACTTGTTTCATGAAAAAGAAACCATGTATTAGTCATGAGTCATCAAAACTAAGAAATAGAAACTAGACATTAGCAATTAAAAACATTAAGTACAAACCACCATTAGCAAACTACAACATCACTGTGTCCTATTGGAAACAAAACATTTTATTAGAAAATAGTAATAATTTACACAAAAAGAAAGTAAAATATAAAATAAATTAAAAAATATTCAAGAAAGATAAAACATACTAATGATGTTGTAAAACAAAAATTTGGAAAAGTAACAATGTGTAAAACAAAAAGGTGTAAAAATAAAGAAAGTGCAAAATAAAAAAGTGTAAAAAAAGAGTAGAAAAACTAAGGAGCCACTAATATTAGTAGTATGGATGGTGATATTTCCCATGACTAAGTTGAAAGAAGGAGATCTAAAAGATTGAGTGAGGTTATTCATTTGATGAGGTGTTTCTTGCATTGGCTTGCTTAGGCTTGTGGAAAGGTTTAAGTTATTACATATTAATCAATTGCTTTTTGTTTGTGCCCTTAGGTTTGTAGATCAACATGGCCTTAGAAGGAAAGGTTTCATAAATAATATAAGGCCCTATCCAGAACATTTTAAACTTAGTCTCTTAAGGTACCTATGTGGGGCTCTAGTAAGGGACCTTGTCTCTAGGTTGAAATTTGACTTTCCTTAGTCTAAGGTCATGACATTCTTTATTGAATTCTTTGTGCACTTTATTAAAGGATAGGGCCACCAATCTATTTTCATATAGCATGTTGAGGTCGATCAGTATTTCTTTTTGTTCTAGGCTAAGTTCAAGATCAAGGTCATAGGATGTTGCAACTATACAGAGCTTGGATTGAATTGGAGGAGTTGGTAATTTTCTATACACAAGATCATAGGGAGAGTACCCTATAGGGAGTTTCCATGTTGAGTAATATGCCTAGAGGGTATCATTAATTTTTGTGCTCTAGTCTCTCTTGTATTTGATTATTATTCTAGTTAAGATCTTGGTGATCTCTCTATTGGTAGCCTCTGCATAACCATTGGATTGGGAATGGTAGGGTATTCTTAGTTTCTGTTCAACCCCTAAATGTTGCATGAGCTTGTAAAACATAGCATGTATAAAATGAGTACCATTGTTAGAAATTAGTGCATGTGGAACTCCAAACATATTTACAACATTTTTTTGTACAAACTAAAAATTAGTGGAAGACGTATAGTTTGTGATGGCTACTGCTTCTACCCATTGTGTATAATATTTAACAATGACTATTATTCCTTTCCATTTGGCATGGGTGTGATGGAACCTATGAAGTCTATGCCTGAAATGTTAAAGGGTTCTAGTGGTTAGATTTACTATTGAGGCCCCTCCATTTGAGTGGTCATTCCATCATCTTGTTTATAATATTCACAAGAGTAGATGAATTGGTGGACATCCTTGAAGGTTGTTGGTCAATAATAATCTACCATTATGATCTTAACGGTTGTTTGTCTTCCTACATAGTGGCTCCCACAAGGACCCTCATGAGGATCTTGAAGAACACATGGTTGATTAGCATAAGAGACATACCAACAAACCAAACCATTGGCGCACATCTTGTAAAGATGTCCATTAATTTCTATGAAGCATTTTGCCTCATGAAGAAACTATTGCTTCTGTTCATTGTGCAAGTCTTATTGCTTCTACTAAATGAGAAGATAGCGAGGATCCCATTGTATTGTGTACGTTTATTAGGTACTTGTTCATTTATTACACCAAAGAAGAGAAGTTCATCATGAAATTAATCAAAGAGCAGGCTCTCCTATTTATTGTCTTATCATAACCTAGACAAGTGATCAACAACCATGCTCTCAGTTCTCTTTCGATCTACCATTGTAAGATTGAAATCCTATAAGATCACCAATCACTATATGACACAATGGCTCACCGTTGGCTTGTTCATAAGGAATAACATAACACTATGATCAGTGTCCATAAATATCTTATACCCAAGAACATAATTCTTGAACTTCTCCAAGGCATACACCACTACCATAAGCTCTTTCTCTATTATAAGGTAGTTAAGTTGTGCACCCACAATGCTTCAACTTGTGCAATGGATATAATAAGGACATTTCTAATTGTCCAACTATGTAAACATAGCTCCCAAGGCATACTTCAATGCATTTTTCATGATGTGAAACAGATTAGATTGGACTAATCAAGTTCTTATAGAACTCGAGTTTCTACAAGATTTTTCTTGAGTTTTTTGAATTTCTTTTCATATTTCTTGGTCTATATGAATGAATCATCTTACTTTGTAAGCTTCACCAATAGTTTAGTGATCTTAGAGAAATTTGTGATGAATTATCGGTAGTAGTTAGTGTGTCCAAGGAATGATTAGACATCTTTAATGGTTTTCAATTGGAAGGTTATTCCTTGGATGATCTTAATCCTTTCAGGGTTCACCTCAATCCTTTCTTGTGAGATTCTATGTCCTAATACAATGCCTTGTTGGACCATCAAATGGCTTTTTTTCCAATTGAATCAAAGATTGGTCTCCAAGCACCTCTTAAGAACTTTCTCAAGGTAGTCCAAGGATTACTCAAATTTAGTAGCATAGGTGGAAAAATCATTCATGAAAACTTTCATCCTACTGACAATATACTACTAAACAATACTTAGGATAAGGTGTTCAAATGTCATAGGTGCATTGCATAGACAAAAAAGCATATTTTTATATCCAAAAGTCTCTTAGGGACTTGTGATTTTTGTTTTGGCTTGATCCTCTCGTGAAATTTAAATCTAGTTATAACCACTATAACCATCCAAAAAAATATAATAGAAATGCCCATAAATAGTGTCTAGCACTTGGTTCACAAATGGTAATGGGAAATGATCTTAGTAGGTTACCTTGTTCAATAGCCTGAAATCAATACAAGCCTAACACTTTCCATCTTTCTTTGGCACAATTACAAGTGGGCTAATCCACTCACTATCCATGATTGGATAGGTGAACCTTCCCTTAAGAGGTTATTCAATTTCCTCTTTGATGATTTGCTTCAGTTTGGAGTTTAGTCACCACTGTGACTACCTCTTTAGCTTGATGGAAGCATTAGTATAGATGCAATGTTGACATCCTAAGATCAATCCCAGTGCATTCAAGATATGACCAAGAAAAGGCTATTGGCCATTTGTTAACCACATTCACCATATTCTCTTTCTATTTCAAAGCAAGGTTGGCATTGATTATTATTGGCTTGCCATTTTTTAGGAATGCATACTCCATGTTGGTAGGTAGAGTTTTCAACTCTAAGGGCTCCTATTTAAAATTTTTAATAATTTTCAAATATTTTTAATAAGTGTCATTAGGTTCATCATTAGAGAGTTGGTGATGAACTTGCTCTAGTTCATCCATGCCTTCAACATAAATACATGTTAAGCTCTTAGTTGGTTCCATGTAAAGTGTGCTACTTTCAAGATCAACTATTAGCCATTGGGTGTCCTATTGTTTTGTGGTTGCTACATATAGGTAATTTTTGAATTTTAGATTCACCTACACACTATCTACATGATTTCATTGATGTGCTTTTCATAGACCTTAACTTTTGCACACATTTGCACCCTATATTGCTATATGTGATGCATGGAATTCTTTACTTGATACTTTTGAATGTATTTTTCTTGAAACTTTCTAGGGAAATATCTTTAATCTTCATTCATGCATCAATAGTTCTTAACAAAGACCTTTGCATAATGATCGGAAAGTACCCCTTGCAGTTATCAACCTTGATCACTAGGAAATTGGTAGGAGAGAACTACCCATAAATAGTGTTAACAATGTCCTCCACTAATCTTAAGAAAATAGTGATGGAATAATATTCCAATTATAAAAAAATGTTGCTCTTCTTGAGAGGAAGTAGGTTCCAGGCCTTGTACATTTCATGAGAAATTAGATTGACACTAGAACCTAAATCAAGAAGAGCCTTGCATGGCTCATTTTTAGCAAACTACAAGTAGATGAGAGGACTTCCAGGATTAGCTCTTTTCTTGGCAAGGTTGATAGCCTTGATTCAATTAGATAAAATTTGGGCTAACAGGATTGTGTGGATCTTGGAAGGCATTTGGTTTGAATGGTTTTCAAAAGAAATAGAAGTAAAGGATGAAGGAGACATAGGTTGACCAATTGCATGAGTTGATGAGACCTTTGTAGGACTACTGATTTGAAAAATCATCCTTTTTTTAGGTCTAGGTTCTAAACCATTTCGTGAAGGAAGTAATTATAAATTAATGACCCTAGTAGTGTTATGTTGTTGTGACTATGTCATAATTTCACCCTACATGGGTGGAGTAGGTGGTAATTGGGTTAAGGGTGGAGGGACATGTGTTGAAGGATGAGGAGAATGAAAAGGATATGTGAACTTACCTCTAATGGATGGAAAATGAGCTCCATAGTACTTTAGAGGGTAATAGTGATGTTGAAAAGAAGCATGACTAGAAGAGTCACATGTAAACATGGGTTGCTAAACATAGCACCCATATGGATTTGGCTATCTATAAGGGTATTGCTACCTTGGCAGTGGCATCTCCAATGACTGTGGATGTTGCCACTAATGATACTAATCATATGTTTTAGGTGGAGCTCTAGTTGGATACTAAGCTTTTTGTTGCTAGTGAAACTACCTAGTATTGTCTTGAGGATAATGCAATCTTCTAGGTGCTTACCTTCTTGCCAACCTAGAATTTAGAGTGTACACCCTAGATTTCTATATGTGTGACACAACAAGGCCACATTACTTAGGATGTTCATATTAGTAGATGTTGCACCCATATTCAGCATCTGATTTTGACTCCATAACCTCTTGTACTACAGTAGCTTTGCCATTACCCATTTGGTAGGCACATTTAACTTCTTTCCTTATCCTATGGTCGTGATCACTACCTTGCTCTTTGGATTCCTCTGTAATTTTCAAAGTGGTTTGAAATTTTTTATCCAAATATTTTTGCATTTTATCCATCTTGTTCAAAATTTTAGAAAAATATTTTTGACTCAACAAGGTTTTTCACTGCACCACTTCATCAAGTGGTGCCTGCCCCTCATTGTCATAGAATTAGACCTCCCTTTTTCTAATGGAAGGATCCTAGTAATATTCTTCAACACTTTCCCATTTCCTCAACACTCCTTCTATTCCAACCTATTCAATGAGCCTTTAGATCTAATGGGATCTTAGTTCTAGCAATCTCCCTTGGGAATAAATCCCAAGGGTTCTCCTCATTTCTTATTAGAGCCCATCTATGATATGGTGAAGCTGCTTCTATTGAGAATAATCATGGCTAGTACATTTGTGCAAAAGGAAATAATACCTACCCATGGCTGCATCTAAGGTTTCATGTGTTTCTTATCACTAGCCTTGGACTTGCTTTTTCAAATTAAACACTCTAGAGTATGTCTAATATTTTTCATTGAATAGGTCAAGCATATTACTCCATTTGAAAATTGATTTCATCTCCAAGGAGTAGTACCAATTTTCTACTTCCTTTGTGAGTGTGGTAGGAAATAGTTTAATTTTTTGCTAGTCATTCTTAATGTTTTATAAGGAATAAGCATTGTGAAAGCCTTGAAGATGGGTATATGAATTTGAGTTATATCCCCCTTCAAATATGGAAATATTGTTCATTTCCAACCTCTTGATTTTGCTATCCTTCACATGCTTGGCTGGAATTCTGATTGCCTTTGCAATTTTCAACATGCTTTGAGTTGTAAAGAAAGGATCAAGTACAAATTCATCTAGATGAGTGTACATCACTTTGAATTTTTGGGGCATTGGCAGTTTTGATTCACCATGCCTATGAGAAGAAGAAATTTTGGAATAAAAGAAAAATTATATATTCTTTAATTATAATTTTTATTTTTATTTTTTTGAATCATTATGACTTTAGGGTTCATTCCAACAATCTTAAATGATTTTCACTAACTCCAAGATAGTGCACATAGCAAACTACAAGTCCTTAGCAATGACACTAATGATTAGTAGTGAATAGACCCTATGTATAACCATACAAATCAATAAGTATTCATCCTCAATTTGGTCATATTTTGTGGACTTATAGCCTTCTAAGAACACTAGTCTCTAGGAGGTGAAACTAACTATTACATTCATTGTCTTCCCAATAACACTTGTGAAATGCAAAGGTATAGTTAAGTGCAACTAAGGCATATGATTTTTATCATTTTTATGTTTTATGTTCTTTGTCACCTAAGAATAAATAATTATATATTCAATTTTTAATTTATTCTAACTAACTAACATTTAACTAATCCTAACATAAGCATCTGTTTCCACTTGTTGTACACATCTTAAACATGTTTAACACTACTAGGTTACCAAATGTTATGCATTGTTTGGATTACCAAGTGTCAAGCGTATGCTCAAAGTTGTTGTACTTATGTGCTTAATTAATTACTATTTAATCTATCTTAATTTATCTTAATTTAATTACTTTAATTACTTAAAGCATTAAATGAAATTACTTAAAATACTAAATTCATAAAAGAAATAATTAATCTATTTCAAAGTGATGGAAGGTTTATCAAAATCTCATTTTATTACCACACACACTAGAGTGCTTAGGTACAACAGTGCTTGAATAAAGGTACATACACTCTTTGACTTCTACTATTGGCACTTAGAAAAATATTCTAACTTTCAAGTGGAAAAACTACTAGATCTTCACTGCAACTATGAGACTTATGCCATAAATGTAGCTAGTAAGTACGTATTTATAGGTGAAATAGGGAGCCTTGTTGATGGATACATGCCAACAAGTCAAATCCTATGTCAATAGGGTCACATCGATGAGATCTTGTCAATAAGGTCATGTTGATGGCATCCCATCAACATAGCCAAACCATGATGCCTCATTAGAAATCACAAAGAGAATTACAATAGAAACCTCCAAAGAAGAAGGGAAAATACATAACATAAAAGAACAAAAAATGAATGAAATTATTATATGCTAGTGATGAAAAATAACAAAACTTTACTTTCTAACTATAAGAGAAATTGGTTGATAAAGAGAAATGCTGGAGATAACGAATTGTGCAATGAGTCAAAATGATATTATTAGGTGATACTTTAGTTACTAAGCCATTGACAATAGTAGATATCTCTATCTTTAAACTCATAATTTCAAGTGTATGATATGAAAGATAAATAATAATCTTTACTGAGATAATGATATTTATAAAGAGATGATGATAAATACTAAAGAAAGAAGATGATACTAAGAAGGGAGATACTATTATTTAAGATAATTCATAAATGATTTATAATTTTCAAATTATTTAATGATTTCTAATTAATCAAAATGTAGTCCAAAACCTAGTATTTATAAATTAGAGGATCCAAAATCTATGGATTCAGAACTAGTGTAGAAAGTTGATGATATATTGATTCTAAGAGATGATCACAACATTGATGGTAACATTGATGCTATTGATGATGCTAATGAATTAGGTAGACCATTAATGATACTAAATAAATTATAAATGATAATTAATGTATAACTAATAATGAGTTATTACTTCAATGATTAGAAGTTAAAATTCATAGATTTCAATGTTGAGCAAATCAAGATAACAAAATTTAAGATATAAAGATAAAGATAGGAGATAATATAATATATAAAGATAAAAATACAAAGAGAATAAAGAAAATATAAAGACTAGAAAGAATGAAAATCACCTATATTAATGTCAAGTCCTATGCCACAAAAAGATATCATGGTTATGTCCTGCATACTAATACAAATATAATAATGATGATAGATAATCCCTTCATGTACCACTTAATTTTCAGCATAACTTTTTAAAGAAATTTTTTTAAAATGGAGTAGGGCCATTCTATTTTGCTTTAATCCTTCAAAAAAACCAAATATAGATATCATGCAAGATAAATTAATTACTAGAAATTAAGAAAAATAAGCTATCTTCAATGGATTCAAAAAATAAATAAAAAAGATTACAATTATAGTATAATCATAATCCCAAAAACAATTAGATTTATAGACTTAACAATATTCTAAAACATGAGGCTCTATAACTACACATTGATTGACATTAATGTAAGACATAATCAAACTATATCTCTCCTACATACAAGACTAAGATCAACACACATATACACAAGAGTCAAAATGTCTAAAACACATAAAATTGAACATAGATATGTACATCACTCTTATGAAATCTATCTCCCAACTCATATGTTACAACATTTTCTCCATTCATGATAAAAGTGAAAAAAAATAATATTTATCAATTTCAAGAAAAGAATCCTAGGAGAACCTTTTTCTTGACCAACTTGGAGATTCCTTATTATTTCCATTCTTGTTCTCATATTTTCTAGCTATTTTGAAACTTGGAACTTTCCATTTCTATACAAGACATCTTTAGGCCTGATAAGATGTCTCCTTATTAATTGTAGCTCTCCAAAAATACATCTTCTATTAGCATAAAGTGTCTCGTGTTGATGCAAGATGTCTTCACATATCCCAAGATGTCTCCCTCATACATAATATATCTTCATAGAGATGTTTTTATTAAGGGAAAGATGTCTCCTGTTCTAGCTAGACATCTCTTAGGCACTTGGGATGTCCCCTATGCATGCCCAAATCATAGTCAAGATGTCCTTTTGATATTCAAGATGTATGTCCAAATTTTCAAGCCTACAATTAAAAATCTATAGGGATGAAAAAAGGGTTAAAAAGATGTATTCCTACACAACTATCCCACCCTTCAAAAAGTGAAATTAGGTGAATAAAGGATTAGGGCTAGAAGTGATTCCCCACTTAAGAAGTTTGATCACATGGATTCATATAGCACCATAAGTAGTTTGATTGTTCCAATGGATCAAGTAATCATGCCTCTTCACTCCATGAGTGCTAGAAGCTTCTATCTTATTGAGTACAATTGTCTTCCTCTTCTATGAAAACTTGGACTTGTCAATAGCTGCCTTTAACTCATTGATGTTGTCGTGTAAAATATTACCATCCATTGGTTCATGGAAATGCATAAGATCTAAACATTAAAAACAAAAGACATACCCACATCATTTTG
>MNCI01001432.1:47492-70630 GCA_015680685.1 Gnetum montanum
GATGATAGGGAAGGTGGTTCTCTACGATCGTAGTGGCAATCTGAGAATCAAGAAAAACATAGGTTGTTGCTACGAGATTTGAACCTACCACCATCACCATAGCCATCGTTCAATAACTATTATAATGATGATGTTCCTGAAATTTTGTTGGTTGTGAGTTGTCTAAGCAACGACGTGTTGGAGATTGATGAGGATAAGGTGCCAGTGAAGGCCATGGTAGAGAATTTTGTAGATGATAAGAGAATTAGGAAAAGCATATGCCAACTGATGCTATTATGCATGCTTTTCGGCTGGATTCTTCATTAGCTCAAATCAAATCTTCTTCTTGGATGAATGCATGGAGCATCTCATATTGCTCTTTTGCCGCTTCCTTGAGAATCCATATTAATTTAAAATATCAGAAAGCCAAGACTAGTAGTAGTACTGATTTTAAGCGATCCGTATTAGGTTTTGCAATACCCATATATTATTATAATATTTATTTTTAAACCTTGTTGTAGTATAAATAAAGCATTAATTAGGCACCAAGAAAAGGAGAAAAATCGATTATGCATACACATCAAAAGAAAATTTATTTCTTTTGAGAAAATAGGAAAGGAGGAGCTGATACCAGTAAATTCCATATTACATTGGAATTAAGTATTCTTGATATTTTTGTTACTAATTTGTTGAGGCTTGTGGCAATTCTTAGAATTCACAATCAAAATTTCTTCATTGTGGAGACAACAAGGAAGAATTGTAATTTAGGCAAGTCTCCTTTGTAATGTTCAATTATTATTTATAATTTCAATTTGATTTAATTATAAATCTTTATTCTTGATCTTATGATTAGAAGTTAGGATAAAGGTTTATAATTTTACTTCTCAGTGACCAACATAAGTATGGAATTTAATTAGATTCAATTCTAAATATTTATTGTCTTGATGATTTCTTTAACTTTTTAACCCTTCCTCCACGGGATACGACTTGTAGGTGTAGTGACCGAAAACTTTAGTGGCTAGAACACCAAGAGGTTGCTAGGTGAATAGTTTAACCTCAAATCCATGCGAGGGTCATGCTGGAGAGAAACTAATGTGGTGCGCCATGAACGGTCTAGTCAATCAGATAGGGACTTAATCGGTGTATTTTGACCTTACATAAACATTTGTTTTGAAAGAGAGACATGTGAGATAAGTTGATGATTGATAAATGTATGATGGAAAAAATAGTGCAAAACAACTATTATAGTAAGGAAATAGCAAAACAAATGTGGATGAGAAAGTGCACCGCCCCAAGGTCATGGATTTGATTCTTTGCCTTGTTTGAAAGGTGTACAACAGGTTATGTAATGTTGGAGAGAAACTGTTTACACTGATCATTATAGTCACTATTGTTCTTCTTGATGCTCTATTTTCTAAAATGTCAAAATGCTTGACTCACAAAGGATGTTTGGATCCAACCTGAGAACTCAAAGGTAACTAGAATGCTGAAGAAAAATGCCAATTATGCCTTCTGAAAGCCAACTGCACCAAAAAGCCAATCATAAAACCAAGCAGCCAACATAAAAAGCCAACCCCTTGAGCATTGTTTGGTGGGGTATTTATAGAGCCAAGAGTAGTAGAGAAATGTGGTCTAGGTGCCACGTGTCCTAGACCCCACAAGATGCTAACATGTCCATATTGTGTTGATGTATGATGCTGGATGTGAACTTGGTTACGTTGTGACTATACCAGTGGAACAACATGTACTGAGATCCAGTGTGCTAACAATGTGAGAAAAATGGGGCTTATACTCTAGGACTACATTTTCTCTACCCTTACAAGCAGGGTCAAGTGTAGGAACAATATTTTTGGAAGCTAACCAATGGTATGCAAAATGAAGTGAAATTGCTGATCTTGCTAAGGATATGCCAGAGTAAGGAAGATTGCTATCAACAAGTTCTAGAGTTACCCAAAGATGTCTTGATGATTCCATACCAGTGTTTCATTACTCACATTGTCAAGCACATTGGTGTAGCGTAAGTGGCTTCTTGCTACACTGCGCTATGCTACGTAGCGTAGCCACTAGTCTTGACAAAAATTTGCGTTGGAGCTGAAAAGCATTTTTCTGAGGCTTGGTCATGCTAACAACATCAACTTTTTTCCTTTATGTTGGAAAGCCCTTGGACTTGCTAAACTCATGTTTGAAACACCTCTATAGTTTTTGCATTATTGCTATGCTGTGCTATGCTATGTAGTGTAGCATAGCGTAAAAGATAGTGTTTCATACTTCCTTGTTTAATTCACCATTTTCTAGCAAGAAACTTTGCTCAAGGCCTGAGGACTAAGTGGGATAAGGAGTTTTGGAGGCTAAAGGCTTGTCAAAGTTTTTTTTTTCTTAATGGAATCACTCAACAAGATGGGCCATTCTACTCTTCCTTTGCTACGCTATGCTATGCTACATAGCATAGCATAGCGTAGCACCTTACGTTGATTGAATCTTGACTTCTCTTTCCAATCACTTTGTCAATTCACACTTGGACGCTTGAGCGGTTATCTTTCAAGGTTTTCTACGCTGCACAACATAGCGTACTGTAGTAGACTTCTTCACTAGAAAACATTTTGAACTGTTCTGCTCATCCGAAACACTTTTGGCAACACCTAACATAGTTTCTGGGTAGACTGTCAGCCAGGTCAATTGTCCAGTTAGGAAAGTTGGAGAGTCTAGTGGGCTTGTCAGCTCTAGAGATAGAACACTTGCCAGACTAGACAGTCCAACCTCAGTGCCTAAATTTTCTTGCTGAACTGTCATGATGCTACGATTTTTGATGTCCTTGCATAAATTCCAAGACTCTACTAAAGCATGAGGGTCCTAAAATTTTATGGTGTTTCACTAGCCCCTCTTTGTCAACGTCTAGAGGATCCACCTGATAGACATCAAAAAACAATATGAAACACCATGAAGGATAAGACACTGATATCGCTCTCTGGTGGTTTCTCAGATTTCACTTTGCTATGCTTGGGAGTAACAGGATAGTTGTGCAGGAGAAAGGGGAGAGGGTGGACTTGAGGGAACAAGTTCAGGAAAAGGTAAGATGAAACTTAGTGGTCCCTTGATGGAGTGCTTGTAAGGGAATTGGTACGTGTGAACATCTTTTCTTTTACTGGCTTCTAACCTCTCATAGGAACACTTAGAGACAGTCATTGTGAAATAGCACATGCTCTTTTTCATTTTCTTTTCTTCAAGCTCTATTTGTTTCTTTTTAGATCCGTTACGCTTTTGCGCTTTTCTTTTACTTTTTTGCTATGTTCATTTTCAAATAACCTTGTTGTTGTAGGATAGGTGTTTCCTCCTCGGGATGAGTTTTGTTATATCCATGTGGGGTTTTGACCTACCTATAGATGCTTCCCATGTGGTGATTTGCATTACATGCATCATGGACTTTGCAGTTGAGCATATGGGATGGCTTTACACTTGATGAGTGGTGAGGTACCCCTACACTCAACCATATGAATACGCCATAACATGCGCGATCTAGTTGAACTCTGTAGACTAAGTGCCTACATGCCTCATGGAACACTTAAGGTTAATTATTTGTTCTCTTCCTAGACTTACTTGTATCTATCATGGTATGATTAAGTAAGTCCGAGGTATATGAATTTTATTGTCTTTTCGATTTTATCTCCTAAGCTGCTAAGGTGAAAGGTGAAGAGATTAATTAACTAACTCTAACTAGGTAACTAATTCTTAATTAACCTAGCGTCAACATCCATTCTGACTTACCGTTCACACCGTAAACTGATGCAACCTTGGTTACCAAATGCTAATCGTTGCTGGGATCACCAAGCGTAACACACGTGCTCGAAGCGGTAATACTGAGGCATTTAACTAGGAGAGAAGGGTTGAGAGAGATTTAATCACTAATAAAGCATGTAAATGGAAAATAGTAAATAACAATAAATAAAATCCTAATTAGCCTATTCCATGCACTGCAAGGTTTATCCAAGAAGTTCATTTTTATTTCTGTACACAAACTTGTGTTCAAGTACAATTTTTGCTCGAATAAAGATCTGTTCACTTTGGAGCTCCTACTGCAGGCACATGGAAAATATTCTATCTCTGGAGAGATCAAACTACCAGAGTTTCCCTATGGTCTAGGCCTAGAATGAAAAACAAGGGAGAGCCGCCTCTTATTTATAGACTTTGCTGTGCACCGTGATATCATGTGGGATGTGATATCGTGGCAGACGTGATATCGTGTACGTGATATCGCGGCCAATGCAATATCACATCCCATCATACCCCCATGACTGAATAAAAAATCATCTTTGAGTTCCTTACAAAATATTGGAACGGTATGGGATTATTGACTCAAATGAAACTAATGGGATGACTTGTGAACGAATCATCATTACAAGACAAGACAAAACTGGTGTTCATGACAACAAGAGTGAACACCTTATTACATTGACATTAGGCCTCATTTGGTAGCTGAGAAAGAGAGAGAGAGAAAGAAGTGTTGCTATTGCCAATGCCAAGATTCCACCTTTCGTTGTCCATCCATAAGCGCGTCATCGATCTTGCTACTTGCATGGCTACTTCCAGCACCACTCCATTCCAAGTGTTCCTTCCAGATCCAATCTATTGTTGCATGATTGCCATGTGCACACACAACAGAGTCTTATATTAGCAAGGGTAAATGAATTTCAATGTAGTTGATACCTTGCTTCGGTGAAAGGTCAATTGGCTAGGTTGTGTTATGGCTAATATGGATTTGGAGATATAATATCGGTGACTACCGAAGGTGTAGGGGTTAGGAGAAAATCAAGAAAATTGGGTCTTCTACCCCCATGACTAATTGCAAACCTATAATAGCCATAAAATGGAGAAATAAAAAGAACAAGAAAGATAGAGAAAAAGAGACAACGATAACATTGATGAAATGGATGCCAAGATGGAAATGAACAAAATAAAATAGATTGCCAAAAATGTTAGGGGAAAGAATTTAACTAGTGCACCAAATAGGAATGTCAGTGGGTCCTCCCCAAAGCAGGCTCATGCCCTTAATGCCTTGACAAACCCACATTTAAAGAGTCTATAGGCTCTGGGAATGTCATTTGGAACAAGATTTAAAATCTTAACTACAAGAATTTAACAAAAGAAAACAATGCATCAACCAAAATATACACTTATGATACAACCAAAAATGAGGTGAACAATGGAGAGAAGAGAATGGAATGGAATCCCAAGAACAAGGTGGTGTACAGCCCCTTGTGTAGTTCATGATTAATGTGACTTTGCAGATCCCATTCCAAGTCTGGCCTTAGAAAAACCACTTTTAGTGACTTTGCATTAATGCCTTTGGCCAATACTTCGTCTTGAAGTAACAAGAATGCCTTCACCCAAGATCCACCATCATTCTGACGAAACAAGGAGAAGAGAATGGGAAGTGAGAAGGGCCTTAGTTAGAGGGAACATTTTTATTTTGAGTTCCATAAGCAGTTCTTGTAGCCTAAGGAATTATTCTATCTAAGGGGTGTGCTTTGAATTCTCACTTTCTTAATCTTTTTTCTTTTTTTTTGTTTTATGTGTTTATGTGTGAGAACCACACCATGCAAAGACTTTGTTATTTTTATTAGCTCAGCTTCCCGATGATTGGGGTAACATCGAAATGGTAATAAAACTCAAGAAGAAAACATCCAAGCACCCAAGAGAATGGCCAACCCAAAAGCATTGAGTTTCCTTAAAGTCACACCCTTTTCAATCCTTGAGTCCTTCCTTAGTTTTAGGAATGCCTAGTCACTGATTTTTTAATGGTTCTTATTATTGAAGGGACTGTACATTCCCAAGCTGAGAGAGACCATAGGAACTTTTGGATGAATGGATGAAGTGAACTCATTGTCTGCTATATCAAAAGAAACATACCTTAGTATCAACATCATGACTTAAAGGTAAAAACCAAACATTAGCAATCAATATAAAAATAGTTCATACCATCATGAAGAACACTTATTGGTGAAAAACTTACAAGGTGGGTAATAGACACACACACAGACACAAGAAATGAAAAAGGTATAAATGATGTTGTAAAACAAAAACAAGAAAAGTTAAAGAAATTTTAAAAAAAATATGTAAAACAAAAATGTGTAAAAACAAAATGTGTAAAACAAAAACTTGTAAAACAAAAACATGTAAAACAAAAACTTGTAAAAAAATGTGAAACAAAAACTTGTAAAAAAAAAAAACATGTAAAACAAAAACGTGTAAAACAAAAACTTGTAAAGAAAAACGTGTAAAATAAAAACTTGTAAAACAAAAACCTGTAAAACAAAAACATGTAAAACAAAAATGTGTAAAATAAAAACTTAAAAGAACTGAGGGCCCCAAATGATTAGCATAGGTGGCCATCTCCTCCATGACTAAATGGAAAGGTTGAGATTTGAAATAATAAGCAACTATTTGAATTTCTAAGAAGTGTCCAACTTCTCCCAACTGATGTTCTTAGATAAAGCGGTGGAAGTCAGCGATGCTCATATTCTAATGTATCTATACCTTCATTGTTGGCATGAGTTGTTCCCCTAGTTCGTTCCATGCATATTTTTCAGTTTCTCTTTCAAGTAGCTATTAAGCACGGGGTGTCTACTACTTGTTGTGTGGTTGCTACATATAGGCATCTTTTTCTCAAAGCTTCAAGGGCACACCTATTGCATGGAGGAGATGTTGTGCATTCCTCCATGTCATTACCCGATGAGGCACTGTATGTGATATATGGGACTTTCTTCTTCTTGATCTTTCAATAAATATTTACCTTAGATATTTCCAAGGAAAGATCACTGATCCATAGGCATGTGTCTATTGTGCTTAGCCATGCCCTTCTCATTATAATTGGGAAGTCCCCTTCATTATTGTTAACTTCTATCACCAGGAAATTAGCTGGGTATGACCAACCACACACAATGCTAACGATGTCCTCCACCAATCCCAAGGGAATGGTGATGGACTAGTTAGCTAGCTTTAGTTGAATGTTGCTCTTCTTAAGTTGGGGCAGGTTCCAGGCTTGATACATTTCTCATGAAATTAAGTTGACTCTAGAACCTGAGTCAATAAGGGCCTTATAAGGTTTATTTCCAGCAACTTGGAGATAGATTAAGGGACTTCTAGGGTTAGATAGTTTCTTGGGAAGGTGGCCTACCTTGATCCAGTCTGTTATGGTATGTGTTAACATAACTGTATACGTTGAGCTTTGATGTTGGACTGAAGCCTTGTATGTTGGAGGAGTGATCACAGACTCAATCTCTTGTTGTTGAAAGAGCTTGTCTAGTCTTTTGGTTCTGAAGAAAGGTCTTCTCTTTTTACGGTTGTCAAAACCAGTAGTGGGTTGGATGTTTACGGCTCTCGTAGCGTTGCATTGCTGTAGTTGAGTAGGGAGTTCCACTTGCATTGTTGGAGTAGGACGTATGGGAACTACAGGTGGAAGAGGTGCGGATGGATTAGGAGGATGGTATGGGTATGGAGTATCTCCTAGATGAGAAGGAGTTCTTTTAAAGTACTCCCGAACTTGGTAGTGACATTGGGAAGTTATGTAACCCATGGAGTCACTTGGAGAAATCGACTGCTACATGTAGTATCCATATGGATCTAGCTGCCAGTAAGGGTACTGTTGTTTTGGTAGTGGCATCCCCATGATTGTGGGTATTTCCACTAATGATGGTGTATGATGGGTTGTGGTGGAGTTCCACTTGGATGGTATGTCAACGGTTGGTGGAACTATCTTGGGTTACCTTGAGGATAAGGTAACCTCTGGGGTGTCTGCCGTTTATTGAGTCTCAGGTTAAGTGCATACACCCCAGACTCTTATAGATGCGAGATGATCGAACAACATCCCTTAGGATGATCATAGTGGAAGATCTCACATCCATCGTCATCATCTATGTCCAAATCCACAACCTCATCAGACATAGTTATTTTCCCCTTACCCTTGTCATGTGCAGGGCCTAAATCTCTCCAATTTTTCTTGTCCTTGTCACTACTTTGTTCCTCCTTAGACTTTTCCAAAATTTTTAGGATAGTTTTAATTTTACTGTCTAAGAAGCTCCATACTTCTTCTAACTTAGCCATTACTTCCATTGCTAGCTTTTGAAGTAGCAAGGTTTTTCTATTCACCAACTCTTCGATTGGTGATTCATCCTCTTCATCGCAAAATCTCACTCCCTTATTTCGAAGAGA
Organism: Gnetum montanum; assembly: GCA_015680685.1. NCBI lineage: Eukaryota > Viridiplantae > Streptophyta > Gnetopsida > Gnetales > Gnetaceae > Gnetum > Gnetum montanum. Next base: position 55,677 of record MNCI01001432.1, read on the forward strand.
GGGATCATGGTTATATTCTTTTATACTCTCCCTTTTTCGTAGCTCCCATTCTTCATTGGCTACTTGTTCCAACAAGCGATGAATTTCATGGGATCTAAGTTCTGTTAGTCTCCCTTGGGCATAAGTCCCAAGGGTTCTCTTAGTTTTATACCTTGGCCCATCTTTGAGATGGCGAAGTTGATCCCATTGTGCATAACCATGGCCTAGGCAATGATGTAACAATGCGTAGTAGTAATCCATGGTAGCATCCAAGGATTCATGAGTACCTTTCTTCCATCCTTGGATCTACTTATGCAAATTATACACTCTGCAGTACATTTGATACTTATCGTTGAAGAGTTCTAACATCATACTCCACCTCCTAATGGTTTCTGGTTCTAAGGACCAATACCAACTCTCTACTTCCTTAATGAGTGTCCTCAAAAATAACTTTAGTTTTTGCCACTCTTTTTCTATGTTTTGCAAAGTGCAAGCATCGAGGAATGCCTGTAAATGATTTTGCGGATCCACGTTGTATCCCCCTTCAAAGCATGGGATATTGTTCATGTCTAAGCGCTTGATCCAACTATCCTTTTGATACCTTGTGGGAATTCTTACTACCTTTGTTGTATCTAGCATGCTTCAGGTGGCAAGTAGGGGTTCATCATGATCATATCTTTCATGACATCTATGATGTCTATGTTGTTTACTACTTTCCCTTTGTTCATGCCTTAATTCTCTTAATTTCCCTCGTCCTCTCTCTTGACTCTCTCATCAAGGTCTCTCATTTCGCTTACTTTTATCCTCTCCATTATGCTCTTGATGGCTACGCCATAATGTGGAAGGAGAGGGTGAGTAATGTGATGAAGGCAAAGAAGAAGGAGAACCATCGCCATGACGATGTTTCTTGCCTTCTCTTCTATGGCTTTAGCCCCGATCGTGGTGACGATCTGAGTGCCAATCCTTGTCATTTGTTATTGTTCCCTCAGTGAATAGCTGGTGTTCATGGGGATTAGAACCAGGGTTGTGTATCATGGAGCATAGGTTCTGATACCCCACATCCTCACTATTGTTAGGAGGGGGAACATCTTTCGATAGAGAACCCATTATAAGTGGTTCACCATCTTCAATTTCACTTAGGACATGTGGGACCTCTTTGCCCTTCAACAGTGTATGTTGACTCTCCTTCCTTGAGTCCCTCATATATTTTAAGGCTATGGGATGGTAATCCCTCATGTCAAAATCTTCCGCAACGTATTCACCATAGAGCTGAGTCATGCCAATCTGTGCCAAAGCACAGAGGAGCATGTTCGGGACTGCACGATCCAGAGGTAACACTATGTTACCTTGCAAGTCTCTCCAGCGCATCTGTTCATCCTCATGAAAGATAAAAGTAAAATTGGGTATATAATCATCGATATGAGTATATGTCATCCTATATTGTTGAGGAACCGACTGATTTAGGTTATGTGTTTTTGATTACTGACTGTTTCTTGTATTATCCCTAGGTGAAATGCTCTTGTGACAAGAAGAAGAAGACATGATGTCTTATTGGTGTGCTAATTAACTGTTATATAATTTTTTTTAATTAACCCTAAGGTTTGTTTAAGCTACCAATTATGTGAGTAATTTCCTATGTTCTACTTAGCACACAAACACGTAGTCCCCAGCAATGGTGCCTATGATGAGTGGCGAGGTACCCCTACACTCAACCATACAAATACGATCGTAACACGTGCGATCCAGTCGAACACCACAGACTAAGTTCCTACACGCCTCATGGAACACTTAAGGTTAATTATTTGTTTTCTTCCCAGACTTACTTGTATTTTTCATGGTATGGTTAAGTAAGTCCGACGTATATGATTTTTATTGTTTTTTCTGTATTATCTCCTAAGCTGCTAAGGTGAAAGGTGAAGAGATTAATTAACTAACTCTAACTAACTAACTAAGTCTTAATTAACCTAGCGTCAACATTCGTTCCCACTTACCATTCACACGCTGAACTGATGCAACCTTGGTTACCAAATGCTAATCATTGCTGGGATCACCAAGCCTAACACACGTGCTCAAAGCGGTCGTACTGAGGCACTTAACTAGGAGAGAAGGGTTGAGACAGATTTAATCACTAATAAAGCATGTAAATAAAAAATAGTAAATAAGAATAAATAAAATTGTAATTAGCCTATTCCATGCACTGCAAGGTTTATCCAAGAAGTTCATCTTTATTGTCGTACACAAACTTGTGTTCAGGTACAATGTTTGCTTGAATAAAGATCTGTTCACTTTGGAGCTGCTACTACGGGCACATTGAAAATATTCTATCTCTGGAGAGATCAAACTACCAGAGTTTCCCTACAGTCTAGGCCTAGAATGGAAAACAATGGAGAGCCACATCTTATTTATAGACTTCTTGGTGCACCACGATATTGCAGGGGACGACGCGATATCTTGGAGGATGCGATATTGCATACACGATATCGCTGCCCATACGATATCACGTCCCATCAACACTCATCAAGAAAAATTTGAAAAGAGATATGAAAAGGGAAATTGCAGGTGCAAGAAATGAGATGACAAAGATTAAGAGGAAGGATAGGATGTGCTCTCCCAAGTAGCTAAGCTAGTCAGAGCGGTCACCTCGGAACGACGTGAATCATGTCCTCCTAGCGAAACACATCTCTAACTAACACCATCTCAACCCATATCTTTCAAGCACAATAGAAAGTTGACTAGAGAAATGTAAGCATGAAATGCAGTTAGGAAAATGTCTTACTTAGTTTAGAAATCACTAAAATGGAAGTTACTATTGCTGAGATGTGCGACGTCTAAAGAACGAAGGCCAATAGTGGTTATGGCAGTAGTAGGCTGAAGGGGCCAGCATCAAGGGGGCTAGGAGTTTTGATCATGCAAGTGCTTAGGAGTCCCTGCGCAAGGCAAAATCATGTAGTTTAGGTGTAAGGTGAGAGGCCTAATAGCTAAACATCTATTGAGCTTGGGTGTTGGCAGGGGTTGGAGGATAGCGACCTTGTGGCTGGGCCACAATAGTGCTAAAACTCTAACAACATGTTCTGACAATGGAAGCTACTGCCATGGTGATGGTCTATGGTAGCAATATCTATGGAAGGTTAGCAAGATGTTAGATGACATCTCTAGAGGATCAACAAGATGGTAAGGGTAGTGGCATCAGATAAGTTCCAGAGGGTTCTTTCTTGTCATCGTGAACTACATTCTGGAACTACAATGCTCCACCCCACGTTGGCACTATGCATGCTCACTTGTTTGAATGGTCGTGGATACAAGTTGGGAACATTGTGCTGTGAACCTAGTTTAAGGTCTTGGTAGACCATCATAGGTACTGGTTTAAGGTCCTAGTAGACCACAATGTTCTAGTTGAAGGTCCTAGTAGACTATCCTGCTAGTTTAAGGTCCTACCAGACCATTGTGCTAGTTTATCGTCGTAGTAGATGGTGGATGGGCCAATTTAAGGTCATAGCAAACCATTTGTGCTAGTTTAACATCATAGCAGAAGTTTTGTGCTAGTTTATAGTCATGGCAGACTATCTATGCTAGTTTATACCGATATCAGACTATGGATGCCAGTTTATAGTCATAGCAGACTATCAATTCTTACCTTGCTTCTGCATTAGAAGTAGTACAACTTCAAGTATAAGTGGTTCACAGGATTTGCAAACTCTCTGCCATCCATGTTTTCCGGTTTGAAGGATCCATTCTTGTAGGATTTTGTGACTATGAATGGACCTTCCCAATTTTCCGAAAACTTGTCTACATGCTCACGGACAGCTTTGAGAACTAGGTCCCCATTTTTGATCGATCGTTGATGTAGGTTTGCATGATGCTTTTGCCACTGCTTATCTTGATACTAGTTGATATGACCTAGTGTTAGTGCATGTTCTTCCTCTAGGGATTCAAGGTCAATAATCCTTGACTCATTGTTCTGGGCTTCATTCATGACACTCGAAAGGATCGTTTGTAGTGATGGTACTTGTAATTCAAGAGTTAACTCTGCTTCAGATCCATAAACTAGGCTATAGGGAGTCTTACTGGTAGTTGTCCTGCATGTCGTATGGTAGGCCCATAGCATATATAGGATTTTCTCATTCCATTGCCTCTTGCTATTGCTAAGCATTATTTTAAACAAGTTGATGATGGCCTTGTTTGTTGCCTCTACCTAACCATTAGCCTATGGGTAATATGGCAACGAAAAAGATTACTTAATGCCAAGGTTGCTACAAAAGGTTCTTGTTTCTGCACTACTAAAATGTGGCCCATTGTTCATTACAATAGTCATGGGAAGATGAAACCTTCTTACGATGTTTTCTAAGATGAAGTGGCAAACCTGTTGAGATGTAGTTTTCCTAAGGGGGATAGCCTCCACCCACTTCGTAAAGTACTCGGTGGCAGTAATGATGAAGCTATGGCCTACAGAAGACCTAGCTATTATGGGCCCTATGATATCTAGTCCCCATCATTGGAATGACCATGTGATCTGCGTAGGGTGCAACTTAGTAGGTGACACATGTATAAGATTTTCATGACGTTGGCATGTATCACACGTCTTGACTTTAGCAAAGAAATATCATTCCATGCAAGGCCAGTAATACCCTAGGCATTTGATCTTAGCTGCCATGACCCTGAGAGCTATGTGTCCTCCACATAGTCCTTCATGGACTTTGCTAACAATTTTTTGTGCCTCCTCCCCACAAACACAAGTTAACAGTATTCCATCAAAGGAGTTTTTACATAAGGTATTATCTACAATGAGGACATGCTGTCATGCTTACTTTAAGATTGCATCCCTTTGGGTAGATGTCAATCCATGTGGGGGTTCATCATGCTATAGGTAGGCTTTCACATTAGCATACCACTCTTGGGCATTGGTAGTGCTTATAGAGGCCACGTGTACTACTTGAGTGATAGGGTCTGTGCATTCTATTATCAAAGAAGGTAAAGTTGCGAATAGATGTGGCGGCATGTTTAACACTAGCATGGCTAAGGCATCGACTATGGTGTTCTCATTGTGTGGCACATGCTAGATGTCTATCATGGTGAACTATTTCAAAATGTTTTTTGCCAAATCATAGTAAGGCTATAAGTGCAAAGCTTTACAGGCATAGACTTCAGTGATTTGGTTAACGACATGTTGAGAGTTTCCTCAGACTGCCAAATGTCATATCTTTAATTGTTGAGCTGCTAAGAGGCTTCTAAAGAGTCCTTCATACTTCGCTACATTTTTTGTACAAAGGAACATGAAGTGGTAAGAAAAAGGTTGCATGTCCCACAAGGGGAATGTAATGATGGCGGTAGCACTACCACCTCCCATGGTTGAGGTGCTGTCAAAATGGAACGTGGCCTCAAAATGCAATGGCACAAGGTTGATACTGCTAACATGTTCATCAGAGAATTTTAGTTCTATGGTTGCTTAATCATCAATGGGTGATGTTGCAAGCTACATAGTTATCTCTTATCCTTTCATTGACAATTGAACTACATAGTGTAAATCAAATTCTACTGTTATTGCTTTCCATCGGGCTATCCTGCTACTTTCGTATAAGTTTTTCATGATAGCCTGAAGTACGTTGCTTTGGCATATAATGTTCACTTGGCTATGGAATAGGTAGTGTTTCCACTTTTCTACAGCGAATAATAGGGAGGGACAATTCCTTTCCACTTCATTGTATTTGGCTTTGTATGCTATTAATGCATGGATCAAGTAATAGATTGGGATTTCAAAGTCATCCTCTGTTTTTTGGCATAGATGTGTCCGAAGTAGCAAGGTAGATGTAGAAAGCCTTATCCCTCTATGACGGGTAAATAGTTGGGAGGTGTAAAAGCTTTTTCTTCAAGTCATCGAAGGCTTTTTGACACTATGTTGTCCACTCAAAGCTAACCCCCTTCTTTAGTAAGTGTTGCATGGGATGTAACGTTTCAGTAAACTTTCCTATAAACCTTCTAATGAAATGTATTCTACCTTGCAACTTGTGTAATTATTTAATGTTAGGAGGGGGTGCTAGGTTAATGATGGCCTTAACTTAGTCAAGGTCCACTCGTATTCTAGCCTTCGATACTACAAACCCTAGCATGCGTTCAGTTTTTACACCGAAAACACACTTCTTTGTATTAAGACATAATTCATGCCTATGAAAATGCTTCAGGATGACATCTAGATTAGTGGGATGATCAATAGCTATCTTAGACTTGACTGCTATATCATCCACATAATAGTTTACTCTCTCTAGGAGGTAGTCGCTGAATATGTAGGTCATGGCTCGTTGATAGGTTGCTTTGGCATTTTTGAGACCAAAGGGAATCATAGTGTAACAAAAGGTACCCAAAGAAATCATAAAAGTATTTTTCAAATGTTGCTATGGATTTATGAAAATTTTATTGTAACCTGAGAACCCATCCATGAAGGATAGTAAAGCATGACCAAGCATAGTGTCGATAAGTTGATTGATACTTGGTAGTGGGAATTCATCATTAATTGTTGCTTTATTTAGATCTTAGAAGTCTATAAAAATTTGTATTCCTCTTGTTTTCTTAGAGACTACAATGATGTTTGATACCCACTCCGAGTAATCGATCATGCGAATGAATCCTACTTGGTATAGGTTGGTAATTTCATCATGTACGGCTAGTGTGATTTCTGGTTTAATTTTTTCAGCCTTTTTTTTAACTAGTTTGACACGTGGATCCAATACAATGTTATGTTGTATTAGCCTTGGGTCTAAACCTGTCTTGTCATTGTAGGACCATGCAAATACTTTGATGTTTTTTTGAAGGACTGTGGATACATCCTTTTGTATTTGTTGATCTAGGAGGGAACTTAGTTTTAGTGTCTTTATTTTCCCCCTAGATGTCGTTACAAGTGCTTTGATGAGAGGGTCCTTGATCACATCCCCAACATCTAAGTCTAAGGCTTGGAACAAATGTTCATGTCAATCTAGGAACGTTTCCAGGGATGCTACTGTGTTATCAATAGATGAATCCTGGTCTATCAACTCTAAGTTCAGATATCTTGCAAGCTTTCCATGAGGACCTGTCAAGGTTCAAAGTGATTGTAGATCACGCTGCATGGCCATATTGTTTAATCTTTCATAATAAGAAGAAGCCCAATCAAGTGATACCTATTTTTTGCAATAACACATAATAAATATTTGCAAAGTAGTAGTGAAAGATGAAATAATCATCAAATATTTGGCCATGTTTGCAAGTTACCAGGTTAAGGTCTTGGTGGACCGTGAATGTGTTTGAACATGGAAGGGACATTGACTATGCTAGTTTAAGGTCGTGGTGGATCATAACATTGCAAAATATAGTCTAAAATACAAAATGGGTGCTAAAAATACTAGTTTAAGGTCATGGTGGACCATACTCATGCTACAATGTATGTTAAAATGTAAATTGACATTGCCAGTTTAAGGTCTTAGCGGACCGTTAATGGGTGGAGTTCATGGACTAATAAACTTGTCTTAAGGTCTTTGCAGATCGTTAACAGGTTGGTGTGTAAGGTTACTAGTTTAAGGTCTTTGCAGACCATTAACAGGTTGGTATTGTAGAGGTTACTAGTTTAAGGTCTTTGCAGATCATGGTGTGCAAGATTTGTAGAGGTAGGTTGCTAATTTAAGGTGGGAAAATTTTTTTGGTTGGGCCCACCTATTTATAAACAATAATGCTACGCTATCGCAGGTTTATGACACAAAAGTACTACGCGATATGGGGCATCCAACATTACTTGGGATGCAAGAATGAAAAGTTCTTTTCACCGCGTTGGCTATAAATAGGGGTTTACCCCTGGTAAACTTGTCATTTTCATTGTCAGACTGCAAAGCCCACATCTAGAGCATAGCACGATCATGCCAAGAGAAAGCAAAGTAGTGTAGTGTAGCAGCTGACAGCATTTGCGAGTGAGACAATGACACTTAAAGGCGAACATAAGCACTAAGGGCTCGCTATGTTGGATGAAGTCAAGGAAAATTTGGGATGCCTATCCCAGGTGCACATTGAAGTGTGGGAGGAGACTCCATCTACTTGGTAAGTTGAATACGTCACCTTTCTTGTTTGGACCACAACAATCATTATTGTTGAAATCGGCACCTTTTGCCATTATTTTGGTCATCATTTTGGCCACTATGTTTCTGCTGTTGTTGGTTGGCCATAGCAGTTATACATATGTTACACTATAGCTGCATGTGGTATTGCCTTAATTTCCATTGTTGCGACTACCTTGTTGCAAGGGTTTGTGCGAGTCTGGATAGCTTAGCACATGGTTAGCATAGCGCGCCGGGTTTGGCCATCCAGAAGATTGGAAAAATGAGAAACGTGTTTAACGTAGTACAACATGAGTTCTTTTGTACGACAGAAGTATGGTTGTAGCATAGTGAATTCTTTCTTGTCTAAACTTTGTAATGTTTTTATTACAGTATGCTAGTACGTCGTAAGGTCTTTAGGTACATCGCATTGGTACGCTGTTGAATCTACAATACAACTACATTGCTGAATTTGTTTTTTTTATTGTTAAGTTTTCCATATTGCCATGCTTGTCATAGTGATGTGTTGCACGTTTGTCTTTTTGTGTTCATCTACTATGTCACGTGTCATGTGTTTGCATCTAAATGTTGTTACATTATATGGGGCTTGATGCCTATGCTACGCTACAAGTATTGTGTTGCTACGTTACCCATTATGTTTATTTTGTTTTGTTTTGTTTTTAAAGAAAGATTTGCGAGTGGGGAGGGGGGGCAACATGCTACACTATATGAAAAAAAAAGTGTCATGCTATGCTATATGTAATCAAAGGGTTACGCTACGCTACGTGTAACATTCACTTGTATGAAGTGCTAACGTTTGGTTCTTCATTGTGCAAGGTCATGTTGAAATCTAGTTTCATTGTCCTAGAGATTGTGGGAGTCCGGTGCTACCTTAGTGAACTGGTGGCCAATGTCCCTCCTCCCCATGAACATGTGGGATGGCAGGCAGTCTGGTTCTGGAAGGACATGTGAGACTTCCTACAATTACCCTCTATCATTTTAGTATGATTTTTTGGTCACACTTATCAGTGGAGACAGCAGCCACAATCATAGAAACCCTGTTGCCCTAGGAAAACCGAGGGATTTTCAAATTTTTCACTGATGGGTCAATCAGGGGTGATCAAGCAGAAGATTCCAACTAGTGTCCAAAAAGCTTGATGTCCTTAAGTTGGATCTGGGAAATTCCTGAGTATAAGTGCTATCACTTATACAACACATTTTTTGTTGCCCATCACATGGCCACCTACTTTCAGAACCCACCTAGAACTATTTATTATGTTGGCGGGTGAGTCCTACGAAGGTATTTTGTCATTCTGTAATATATGCTATGCTGGACATAGGTATTAATAGTGTATATATGAATTTTTTATGTGTTACCAATTTTTTTATTGATAGGAGTGGTCTCCATGGTGACACAGATGCCTTGGCGTTGGCATAGATGGTCCTACAGGAGTTTTTCTCCACTAGGAATGTGCATGCCAATGTAATAGGCCAATTTGGGGGTGAGTTCAGAACCTATCTAAGCTGGTTTTCCCAATTTTATGGGAAGTGTACAGAAGCTAGTTGGTTGGATAGGGAATGGTCATCCCTCAGGCCGCTCACAATTGAAGATGTGTTGGTGGATCTCCCATCATTTCCCATGCTATTTCAACCTGGTATGCTAAGGTGTGAATTCACTGTTATTTGTTTGAGTGATGATTACCTTTTTCTAACCCTCTCTCTCTTTTTTTTTCTTGTGAACCATTTTAGTGACAAAGAAATCCCAAGAGGTGACTGTGATCACCTCCGGGCATAATGAGGCCAACCTCTTTTTCAAGTACAAGGAGGTGGAGGAGACCTAGTGTTGGCTTTGGAATGGGGCCTCAACTATGCTTGTCCGCAACCTTCAGGAGGTTGGGCTTATGGACTTGTTTTTGGTTGATAACCCGAACATCCCACCTATCGAGATGCTTTTCCTAGCCAAATCCTTCTTTGAAAAGGTAAACTGCTTCCACACACGGGTTCATGGTGTGTGCATGGTGTTTGATGTCAATGATCGATTGTTTATGGATATTTTTGGCATCTCCTCTAATGGTCTCCCCATGGGAAGAAAAATTCAAAAAATATGCATAGCATCAAGGGAACATCGAGGAGTGGCTAGGCATGGAAAAGGAACAAAAGGGGATCTTTATTGAGAAAGTTAAGCTATGGGTGGCCAAAATGGTTTACCCTGTCTTCCGTGCCCATGCCTTCCCCAAGCTACTGTCCAAAGGAAAAATCATTGGGATTGAGCAGGCTTGGATAATGAGGGATGTCATGGAAGAGGAGACTTGTTACAATTGGGCCAAACACCTTTGTAGAGGCATGTAGGCTGAAATGGTCAAGCTTTGTGGGAAGCTTGAATCCCATTTCAACGTGCACGATGCCTTCTTCATAGCCTACCTATAGCATTTGGTAGAATTCTTGGTAGTCTGTGAGAATGGAGTCTGGGTACTACAAGATCATAGCCAGATTTCTAGACCATGGATCTGCCAAGTCTTTCGTAGCACCTGATCTCAGTATCCCATAGGAGCTATCAGGGAATCGTTTTCAATGATGACCAAGGATTAGGTGGCACATAACTTTTGGGCTCAAGACAGTATGGGAGAGGTGCCCCTCATTACCACTGGCAGTGTGACAAAGGGGGAACACCTCATTGTAGAGACTGTGATAACAAAGCTACAATGTAAGAGGTCTCTTCTAGCCAAGGAACCTCCTCGCACAAATGAGAGAAGAGGGAAGAAGTTGTGGCTCAAACTTTACAGAGTGGAGCCTTCGATTGGTAAGCATTTTTTTATTTTTTTTTATTTTTTAGTTAACTTTTGCTACATTGTGTTACGCTAGGTAGCATTGCACAGTGTAGCATCTACTTTAGGTTGGTATAATTTACCTACTACGGCTATGCTTTATCAGTAGAGGAAGAAGAAGAAGAAGGGGAAGAAGAGGTGGTGGCCCCTAAAACATGGGCGATTGGCAAGAACAAAGAGGCTATAGGCATAGAGGAGAGGGCCCTTAATAACGAAGAAGGGGCCCCTGCAATAGAAGAAAGGGCCTTAGTTTGTGAGAAGGAGGTCTCCGCCGATGAAGAGGAGGCCCCTGCCAATGAAGAAAGGGGCCCAGTGAATGACGAACAGTCTCCTAGAAACTAGGAGGAGGCCCCTGTTGATGATCCTTTTACGAATAGTAGTTTAGTGTCAGAGGGGTAAATGAGCATCAAGGATGCTGCTATGTTGTTGGGTCATCTGGAAGGAGAGGGGCTTCATTTGGATGCTGGTGAGTTTGACTGCATATTTGACAATGTGTTGATGGGCAACCCCCACGCTATCACCCCTGAGGATTTTCTAGGTAGGAGTTTTACACTATCATTTATGTTGTTCATTAGCTTTATTTTGATTTTCCTCCACTATAGCTAACATGTTTCATTGTATAGCTGACACTACTATTGATACCTCTATCCCTTCTTGGATATGCCTGCAACTGTGGTCCGAGACCCCCAACAAATTTACTTTCATGGAGGGGGTGGTCGACGACATGATTAATCGCTTGATGTAGATCGACCTAGAAGTGGGTAAGTCAAAATAACTATGCTAGACTCTCTAGAATGTTGTTTCTTCACTATGCCACTATGACTAATGCCTTTGTATGTGCGATTGACAGCCTCTCACCTCAAGTGGGACCCTAGACAAGTAGTTGAGGTTGACCCCATGCCTAAATTTCCACTGAAGGTGACCGAAGTACCTTGTCATATATAGAATGAAGCAAGCCAATGTGCACTGTATTCGACATGCTCCTTGTGGGAATTCAGGCATGTAAATGAAGACCTCTGGAAATAGGTACAGAGGCTTGAAAAGGAGAAATCCAACTTGACTACTGAGGTGGGAGACCTCCATTCTAGGAACGAATTCCTATTGGCCCGAGACACCAACTATGGCAATTGGCACACGACTGTCATCAACTATGCAAGGTATTGGATGGCCATGCAATGCAACAATGAGGTCACTCTTGAAATAATAGAGCAGTGCATGCAAATGGAGTTGTTAGCCTAAAAGAACCAAGACTGGAAAGACTACAGTGCCAAAGTTTATAAGTGGGGGTAGACATAGAAAAAACACAAACACATGTATAAGCTAGAATGTGCCACCTACTGTAACCAATATCGGGATGCCTCTATCAATTTACATAATTATGAGGTATTCCTCAACATTATTGGTGCTTCTGGGGCTTATGACAGGTTTATGCAACATGTGATAGTGAGTGAATCTCCCAAAAGGGAAATGACCTTTCCCACAGGTGAGACTACTACTACTACCTTTTCTTTGGGACCACTAAGATGGACATCCATAGAAAAGAAGAAAGTTGTAGCAAGTACTAACTTGGGAGATAGGAATTGGGCCAATATTATAGGAGAGGAGATGTTGTAATGCCTGGCGGTAGGCATGGATCGGATACCCTGCAAGATGGACGAGGGTCGTCTCAAGTTAGTCACCTTTTGGCATTGTAATAATTTGTTTTATTCAAGTCTTTATTGTAGCTTTAACTAACCATTTCATTTTTCCATGGTATAGAATCCAGATGAAAACACCAAACCTAGTGAGGTAGGTGACGATGGAGCAGGAAAAGGATCATAGCATTGTAGCCAAATATTTTATTTGAATTTCAACAAAGAATGTTATAAACATTATTGATTTATGAAAGAAAAAATGGAATACGAAGAGATTTATTTCATTCTAGCTTATGTGTTTTATTTATTTCTATTTTATTCTTTATCCTTTTTTTATGAATTAAACTCCTTGGGAGCATCTCGTTTTAGTTTTAGGCCATTTCAGGCCATAACAATAGTTTCAGATTATCAATAGTTTTAGGCCATTTTGGGCCATTGGTAGTTTTAAGCCATTTCAGGTTGTTGGATGATGGTAAGGAAAAAATTTTCCAGTTTTAGGCCTTAGCGGGCTGTGGTGTATGTAAATAGTGGATGTGATGTAAGTAGTTTAAAGAATGAGTTAGACACTAGCGTAATCAAATGGATATGAAGCCAACAAAGAATAAATGTATGATAAGTGTTAGTTGTGTCGAAAGCAGTGGAATAGTTTCGCTATGCAAGTAACGCTTATTCTCGCAACTGCTTCTTAACCCATCGTGGGCTTGGCGATGTGTAAGGCTGAGGGGATTTATTGTGGTATTTCTCTATGTCGTTATCTATTCCTTGAAAAGGCAACTTGGCCCACGTCATTTCATTTTCTGAGCAAGAGTTTTGGGTTGGCTCACTTGCCAATCAAGTCTCTTCAGTGGAGATAGGCACTTCATCCTCAGAGGTTATCACTTTTGAACCTTACTCCATGTCAACATTTTTTATCACCTAGGTAGCCACTTGGTCACCATAAATCACCACCACCCTACCCACATAAGGTAGGTGGATTTCTTGATGTATGGATCAAGAGACAACCTTGAGTTGGGCTAACCACGACCTCCCCAAGATCAGGTTAAACCCAGGTATCTCTGCTACCACAATGAATGTTGCACTTGTGGGGAACTAGTCCCTTACCACAAAGTTAATGTGGACAGTGCCTTTCACCACTACTCATGCTTTGTTGAAGGACTTCAGACATGACTTTGTCGTGGATTTGATTTGCTCCACCAAACCCAGTTTGTCTACCATGGGGAACAGGATGACATTTGTAGTAGCCCCATCATCAATGTGTACTCTTTGGATCTCCTATTGATTGACCCAAATTATGATGAACTTAGGTGTTGTTGTTGCCTAACCCTTCTCAGGGTCATCCTTAATGGACTCATCACAGAATGTCAACTGAGATGGCCACGGTTCTTCGGCACGGTTCTTCGGGCATAGAAGGAAGCATGATCACATGGATTTCTTTCTCCTCTATCAGCATGTTTTCATCAACTGGTATGGATGTTAACATGTGAACCAAAGCCTCACAGTGTGCAGTGGAGGTCATTACTAGGTCATACAGGCTCAAGGTTGTGCTCTTTTATTTCAGAGCCTGTTTGACCTAAGTAAGGGCATTTAGGAGGTCTTGTCCATTTTGTTGTTGTTTTTCACACTTCTCTTCCTCCATTTGTCCTAGAAGATGAATTTCATGAGGAGGCGCAACTCTAGCTTTGGGGCTAGACATTCCTTGGTGGGGTGGCGATGAGTGTGTGTGCATAGTGGCATCATTTGTTGGTGATGAGGGGGGCGTAGACACAGAGGATGAGGGGATAGGCTTGTAGGGACTTGGGGCAGTACGCTCCTTAGCCTTTTCGTCCTTTAGACTCTTTTCCTGTTCCTTTTAATGGGAAGGCTATGATGTCATTTTAGTCTGGCTCTACGTGATGGGGGAAGTTGAGTGTTTTGACACCTTAATGACGAATGGGGCTTGTGGTATTAGTATGGGAAGAGATGTAGTTTTGACTACAAAAGGTGTAGGGGTGGGTGTTTGAGGAGGAACCTCAAGGACGAATGGTTGTTGCAGTGTCTTTTTTGCCATCGTTGGTGTTTCTATGCTATGTTGAGGAACACACACCATAAATGGCTACTGTGATGGTTTTGGATTACTATCTATGCCAATCATGCTGATAATGTATCCTACGTTGTTAGCATTGAGGGGATCCTTGTAAATGTGAATGGGTTGATTTTCAGGGTAGATAGGGTCGCTTTCATCCAAAACCAACTTCCCTTGATCAATCATTCATTGGATGCCATCTTTTAGTGCTAGACAGTAATTTGTGTCATGATCACAAAGTTGATGGTAGTCGCAAAACGTCTCTAGCCTAAAGTTCTTCAGAACTGGCCACTCGTTCAATGTAGCCAAAGAGGGGTTCCTAAGGAGTATACAATACCGCTGATGTCATTTGGTCACCTCCTCTAACATTCACTTATGTTGAATGTACCCAACCCCTAACAAT
>MNCI01001434.1:11010-34321 GCA_015680685.1 Gnetum montanum
AATTTAAAAATTAATTTAAAATTGCATAATAAAACCACCTTANTCATAAAAGAAAAGAAAATATTAAAATAATAATTTTTTTTGGTAAAAAAAACACTAATATATGCTATATTATATATATATATATTGAAAAAAAATATAAAATTGCAATACTTATAAAATTAAAAGGNAACGAGAGTTTTTTTAAAAAAAGGATTAAAGAAAAATGGGTGATAAGACCAGAAAATTTTCAAGAAATGAAGGGCTTGAAAATTCTTTAAAAATATTTTTTAAGACAATGGCTGAAAACAAGTTTGAAATAAAGAAAATAAGATTTTTAGGAAATAAAAAAAATAGTGGCTGGAAAAGGACAGAAAATACATATTTTAGAAAATGGGATAGCAATAGCTAGAGAAAGGACAAGACAAGTTGATAAATAAAAGGCAAGAGAAATGCCCTTCTTCTAGCACCAAAAAGGTGTTGATGCATAAATTTTGGTCACATCAACACTAGGAAAGAAAACTCGTTTTAGGAGACTATTGCCTAGGGTGCCTCCCATATGGGTACGGAAACCCAGGAATAGTCTTAGCTGGAGAGGGCTACATGGCCTTTTAAAAATAGTAAACCAAACCAAAGAAATTAAAATTTAAATTGAATGAATTTGAATTTAAATTGAGCAACTGTCTCAAAGTTGAAAATACAATAAGTAACTAAAAGAAATAATTTTTCCCTGGTCTTGTTGACACTGTCGATCCATGACTGTCGATGATATCCACTGCTAGGCAAGAAGACTATGATCACCATGAGAGAGGGAGAGAGAGAGAGAGAGAAAGAGAGACTGCCCATCGCAGTCCTCACAAGGTAGTAACTATGGTTCTTAAAGCCTCCCATGCTCTCATGGGGCCATGCTACAGGAGGCATATGCAACAAGAGACATTTTAGAAGTGAACCACATGTTAGCAACAAAGGCAATGAGTGGCATGACAACAATGGCGGTAACAGTGGTAGACGATAGTACATAGTAGTGAGTAGCAAGGGCACATCGACTATCTACACATGACAATGATGGTAGTAATGGTAGTAGACAATGATGTGTAGTAGTAGGCATCAAGGACATGTCAACTACTTGCACATGATGGTGGAAATAATCAACACAATAGTGGTAGCTCTAAATGACACATTACACATTATAGTGATAATGTACAATAGGCTCTCATGTGGCAAGAGGTGATCCATTGTGTGAAGGGAATGGCATGGAGTAAGCTCCCTTAAAGGTGAGAGGCAATGTATGGCTTGATGGTGGGGGCATGTGGTAGGCTCTTAAATGGTTGTAGCTATGGTTGCACATTATAGATGTGTTAGCAATAGCGAGTAGCCTCCCCTTTCCCTTCTAGTGAGTGAGAATAGGAGATCAGTGCTATCTCTCTCTCTCTCTCTCTCTCTCTTTCTCTCTCTCTCACAATGTAGGACGAGAGCAATATAGCATGTTCCTGTAGTGGCTAGGGGTTCTTTGCCTATAGTAGGCACCATCGATAGTGATGAATTGATAGTGGCAATAGGAGTCCTAGGAAAAGTTTAAAATTTATGTCTACTAGTTACTTAGCTTTGAAATCTAAGAAAAATATTCAATTTAAATCTTCCCAATTTTCTAGTTTAATGTACCATTTTTTGAATGTCATATAGCCCTCTCTAGTTGAGACTATTCTTGAATTTTTGTACCCATATGGGAGGCATCCTAGGCAATAGTATCTTTAAATGAGTTTTTCTAGGCATTGGTGCATCCAAAATTTATGCAAAAGCATCTTTTTGGTGCTAGAAGGAGGGTCATCTTCAACCTTTGTTTTCCATTTTCTAAAATATTAGTCTTTCATGTCATTTTCCCTATTCTTGATCTTGTCTTGTTCTTATTTTAGAAATATTGTTTCTCTAAATTTTATTTTCGTGTGCTTCCTGTTGAAAACCCCTCTATTCAAGCCCTTTATTTTCTTCTTCTTTTTTTTTTCGTAAAATGTATGTTTTCTCTTTCCTAAAAATTATCATTTTTATTACCAAAACACTACACCTACTGTTCCTAATTTTGATGTTGGTGGTCCTTACCTTAGTCTTGACTTTGGTAAGGTGGTTTTCATTGATTATTCAGTTTTAAATTTACTTTTTTGAAATTTTACATTTTACTATTTTCCTTTTAAATTTTATATATTGCAATTTCCTACATCTATTATTTTAATTTTCTTTAAATAGTAGATTTTAGTTTTCTATCAAAAAATAATAATATTATTTCAATATTCTTCTTTTCACCTAATTTTTATAGCATTTATATTTTATAATTTTGGTTTTATGAGTGAACCCTCCCAACAAGAATCATTTACCTCTACAAGATGCTACCATAAATGAGAAGTGTGATACAACTGNTTGCTATAAAGGTGGTGGATCACCTAGAAGAAATCCCTTTCCATTGTGTTAATGATAAGGCAAGGTATCTTCATAAATTTCTTCACCTTATATAGAA
Organism: Gnetum montanum; assembly: GCA_015680685.1. Classification (NCBI taxonomy): domain Eukaryota; kingdom Viridiplantae; phylum Streptophyta; class Gnetopsida; order Gnetales; family Gnetaceae; genus Gnetum; species Gnetum montanum. The sequence continues at coordinate 13,499 of MNCI01001434.1, forward strand.
TTTTGATAGGGTTGAAAGGAATTTGTATGAGAAAAAGGATTTATGTTTGTAATTTCATACACATGATCATTTATAACATGTTCGCCATTCTCAACCTCATTAACTCCAATATAAAGATTAGTGTTTTGATTTTACAAACATTTATTTTACTAATTGAAGGTTGTAACTACTTATTTATAGAAAGGCTCTCTTGGTATGACCATATATTCAGATTTTCCTTTCATAGGGATTAATAGTTCTGAGAAATCTAACCTAAAGAAGCCCCCAAACATGGCTCCAAAAGTCCTAGATAATAGCACATCANTGTAGACCTATTTGACCTAATATTAAAACTTGGATTAAATAAGAACTTGATGAACTTTTAGAATCTAAAATTATTCATCTTATGAAACATTCAAGTTGGATATCAAATTTGCTACCTGATAGAAAATGAACAAGCAAATTATGATTATGTCTTGATTTTAGTAATCTTAATCATTGACAAATTGTTAAAAGATGGTTTGACAAGAAATGCGTAGGTAAAGTCTTTAAAATAGGAGATCTAGTCTTAAAAAGAGATGGAGCATTTGGTCAAATAAGTCCTCAAGGTAGGTTTTCTCCTATGTGGTCAAGTCCATTTCAAATTATAGATGTCATTGGCCCCAATGTGTACAAAATTGATGATTTGCAAGGATACAAATTACATAGAAATTTTAATACATTTCATCTTAAGAATTTCTACTCAGGTGCCCCATGTGGACACCTAGTAGATCCTTAGTTGCATGTTTTCTTCGCCTTCACCATGCATTTCATTTGTATATAGTTGCATTTGCATGTTTTCTTTGCATTTCCATCATCTCCTTCTTATTAGATTGGTTTTGGTTTGACTAGTGTTTTTCATATGAGTTTAGTAATCATTATGCTCATTTGAGTTACTAGGCTTTGGATCATTGTAACACCATTGGAAAATAATGTAAGCATAATGCTTTATATGATATATCCTATTACTATTACATAAAATCTCCTTGATATTATATATTCAATAATGCTATGATTCTTCCAAGGCTACTTCAAGGTTTTATCTTTAGTAGTTGGATTATGGAGGACAAGATTTATGCTACTTATAATGTAATCATCATGATCATGTGAGTATAGGATATGTGACATTGGAGAATAGTTAGCCATAATCACTAGGTACCTTGGAAAATGCCATATTTTCTCTCTCATAAGCCCTAGCCCTCAGGTGTGATGATTCATGGCGATCCCATGAATAATGGAGTGAAATGTGTTCATCTCCACTTGAGAACCCTTAGCCACCTAGGAGACTTATTATGATGTGATCTAGATTATAATTAAAAGGCACATGCACAAGGGTTGAATTGCATCATGGACAATGTTCCAAAGGGATCTTGTTCTTTGACAATGTAGCTAATTAGCCAAAATCATGTTGGAATTTCTACCTTAAGAATGAAATACACCATGAGCAAAGTTTCTTTAAAAAAATGAGACAAAAGAAATGGAATGAGGGTCATGTTTATTAGCAATGTAATAATTTCTTAAGTGTTATGGAGTTCAATAGCAATCCTCATCCTAATGTCCATTTCTCCTTTTAAATTCATTTTCAAAAAATTCAAAAAAAGAGAAAAAATAATTCCTCTTTAGATATTCCCTTTCAAAATGTCAAGAAAAAAAGAGTCCCAAGGAAAGATCTAAAATTTATGGCTAGTTATGATCTAAGAGAGTTTGTCCTCTTCATTCAATTTGGCATAAGTCTCGTGCTCAATGTAGTCTACATAATTTTTACTTTTACCTTGTGAGAATATTGGGAATGTGATCTTAATTACATACTTTAACTATATATATATAGTTAAAGTTATGATCTTAATTGCATACTTTAACTATATATATGTTTTGAGCTTGATTAAATAAGATGATGTGGTAAGGGTGTCCCACGTCTAGTTCTCTTTTGATGATATCGTTATTTAATCATGTTTAGATCAATATAGTTTACTTTCAAGTTTCAATTTTTCTATTTTCTAATGTTTTTGATCATTTATCTATTGCATCTCCTTTTAAAATTTCTATGGCTTTGTTGCTTCTTGCACTTACATGCAATTTCTAGTTTGAGGGCTAAGTGTTGATACCAACATCCCATGCTAGGTATAGGGCCATGAATATTAAATCCCATGCAACCACTAACATAACCTTTTCTACATAGTGGAGTCTACATGTATCATAATAAAAAATATCTTTGTAGCAAGATTGATAAATAGAATAAAGACTTCTTGGGCCTAACATTAACTACATATGAAAAAATTTTGAGCATTGTTGAATAAAGATCTAACACTGTCGATTTGAATATTGCTATGATTATTATAGCTATTTTCATTGTAATTACCAAGAGCCACCTAGGATGTCTATCAAATGTTACATGAAGACATGGGTCGCTAACGCGCATTAGTGATAGATGGAACATGTGGTGGCCATTACATTGCATAACCAACATGAGGTAGTGGCCAATGAGCTAGTGGTGAATGTTATGCAAGTAATCAATATTGTAATAATGACCAATGTGTAGGTGGAAGAGGTGGCAAAGGTAGATGTAACAGTTGCAGGTGGATGTGAGCATTCAAACTAGCAAGCTATACTAGCTATAAAAAATTGTGAAAGAAAGGAGTAAGAGAAAATTGGATTTGAGTCCCTTGGCTAGTAGTAGCGGTGCATGTGCATCACCAATAGTAGCAATAATGCATGAATGAGCATTGGGCCTTCCCTTATTTCTATAGTAGTATCAGGATGTATGGTTGGTGGAACAACGTGTGCGTTAGGCGATGGTAGGCATGTGGCAACACACAATCAACAATGACTAAAGGTGACATGTATGGAAACCTCAATGGCCAACAGAAGTTAGTTGCACATTAGTAGCAATGGGGCTCGTGGTCGGCAAATGGTAGGTGGCCTCTCTAAGTAGAAATGGGTAAGAGGCACATGTGGTAAGAGACATTATAGAAGTTAATAGCGCATCAGCAATAGAGGAAATGCCTGGCATGACAACAATGGAGGTAATGATGGTAGAAAGTGATACATAGTAGGAGGTAGCATGGGGGCATCAACTGTTTGCATGTGATGGAAATGAAAGTAACAATGGTAGATGGTGGCATGTAGTAGTAGGAAGTAGGGGCGCATTGACTTTTTACACATGATGGTAGTAGTAGTTAACATAGTAGTTGTAGCTTTGAATGATGCACTATGTGTGACAATAGTATCATGTGGTAGGCTCTTTAGGTAATGAGTGGTGACACATGGCATGATAGTGGTAGCACACAGTAGGCTCTTGAATAGTGGCAGCTATGGCTACACATCAGAGATGCATCAGCAAGAGCAAGTAGCCTTCCCTTCTCCTACCAGCAAGTGAGAATAGGGGATCAATACTCTATCTCTCCCCCCTTCTCTCTAGAGCACCAGCAATATAGGACAAGAGCAAGATAGCATGTTCCTATAGTGGCTACAGGTTCTCTACCCAATAGTGGGTATCATCAGTAGTGACAGAATAATGGAAACAATAGGAGACTAGGGTAAAGTTTAAAATTTACATTTACTAATTACTTAGCCTTGAAATTTAAGACAATTATTCAATTTAAATCTTCCCTATTTTCTAGTTTAATGTACCTTTTTTAGAACATCACATATCCCTCTCTAGCTAAGACTATTCTTAGGTTTTCATACCCATATGAGAGGTGCCCTGGGCAATAGTATCTTTAAACGAGTTTTTCCAAGCATTGGTGTGTCCAAAATTTACACATCAACAAATTCCAAGACAGGAAGGATGTGTAAGAATTTATTAGCCTATAATTCATGATGTGCACCATTATTTGATGCACCACGGAATTACCTTAAAAGGGTGAGAGTTACTTAAAGGAGGAGAGTTACTTTAAAGAGTTGAATAGGGTAGAATTTTTTTCAAATAATGGAATTTGGAATTTCTTTATTTATTTTATTAAGAATTTTTTAATACTCTTTAGTAGATTTTTATTCTTTAGTATAATAGTTTTATCATATCATCATCATCATAGTTATGCTAGATATAGTTCTAATATTCAATTTTTGTAGTTTAAATATGTTTTATGTTATCAATAGATATTTTAATTTAAATTGGTACTCTATATAGATACATTCATTCATAATTGTTAGTTTTGTATTTCCAGGTTCTTTTATGACTAGGCAACTATTGATTGAAAAGAATAAAAAATTACAAAATTGTATTGAGTTTTGTCAAGAGTTACATCTTTTACCTAAAGGAAAAATCTACTCCACTTGTAGGATACCAAAGAAAATAAGAAGGGATGCTTCAAAGAAAGAAGGATTGAGATTTGTATGTTCTTAATGTGATGCTAAAGAAAGCATTCATCATAGAGCCTAGCTTCAAAATTCAAAATTGAATATCAAAAAAATTTTATTAATTATGTATGATTAAAGCTGGGAATGTTTGAATGAGTATGTGCAGGTCCAAAATCATGTCTTAAAACATACTGTAGTTGATTGCTTTAGTTTCTGTAGATCTATTAGTACAAATATTTTATTGAAAAATCTACAATAGATTAGAGGCCTACAAAAGATTGTAAATATTGATGAATCAAAATTTGGCAAGAGAAAGTACAATCAAAGTAGATGTATACCAAATCATTGGGTATTTGGTGGAATTGAATGAGATTCTAATAGTATGTTTCTCATAGCTATTCCAAATAGATGCAAGGAAACATTGATAGATTTCATTTATGAATGGATCAAACTTGAGAACATTATATACAGTGACATGTGGAAAGATTATGACTTAGAATGGCTTCGTCAACTTCAATTCGATCATAGAATGATGAATCATTCATTTTCCTTTAAAGGTTAAAATAAAGGTATTTATACTAAGACTATTGAAAGTACATGGAAAGCAGTGAAAGATCATATTCCATGAAATGGATTACAACTAGAGCTACATGACTCATATATGATGAAGTACATGTGGAGAAGAAAATTTGCACCAAGAAAAGAAGATGAATTTTTAATGGTTGTTAAACATATTGTTCAGTTTTGCATGTCTTCTTTCAACTTAGAATATATCAGATAATTAGGTTCTCTTCTTATATTCATGTACTAGTTTATTTAAATTTGATAATAAAGTTTATTACCCCAAATTTTACTAACCTTGGATATTTTAAGAAAATAATTTATTAACTCAATAGTTTTTACTTCTAATTGATTTAATCTAAATTTAATTAATTTTCATAATTCATTATTATGCAATGTTACCCCATCCTGAAATGCCTGAGTTGAATTGGTGAGTTTCCGTATTTATTATTTTTCATGAGGAATTTTTTCTTCATTTTCGTTTTATTCTTCAAGAAAAACTAAACTTGACATTTTAGATTCTCTAATAATTATTTATGCAATGTGAAGTATAATGTTAAGGGTTTCAAATGCATGCATCCATCGCATTGTTAATTGGAAACTCAAAGCATGAGTGAATTATTGGTAATATAATGCTAAGGATTGGTATATCTTAGGATCTTGAAAAATCCAACATTATAAGTGATGCTAATGGAAAATAATTATAAATCTAGGAAGATGTGCTAAAATATAGAATTAACATGAGACATTGACATGCACAAAATTCAAAACTTCTTTTTATCATAAGCAATAGGTGAATAACCAACAACTCTTCAATTTTGATGTTCAAAAACCACCATGAAATTATTTTTTCCACTGATAAAATATACTAAAAGTTAGCAAGGAAATTATGTTTTAAATTTTCATAAAATGAAATAAAGAAAATAAGGGTATCAATTTTGGAAGACATGAGTTGAAGCTTTACAATTAGCCATTAGTAAAAATGTAACATGTGTTATGTATTTCCACATTTATGCATACATTTTGTAACATGCATTACACATTCCCACATTTATGCATATGTTAATGCATCAAGGTGGCTTCCATATCTAGTAACACATTTCCATGTTGGCATTGGATCTCTTATTTTTTTCTAATTTCTCATGGTAATTGATTTTGTGGCCTATAAACTCATTCTTCATGGGAGAACAATTGTGCCATGAATCATAGCAAGATTGCACTTCTAGTCCCTTTCATAGATACTTAAAGGTTGCATAGACCATCGTTACAGGGTGCCGGTGTGAAAAAAAATCCAAATGCCAAGTTTAATTCAAGGCATCAATGGCTACAGGTCCGTTCCATTTGCTTCTGCATAGTGCATTTCCAGTCATCTATGCATGTAAATTTCTTATGAAATTTGCAAATTTTGTCTTACATTTGGTATCAAAGCTTCATCTCTATCTCTATTGGTTAGTAAGTGGAAGGCCTATTATGATTGTGATGGTTGTCCCTATAAAAATTACTAACCTCTGCAGTGTTGGTTTTATGGGTCCCTTCTACAAGGTGTAACAGGTGTCCATTTAGGCAATATTTTGGGGTTTTGAACTATGCATAAAGTTTCTTTATTTAAATAATATTAACAATTTTGTAATGCATAGTTTTTCCTACATAAAGTTGTAACTTGTGATATTTTTTTTTGTATGATTAGAGAGTAGCCATAGCATTTTTAATTGTGCAAAATTGTTAAAAGTTTGTGATCACATATCAAAAATTAAATTATGGGGGGGAGTCGGACCCCGAAAAAAGTTTTATTGAAATTAAAGGAGCATCAATTACAACCACTTGAATAAGTCATAGGGTTAAGGGAAGGGGAAAACTGAGAGCATCGTGAATGACACTCGGGAAACACCTTAAAAATAAACTAGTATTAGAGGAGGTACCCCAAGTTGGGACACAACCAAATGTTCGCACAGACTAACTTTTTACAAAATAGAATGACATAGAATTAGATGCTAAGTGTAACTAAAACACATAGGTCTTTCCCATAGTTGCAGGAGATGAACCAATTGATGACTGTCCAGATTGAACTTGGATGCTTGAGATGTGAGTTGAAAATAGGTGAGGCGAAAGATCTGCAACAACTCCAACCTGGAAAGCAAACATTTGTTAGAATACTCTATCTTTTGAAATAGAACATTGCATCTTCGCTTCCAAATATAATATAAAATAATAGGTCTAATAACTTTCCATAGAAAATTAAGATTAGTAGAAGTAATGTTTAAGAATCCGAATATGGCATCCTCTTGAGATAGCTTGTAGGATGGAAAAGCTTTAGAAGTCCACTGCCACACATGTTGAGCAAAGGGACATTGCCAAAACACATGGACAAAGTCATCTAGTCCACCACATAGAGGGCAAGTGGGATTAGGAATCCCAAGATATTCTAGACGTTTTCCAATAGGAAGACCATGGTATATAATCATATGTAATATAATAAACTTTATACCAAAAGAATTTTCATTGTATTTCATATGATTAATTAGGATGATATGTTAAATTATTTTTCTTAATTTTTCTACAAGCATTAAGAAAAGGAAAATAATTTAACAATTTCATCGTAAGGATATATGAATCTATTTGAATTAAAATTTATCCCACAAGCAATTTTATGTCATTTGATTTATATTTTTACATGATTTACTCTAGTAAACATGTCTTATGGTATTTTAACATCAAATTTAGTGACATAAGATTGTTTAATTATGAAATTGTACAACCTTTAAGCTACTCTAATTTTAAATGTGACATTCCTAAGTTAAAGGGTGATAATTATAAGGTATGGAAGGAGAGAATTCTTCTTCATTTAGGCTGGATGGACATTGATTATGCTATCCATAAGGATGAACCACTTGCCATTACAATAACCAGCCATCTAGATGATACTGGTAATTATAAAAAATGAGAGCAATCTAATCCTCTTTGTGTCATGTTTATAAAAACCAAGATCTTGACTAGCATGTGTGGTTCATTGGAATAAGATGACAATGTACGCATTTTATTAAAGGAAATTGATGAACAATTTGAGTCATTAAACAAAGCATTGGCTAGCACCTTAATAATGAATTTCTCATCCATAAAGCTCACCAAAATTTCTGGTGTGCACGAACACATAATGTAAATGAGGGATATAGCGGTTCAACTCAAAAAACTTGAGGTTGAGATGTCAAAATCTTTCCTTGCGCACTACATATTTGACACGCTTCTATCACAGTACATACCCTTTAATATTTCTTATAACATAGATAGGAACAAATGTTTAATCAATGAACTAATGACGATGTGTGTGCAAGAAGAGGGTAGACTTGCAATGGAAGTGAAAGAGAGTGTGTATCTAGTCACACAAGAAAATAATAAAGAACAATCCAAAGGCAAGTGAAAGGTCAAATTTCCTGCACAAGGTGATATTGAAAAGGAATCCAAATGCTTTCTCTACAAAAGGGAAGGACACATAAAGAAGGATTGTCCTAAATATTAGAAACAACTTGAAAAGAAAGGTACTAAACTCTCACTTTTTTGTTTTGAATCTAATATGGTTGATGTTGTTCATGACACATGGTGGATTGACTCTAGTTCTACAATCCATGTTATCAATTCATCTAAGGAAGCGGGTGGGAATTAAGTCATGCATCTAATTAGGCAACAAGATGTGCTCACATATGGAGGCAATCAAAACATGCAAATTAGTTTTAAGTAGTGGTTTTATTTTAGAGTTGGAAAAGACATTTTTATTTCATGTTTTTTTAAGGAATTTAATTTCTAGTTCAAGGCTTGTATCATTGGTAATCATAGTAGGTAGGGATACATAAAAGACATCATTGGTAATCATAAAGGAATTTAATTATTTTTCACATCTCACTACCTTAAACCAAAGTAGAGAAATAATTTGGTAAGCAAATAAAGTTAGTAAGATGTGATAGAGGTGGTGAATACTATGGTAGATATATTGATGATGGACAAACACCTAGTTCATTTGCTAAGTTTCTTCAAGAGCATGGAATTATTGCCTAGTATACTATGTCTAGTTCTCCAGACCAGAATGGTGTGGCAGAAAGAAGAAATTGAACATGGTGTAAAGTATGCTTAGAAGCTGCAAGCTTTTTAAGTCCTTGTGGACTAAAGCTTTCAAGACAATGGTGTATCTATTAAACTAATTTCCAACCGAGGTTTTCTCATACCATTTGAATTATAAAAACATTGGAAATTGAGTTTGCAACATATATGCATTTGGGGATGCCTATCTAAACTAATAGTCTATAATCCACAAGAAAATAAGCTAGACGCAAGATCATAATTGGGTATTTTGTTGGATATACTGAATGGTCTAAGAGATAAAAATTTTATTGCCCATCACATACTACTAGGTTTGTGGAATTAAGGAATGCTAAATTTCTTGAGAATGATTGTATTAGTAGGAGTAATAGATCTTGGAACATTGTCCCTAAGACATATCATACAGATGCTCAACCTACAGCTTCAAATGATATATTGATTGTTGTGCACAATACACCTAGAGCACAAATGTGTAATGAACAACAACTAGTCATTCAAGTTCCATAAACTACTGATTAAGAAGTAGTAGATCCAAATGAACAATAGATATCATAACCTATTGAACAGCCTGTTGAACATCATGATCCTCAAGAGAATGATGAACCAACATTAAGAAGATCTACTAGAGTACGATGTTTAGTGATTCCTATCGACTATATGATGTATCTACAAAAGTATGACTACAACATAGGAGCCAAAAATGGTCCCAAAACATTTTCTCAAGCCATGAGTTGTAAGGAATTTAACTTGTGGTATAATGCCATGAAAGACAAGATGAACTCTATGTCATCTAATGGAGTCTGGGATCTTGTAAAGTTGCTTGATGATGTAAACGCCATTGGATGCAAATGAGTCTTCAAGACTAAGAAAGACTCATTGGGCAACATTGAAAGATACAGGGCCAAACTTATCACTAAAGGGTTCACTCAGAAAGAGGGAATAGATTACAAGGAGACCTTTTCTCCTATATTCAAAAAGGACTCCCTTCATGTTATTATGGAATTGGTTTCCCATTTTGGTCTTGAATTATATCAAATGGATGTGAAAATAACATTCCTCAATGGTGATCTAGAGGTAGGGGAATATATGAAACAACCTAGAAGATTTTTAATGGTACTTAAAATTCCATGATATCATCACTTCATTTGGTTTTGAAGAAAAGATCATGGATCAATGTATATACTAGAAGGTTAGTGGGAGAAAAATTTGTTTCCTTGTTCTATATGTGGATGAAATCCTTATTACTACCAATAATAGTGGATTTCTATATGAGGTGAAACATTTTCTCTCTAAGAATTTTAACATGAAGGATATGGGTGATGTATTGTATGCCTTTGGCATTCAAATCCATAGGTGATGAGTGATGAGGTACCCCTATGCTCAACCATACGAATACAAGCATTTCACACACGATCCAGTTGAATTCCAAGGACTAAGTGCCTATGTGCCTTTGTGGAAAAATAATGGGTTGGTTAATCATTGTCTTCCCAAAGTTACTTGTATGTCATGGTTGTATGGTTAAGTAAGCTTGAGGCATATGATTTTTATAGCTTTTATGTGTTTTATATCCTATGTGAATAAAGAGGGGGAGAGAGATAACTAAGGAACTAATCTAATTTAACTACTCATTAAGTAAGTTCTAATTACTGCTAACACCAGTATCTGTTCCCACTTGTCGTACACATCCTGAACTAGTGCAACACTACCAGGATTACCAAACACTAATCGTTACTGGTTACCAAGTGCTACATGCATGCTCGAAGTGGTCATACTGAGTATATTTAACTAAGAGAGTTGTAGGGTGAGAGAAATCATTAATCAACTACGAAAGCATTAAATAATAAATAACACTAATTAATCTATTCTAAATGCTGCAAGGTTTATCATAAAGTTCATCTTTATTGCCATACACAAAGTGTGCTCAAGTACACAATGCTCAAATAAAGATCTGTTCACTCTATGACTCCTACTGTGGGCACACAGGAATAATTCTAACTCTGGAGGGAAAAATGGTAAGAGTTTAGCTAAGGGACTAACTGTCTAATATGAAAACCAAGGTTGCCGCCTCTTATTTATAGGGAAGGAGATAGGCCTCGATATTGGGTATTCTACATTGCAAGGTTGGATCTGATATGGCAGACGCGATATCACTGTCCCAATATTGCGGTTCATCATACCCCCATGATTGAATGAAAACTTGTCCTCAAGTTCCTTACAAAATATTGGGAAGGTATGGGATTATTGACTGAATAACCATTGATGGTGGAATGGGGTGATAGACTCAATGTATCCAGTGAATGGATCAACAATACAATACATGACAACATTAGTGTTCATGGCCACTGAGGTGAACACTATACATAAATGACATCTAGCCTTTTATTGCTACTGGAAGAGAAGGAGAGAGAAAAAGAATAAGGTGTGTTGCTGCCGATTCCAAGATTGCGCCTTCCATTATTTATCCATATCCATGCCACAAATCTTCCTCCTTTTGTAAACATTCTAGTTCTAGTCCATCCTGAGTGTTTCCTCCAGGCCCAGTCCATTGTTGTATGATCACCATTTGTACACACAATATAGTCACAACTCAGTGAGGGTAGATAAATCACAATGCAGTTATTACCTTGCCTTGATGTAAAGTGTATTGGCCAAGTTTTGGTTATGGAAAATATTGATTCTAGATATTTAACACTGGTGACTACCTAAGATGTGTGGGTTAGGAAAAATTGAACAATTTGTGCGTGGGCCCCCATGATGAAGAGAAAACCTCTAGTAGCAAGAGGATGCATAAAGATAAGGAATAAGAAAGATGGAGAAAAAGAAAAAATGGAAACACCAATAAGATGGATGTCATAGATGGGGATGAAACAAAAAAAAATTGATTACAAGAACATTTAAGAGAAAGAAGTTAACAAATACACCAAAAAGGAATGCTAGTGGCTCCTCTCCAAAGTAGGCTCATCCCTTGATGCCCTAACAAATGCACAAACCAAAGAGTCCGTAGACTCTAGGAATGTCATTTGAAAGAAAGAGTGAAAAATTTACCCATAAGAACTTACCAAGGAAAAACAATGTATCAACCAAGATACGGAGTAATGACAAAACCAGCAATGAGGTGAAAAATGTAAAAGAAAGGTGGAGAGGAGAGAATGGAATGGAAACCCAAGAAAAAGGTTGTGTAAAGTCCCTTGTGTTTGTTTTATGGTTAATATGACCAAGTAGAACTCATTCCAAATCTAGGCTCAACAAACCACATTCAGTGATCTCCCATCAACACATTTGACCAACCTATCCTCTTGAAGTAATAAGAATGCCTCTACAAAAAGTTACCACCATTCCAAGGAGAGCGAGATGGAGAATCAAGAAGTGAGAAAGGGCCTTAGTTAGAGGGAACCTTCAGGCATGGCTAAGATGTCTTTTTAGTGTCATAACTAGTGTGTGTAGCCCAAGTTCATTATTGTATCTAAGGGGCATGCTTTGAATTATCACTTTTTTTTTGCATGAGAACTACACCATGCAAAGATTTATTTTTATGTACTCAACTTCCAGATATTTGATAAATGGCAGAATGGTAGAAAACCCAAGGAAAAAGCATCCAAGCACTCAAGTGAATAACTAGCATAAATTCATGGAATCCCCTTGAAGTCACACCCTTTTCATCCTTTGAGTCTTTCCTTAATTTGAGAAATACCCAACCACTAGTTTGTTAACAGTTTTATTAGAGAAAGAGACTGTATAGTTCCAAGCCAAGGGAGACCATAGGACTTTATGGATGCATGAACAACATGGTCTCATTACCTATTTAATCAAAAGAACCATACCTTAATACTTCAAAGGTAAAATCCAAACATTAACAATCAATATGGTATCATTCATGCCACCATCATGAACACTTATTAGGTGATGAAAAAAATAAAGTAATTACACAAAGAAATGGTAAAAATATGAATGATTGTGTAAAACAAAAACAAAAAATATTAAAGAAATGTGCAAAACAAAAACATGTAGAAGAAAAATGTGTAGAATAAAAAATTATAAAGAACTGAGGACCTTCAATGTTTAGCAGAGGTGGCCATCTCTCCCATGACTAATTTGGAAGGAGGAGATCCAAAATAATGAGCAAGGTTGCCCACCTATAGAGGTAGCATATCTTCTAGTATCCCAAACTCATGGAAAGGTTTTGTTTGTTATACGTTGACTAACAGTCTCTTCTCTAGGAGAGATAATGTAAGGTCCTTTCTATAGTTTTTGAAATTTGGTATGTTGTGACACATATATGGGGTTCCAGTAGAAAGCCTCATGTCTTGGCTGATACTTAACTTTTCTAATTTTTAGGTCATGATGTTCTTTATTAAATTCCTTATGCAATTCATTAGATGAAAAAGTAGCTAGTCAGTTCTCATCTAATAAGTTAAGAGTCATCAACCTTTGTTTTTGTGCTAGATCAAGATCAAGGTTGAGGTCACATGTCATGGCTAATGTAGAGAGCTCAGTTTGGATAGGGAGTGTTGGGAGTTTTCCATACACTAACTCATAAGGAGAGTAGCCTATAAGGAGTTTCCATGTGGAGTAGTATGCCCAAAGAGCATCGTTCAGTTTAGTGCTCCAGTCTCGCATATACTTACAATGGTTCTCGTCAGTATCTTAGTAATCTCCCTGTTGGTGACCTTAACTTGACCATTATCCTAGGGGTGGTATGGTGCTATCAATTTATGCTCAACCCCTAAGCATTGCATTAACTTCTGAAAAGTTACACCTGCGAAGTATGTACCATTGTCTAAGATAAGTGCATGTGACACACCAAACCTATCGACAACTTGTTGTTGAACAAATCATGCAGCTGTAGATGATGTGCAATCTTTAACAGCAGTTATTTCAGTCCATTTTGTTAAGTAGTCTATGGAAAATATGATGTAAGCTTTTCCATTGGACATTGGTGTAATGGGCCCCATGAAAGAAATTCCACAAATTTCGAAAGGTTCTAATGGTTGAATCCATTATTGCGAACCCTCCATTCTAGTAGTCATTCCCCCATCATGTTGACAATGCTCACAAGATTGGACAAATTGATGGGTGTCCCAGAACAAGGTAGGCCAATAATACCCTGCAAGTAGGATCTTGATGGTTGTTTATCTTCCAACATAATGACCCCCACAAGGGCCCTCATGAGCGTCTTGGAGAACTCTTAGTTGATCTTTATCAAGGACACACCATTGATCCAAGCCATCAAGACATACTTTGTAAAGCTATCCATTGATCTCCATAAAGAACTTGGCTCTGTGAAGAAATTGTTGTTTCTTGTTAAGGTCTAGTTGTTGTGGTGCTTTTTGGGTAAGGAGATAGGTAAGAATGCTACTGTACTAGTTTGTCTTTGTGGGTGATTGGTTATTCACTACACCAGCAAAGAGGAATTCATTAGGAAAATGATCAAAAATTGGATACTCATCCTCTTTGCTATCCCAGTGTAATTGAGATAAATGATCAGAAACTACATTCTTGGTGCCCTTGTGATCAATCATTGTTAAATTGAACTCTTGTAGGATTACAAGCCATCGTATAATACGAGGGATTACCATTGGATTATTCATGAGAAACTAGATTGCACTATGATCTATATATATGAATACTTTGTATCCTAATACATAGTGTCTAAATTTTTCTAGTGCAAACACTACATCCATTAATTCTTTTTTTGTATTAGTGTAGTTAAGTTGTGCACTAGCGATACTTTTACTTGTACAGTGGATGTAATAAGGATTTTTTTGATCATATAATTATGTAAGCATGACTCTTAAGGCATATCTAGACGTGTCAGTCATGATATGGAATTGTTTGGACCAATTAGGAGCTTGTAGAATGGGTGTTTCTACCAACTTCTGTTTCAAAGTTTGGAAAGCTAGTTTGCATTCCCTAGTCCACTCGAAGGGTGCATCTTCTTGCATTAGCTTTACCAATGGTTTGGAAATCTTCGAAAGGTTCTCTATGAATCTCCTATAGTAGCTAGTGTGTCCAAGGAATGACCGAATGTCTTTGACAATTTCTGGTTGATGGGTAATTCCTTGGATGACTTTGATTTTCTCTAGGTCTACCTCTATTCTTGCATGTGAGATGTTATGCCCAAATACTATGCCTTCTTGGACCATCAAATCAATTTTTTGCCAGTTGAGCCTCAAATTAGTTTCTACACATCTTTTCAGCACTTGCTCTAACTAGTTCAAAGATTGATCAAAGTTTGCTCCATAAGTGGAGAAGTCATCCATAAACACTTTCACACCATTTCCTATCTACTGCTATAATATTCTTAGAACTAAGCATTGAAATATTGCAAGGGAATTACACAAGCCAAACAACATTTTTTTGTATGCAAATGTTCCCCAAGGACTAGTGAATTTATTTTTTGGTTGATCTTCTAGGGCTATTTATATTTGGTTGTATCCGCTATATCCATCTAGAAAACTATAATAGCGATGCGCTGCAATTGTGTCTAAGACTTGGTTAACAAATGAGAATGAAAATTGATCCTTGCATGTTGCCATATTTAGTAGCCTAAAATCTATGCACACCCTCCATTTGCCTTCCTTTTTAGGCATGATTACTAAGGGGCTAACCCATTCGCTATCAGCAATGGGGTATATGAACCTAGCCTTTAGAAGCTGTTCGATTTCTTCTTTTACTACTTGCTTCAACTTTGGGTTCAATCACCTCTGTGGTTGTTTTCAATGCTTCATGGAGGAGTTAGTGTAAATCCTATACTAGGATATCCTAGGATCTATTCTAGTTAATTTTGAATATGACCAGACGAAGGCTTTTGATCACTTGTTTCTTACCTTTAATAGACTCTCTTTTTGCTATGGAGCAAATTTTACATTGATGATTACTTATTTTTCATTCTCAAGGAACGTGTATTCCATATCGATGGGTAATGGTTTTAGCTCTAGGGGCTCTTGTTTAAATTTTTTAGGAATTTCCAACTTCCCCTAGTTGATGTTTTCAAGGTTAGCACTTGGAAGTTGGTGGTGGACTTACTTTAATGTGTTTATGCTATCCATGTAAGTGCAAGTCAAACCCTCAGTTAGTTCCATGCATATAAGAGATATGCTTCCTTAATCAACTGTTAGCCACTGGGTGTCTTCTTGTCATGTGGCTACTGCATATAGGTACCTTTGTATATTTATCACTTGTGCACATCGATTGTATGTAGGCAATGTCAAACTTTGCACAATCCATGATCTCTGCACACAATTACACCCTGTGTCACTATATGCGATACATGAAACTTTCTTCTTCTTGATTTTTCTGAAAGTATTTTCCTTAGATATTTCTAGGGAAAGATTACGAATTCCTAGGCGTGCATCGATAGTGCTTAGCCATGCCCTTGCCATAATGATTAGGAAATTCCCCTTACTGTTGTTCACTTGAATCACTAGGAAGTGAGCTAAATACGACCATCCACAAATAGTGATAACAATGTCCTCCACTAATCCCAAGGGAATAGTGATGGACTGGTCAGCTAACTCTAAATAGGTGTTGCTCTTTTTTAATGGAGGCATGTTCTAGGCCTTGTACATTTTTCTTGGGATATTAGGTTGACATTGGAACCTGAATCCAAAAAAGCTTTGCATGGCTCATTCCCAACAATATGTAGACATATTAGGGGGCTCCCAGGATTAGAGAATTTCCTAGAAAGGTGGCCAGTTTTGATCCAATCGGTAATAATATGTGTTAACATGACTGTATGTGTTGAATGTGGTGTTAGGCTTAAATAGGGCTCTGAAGCTTCATGTGATACAGAGATGTCCAAAGACTCAGCCGCTTGGGGTTGCAAAGGCTTAGTTGGACTATTGGTTCTGAAGAAAGGTCTTTTCTTCATACAGTTGTTAGAACCAACAATAGGTTGAGGATTAATAGCCCTTGTGGCATTGTGTTACTGTGATTGAGCAAGGAGTTCACCTTGCATTGCTGGAGCAAGTGGTAATGGAGCTATTGGTGAGAGAGATGCGGCCAGATTTGAAGGATGGTACACTTGTGGAATATTTCCCCTAAGAGAAGGAGTCCCATAGTACTCGCAGGATTGGTAGTGATGTTGAGGATTAACATGACAAACAGAGTCACGTGGAGAGATTAAATGTTGCATGTAATATCCATATGGGTCAGGTTGTCAGTAAGGATATTGTTGCCTTGGTGGTGGCATTCCCCATGATTGTCGGTGCTACCACTGTTGATGTTGCTCAATTGGTTGTGGTGGAGTTCCACTTGGATAATACATTAAAGTTTGGTGGAAATGCCTTGGGTTACCTTGGGAATAAGGTAACCATTGGGATGTTTGCCATTTATTTAATCATGGATTAATTGCATACATCCTAGACTCTTGTAGATGTGAGATCATAGGGAAACATCCCTTAGGATGGTCGTATTGACATATCTCACATCCACTATCATCATTAGTATCTAAGTCCACAACCACTTCAATAATAGCAACTTTGCCCTTACCCTTATTACGTGCATTTTTTTCTTTTCTCATTTTTCTTTGTGATGAACACTACCTTACTCTCTAGAGTCCTCTACTACTTTGAGAACAGTTTGGAACCTACTATTTAGGGAGTCCCATATTTGGTCTACCTTTGCTGATACTTCTGATATTAACTTTTGGATAGGCAAGGTTTTCCTATTCATCATCTCTTCGAGTGGTGACTCTTCCTCATGCTCACAAAATCTAACTCTCTTCTTCGTAACGGAAGGATCTTAGTTATATTCTTTCACACACACTCTCTCTTTCGTAGCTCATCTTCTTTCTTAGGAACTTGCTCCAATAGTCTTGGAATTTGATGGGACCTAATCTCAAATAAACTTCCTTGGGCATAAGTCCCAAGGGTTCTTCTTGTTTCATGCCTAAGCCCATCTATGAGATGGTGTAGTTGATCCTACTATGAATAACCATGGCCAGGACAACAATGCAATAGTGCATAATAGTGGCCCATGGTAGCATCCAAGGGTTCATGAATTCCTTGTTTCCATCCTTGGATTTGCTTTCACAGGTTAGACACTTGGGAGTATGTTTGGTACTTGTCATTGAACAATTCTAACATAGTACTCTACCTATGAATGGATTCTGGTTCTAAGGACAAGTACTAGCTTTTAGCTTCTTTTACTAGTGTCTGTGGGAACAACTTAAGTTTTTGTCACTCATTTTATATGTTTTGCAAGGCAGACGCATGATGAAATGCTTGTAAGTGATTTTGAGGATCAGTGTTATATCCCCCTTCAAATCATTGGATGTTATTCATATCTAACCTCTTGATCCTACTATCTCTTTGGTGCCTTGTTGCAACTCTCACAGCCTCAACTATGTCTAGCATGCTTCAAGTAGCAAGTAGGGGTTCATTAAGATCATTGTGTTCATGGCATCTATGATGCCTACGCTATTCCCTACTCTCCCTCCTTCTATGTTGTGATTCCCTAGAGTGCCCTCATCCTCTATCTTGGTTGTTTTGTCTATGACTTCAAATTTGCTTACCCTTATCCTCATGATCTTTTTCTCTATGGCTACATCTAGACACTAAAGGAGAGAATGAAGGAGATGATGAAGGTGAAGAAGAAGGAGAACCACCACCATAATAGTGTCTACTACCTTCTCTTCAGTGGTCTCTACCTCGATCGCAATTGTGATTAAAATGTCCACCTTTGTCATGTGTCCTTATTCCTTTCAAACACTTTGTGTTTGTTGGTATTAGCACCTAGGTTATGAATAGTAGAATGAAGGTTCTGATACATAACCCCTTGGTCAAAGTCAAGGAAAGGAACATCATTATGTGGGAAACTACCTAAGGTAGGATCATCACCCTCAATTTCGCTTAAAACATGGAGGACATCCTTGGACCATTTTCCCTTCAAAGACTTATCTCCTGTTGCAAATCCCTTTGATGTTGTGCCTCTATGGGACAATAGTCTCTCAAATCATAGTATTGCACAATGTATTTTGCATGTATGTGTTGCATGCCTATTCGTGTGAGAGCACAAAGAAGCATGCTTGGGACTAAATGGTCGAGAGGTAACACTATGTTACCTTCCAAGTCACACCAACACAGTTGTTCATCTTGATGGAGAATAAAGGTGAAGTCAGGTACATATGCATTGCGATGAATATATACCACATGAAACTATTAAGGGATTGATGGATCAACGTCATGTGTATCCTGCCACCGATTACTTCTTGTGTTAGTCCTAGGTGGTGAAGTGTCTTTGTATGAAGAAGAAGACATCTTGTCTTGTTGAGTGTGCAATGTACTATTATCTTTTCCTTAAGTAATCCTAAGGGTTCATTCCAATGATGTGAATGATTTCCTAAGTTCTACTTAGCGCATAAACAACTCAGTCCCTGACAACAGTGCTAATGATGAAAACCAAGGGCACCACCTCTTATTTATAGGCATGGAGACAAGCCTTGATATCATGTATCCGACATTGCATGGTTGGATTCAATATCACAGACATGATATCGTGGTCCTGATATCATGGTTCATCAATAGGGATAGATCTAGATGTATTCTAGGACTGTCATAGGAAACCTTTATTAATAAAGTATTAGAGAGGCTTCGAATAAAAGATTGTTCACTAAATATAGCATTCATTGTGAAGGGTGATAGATTCAATTTGAACCAGTGCCCCAAGAATTATTTAGAGAGAAGTTACATGAGCAACATCCTGTATGCTTAAGTAGTTCGAAGCCTTATGTATGCTTAGGTTTGCACAGGACCTAACATTGCATTTGCTATGGGAATGTTCAATAGAAGTTAGAGTAATTTAGGTATTTCCCACTAGAGGGCTACAAAGAAAGTGATGAGGTACCTTCAAGGTACAAAAGATTACATGTTTATGTATAAATGAACTGACTCCTTGGAGGTGACTAGCTACTTCAATTTAGACTTTGCTGGTTATGTTGATTCACAGAAATCAACATCTAGTTATGTTTTTATGCTAGCTGGAGGAGCTATATCCTAGAGGAGTGGAAAGCAAACTATGGTTGCTACTTCCACCATGGAGACAAATTTTGTTGCTTGTTTTGAGGTTACTTCACATGGTGTATGGTTAAAAAGTTTCATATCAAGGCTTAGAATTGTGGATTCTATATCTAGGCCATTAAGAATGTTTTATGAAAATTTAACTACTATCTTTATGGCTAAGAATAATAAGAGTGGCAGTTGAAGTAAACACATCAACATAAAGTACTTAGCCATAAGGGAACACATTAAGAAAAACAAAGTGATCATTGAGCATATACACATTGAATTGATGATAGCTAATCCTTTGACAAAAGGAATGCCACTAAAGTCATTTAAGGATTATATAGTTTGAATGGGACTTGATTCCACAATGTAATTTGTTGTATGTACAACTTTATAGTCTTAATGAAACTTTTATTTAGTTGTGCTATCTTTTCAGATTGTTTGCACATATAGTTATGAAAGAAAATTCACATATGGCAAGACCTAAAATGAACATTGGTTTATTCATAAAGCAAGTTACCATATAAGGAATTATGTTTGAAAGATAATGCATTGTAATACATGGAAGATAATACTCACATAAAGAGGAACTATCACCATGATTCATGGATTTATTTCTTGAACTCTAGACTTGATTAAATAAGGAGATCAAGTGGGAGATTGTAACATGCATTATGCATTTCCATATTTATGTGTACATTTTGTAACTTGCATTACACATTTCCCTGTTTACATGTACGTTAACACATCAAGGTGTCCTCCATATCGGGTAACGTGTTTCCATGTTTATGCATATGTTTTGTAACACGCGTTATGTGTTTCCACGTTTACACATATGTTAACACATCAAGGT
>MNCI01001436.1:4364-27732 GCA_015680685.1 Gnetum montanum
GAAACTCTTTGGTTACTTGGTCCTATAAAGTCAATTTCTCATAATTCAAAGTGTTCAATGACCTAGATCCATTATTGAGGCATTTTATAATAGTTCATTAATCCTCTATCCATCTAGAAAGAATCATAGTGGTTTACATAGTTATGACAATTCTTAAATAAACTAGGTCAATAATATCCTATGGTAAGAATTTCTATGGTACTTCATTGTCCATCATAATGACCTTCCCATGAATTCTCATACATTTCTTGTATTATTTCCTTTTAATCTAATTCAAGTATAAATTATCTCAAAACATCAACTCTATAATGTTTGAAAAACATTTGTTTATGTGCTAAGTAAAATTCAACATTACATAGAAAATGTCATTGTTGTTTATAAGATAAATCATTGGGAATAATTTGTTTTAATAGAAAGTATCATATAGGTGTATGCCATATCTAATTTAAGAGTTGAAATAACTTCTCATCTAGAAATTTTTCTTTAATAAAATAGGAATCCCTTTTCTCTGTAAATTATAATATAGATAAATGATCAAAAACTACATTTTTGGTTTCCTTTTTCTTTGCTATTTTTAAATCAAGATCTTGTAAAAGAATGATCCATCTTATGATCCTAGAGTTCACATTATTTCTATTCATTAAAAATCTAATGGTAATATGATCCATATGTATAAATGTTTCATAACCTAAGATTTAGTGCCTAAATTTTTCTATGACAAGGACAACTGCTAGGGGCTCCTTCTCAATAATTGTATAATTACTTTGAGCTTTATTGAACTAATTACTAATATAGACTATTGTAGAGGGTTTTATTTCCTAATCTTTTTGACCTAAAACTAATATTAAATGACTCAAAACATTAGTCCTAATGTGCAATAATTATTATCAATTTGGTCCTTATAAAATTGGTGCTTCAAGTAATGCCCTTTATAATATTCTAAATGCTTACTTGTGTTTATTAGTCCATTTAAAAAGAACATATTTTTGTAATAATTCAACCAATGGTACAACTATTTTGCTAAAGTTACCTATAAACCATCTATAATATCCTACATGTTCTTGGAAAGATCTAAGGTCTTTTAATTTAGTAGACCTGAGCACTTTCTCATTGCTTCACGCTTTGGCCAAATTAATTTTAATTCCTTCTTTGGAGATCTGATGCCCTAAAACAATCTCTTCTTTGACTATGAGGAAACTTTATATTGGCTTAGTTTAAAACTATTTTCCTCACAACTCATGAGTATTTTTTCTAATTTGATCACAACATCATCAAAGTTATGATCAAAAGTAGAAAAATCATTCATGAACACTTCTACAAATCTTCCTATCATATCTTAAAAAATCCTATAAACCACTCTTTGAAAATTTGTTGGAATGTTACATAGTTTGAAAGGCATTATTTTATAATAAAATATCCTCCATTAACATGTAAAAGCTATTTTATGTTGTCCTTCTAGTACTATGGCTATTTGATTATATCCACTGTACTCATCTAAGAAATAGTAATATTTGGGTCTAGATATCCTATCCAAAATTTGATTACCAAAAGATAAAGAGAAGTGATCTTTGTATGTAGCAAAGTTTAACATTTTGTAGTCTACACACTCTCTATTTATTTCTCTTCTTGATTACCACTATTAGTAGGATCACCCATGTTGAATCTAAAATAGGATAAATAAATCCAACTTCCAATAGATTTTATATTTATTTTCTAATTACTTCTTGGATCATAGGATTTTGTCTCCTTTGTCTTTGCTCTAGAGGTTTTACTATGGAATTTGCATATATCTTGAGCTGGCAAATTTCTAGAAGGATTCCATTTATATCTTTATGAGTCCGTACAAAAGCATTTTTATGGTTCTTCAATATTCTTCTTAACTTTTATTTCAAAGAGTAAATAAGACTAGAACTAATAATGACTAGTCTATTGTAATTAAGCATTACATATTCTAAATTTTCAAGAAAATCTAGTAATTTTATAATTTATTGATCTTCTATAATATTTAAAGCATTTAGTCCTATAGGATCCTCTTCTATTTCATCCAAACTTCCTACAATCACTAGCATGTCCTTTTTCTTTTCCAAGTTAGAAAAGATTTCAACTTGTTTCTTAAGTTCTTCCAGACTAATTTTCATAATTCCCATTGCAACATTCATGACTGAGTTGGTTGTTCCATCCATTCATATCTTAATATGATACCATGTGTTCTATCACCAAATTGAGTTTTCATAACTACTAAATCAAAGAGATATTAGAATCCTTGGACCTTAATAGCTATATCTTCTAGGAGGTCTTATGGCTTTACAATGGACTTGTGTGCCATGATTAATTTATTATGGTATAGAGTAAGGAACAGTTTTCCTAATTTCTCATATCCTTCATAAGTGATGATACTAATACTAGCTCCTAGGTTAATAACTATATCCACTTTTGGATTACATCCATAGCAACATAATAGTATTTATCCTTCATAATAGTGATGACTGGTGGATCTTTCCTATAATACATTAGTATCTAATGGGTGGGTAGTAGCATGTGTATAATAATCCAAATACAAAGATACTAAACTACCATCATTATCATATATCATATTTCTGTAAGTCATTTTTGATGTTCTAAGTTATTCTAAGTCTATCTGTTTCACTTCCAATTCCTTTTTGAAATTTTATCATGTCATCCTTGTGGTTTGAATGATTAAAGTTTTTGTATCCTAATCTAAACTATCATCATCTACATTTCTTTGCATCATAGACCCTTGAAATCTATAAGAGCATAATGATTAGTAGGTTCTTTGATGAATTACCCATTTTCATCTCCCCATCTATTGTTTTTATCTTTTCTGAATAACTTGAGTCTTGGGGCCATCCTATATACATTGAACTATTATTTTTGAAGAAATCTACTTGAAAGAAATTTTCTTGGTAATGATGCCAAATTGATGGATCAAAATCAAGACAATAAATTAATTAGTAAAAGTATAAAAATATTAATTATAATATAGAGGAGTGATTATTCCTAAATCAATCTAATCATTAAATATGAAAAATTAAGTTCAAAGATAAATAGAACACTCCTTTATTATCAACTCACTCTATAAGAATGAGTTAATATTTTGAGAAATTCCTAGTTAAATAACTTAATCTTAAGCTGTTATCTATTGTTACATAACCAAAATATAGCAAAGAAATTAAGAAAGCAAAAGATATGATTCTATTACTAAAACCAAAAAGTAAAATCATTTATTGCTAGAATGATTGAAAAAGTATCTCTATTACTAGAATACAAAAATAAACTTATCTTTTACAAGAATAACTGCAATGACAAATGCCAATTATTTTGAAATGTATTTATTCACTATGACAGTATCAAGGTTTAACCCATACATAAAATTTATACAAATGTGTTTGATCCGTTACAATAGATTCAACTAATTCAGTTACATCCATAGCAGCAAGGCCATTACATAGGATTACAACATAAAATAAGATAAAATAAAATACTATGATGTCCCCTCCATTGGTCATATGCTCAGATGGATAAAAGTCCATATCTTTCTCTGACATTAGTTAGCAAATGATTAATTAGTCTTAACCCTATATTAAGAATAAAGAGAACTTAAATAATAAAATGATATATAAGGAGGTCAAAATTCCACCTTATCACATGCTATCAAAATTAGATCCCAAGTAGTGAATCTTCTTTTATATGCAGATGATGCTACCTTAATCTCTACTACCATAGAAGATACGTAGAATTCATCATAAATTTTAGAAAATTAAGCGGCCATACAAATTGATAGGACGAAGAAAGCGAAGCGTGGTTATTTAAAGACAACCACGTGGCAAGACGACGATTCAAGGTCAAGCGAGGCAAAATATGCACAAAACATTGATCTAAAAGCCAACAGTGGAGATTAGAACTCTGAACTATGAAAAGGTCGTTTGACTGACCGCAGCGTGTCACGGTGGGTAGGTTATCACACTCAGATAGGTTATCACACTCAGATTCAAATTGATGCGACGGTCACTGAAGTTTTCCGTTTCAAACAGCAATGAAAGAATAAGAATCCTCTCAATTTCTGTTACTTTGCAGCGCAGACCATATTTTCTCATAATGGTAAAAAAAACAAATGAGAAAATTTACGGTGACGGTTTGAATGGAAGCGCCATCGGTAAAGACATTTCTCGCGTGCGCGACAGAGCAGAGGAAGAAATCATGAAAGGGAAACCTTTTGACGAACTGCAACCACACAAAGTTTTCAACTTTCAATTACAATTACATATCATCCATGGGTCATCTCCCGCTCCTGCCATCGATCCATGTTGCCTTTTCTCGGTGTTCATTAAGTGTCATTCAATCTTGTTACTCCTATCACTGTGATGAATGTCTGTCCCGCAAGCTAAAATTTCTAAAATAACATATTGGAAATTGTTGATGCCCTAAAATAACATATTGGAAATTGTTGATGCCAACATCACCCATGGTAAGCACGGCCATGATTAATAATAGCATGTATATTTATATCATCCAATAGATTCAAAAATTATAGACATAATAAAATTTTAAAACTATTGCCAGTTATAAACAAAATAAAAAATGCAACCAATCAACCCCTAGCTCCCTTGGTGAGCAACCCCTTTAACTTCGCCAACTATAATGATATTTTAAAACAACTTCAAAACATAAATTTGATCTTTGATCCCACAACGCCTACTAGTGATGCCTGCCAACATGTACAATATTTTGAAACTTTATTAGGCATCTATAACATTGTCCAAAATGACATAGCATGTAGGACCTTTGTGACAACTTTAAAGAGTAAAGTCACCCAATGGTTTTTTATGCTTCCTAATACCTCTATCAACTAATGATAAGAATTTAAAAATAAGTTTTTGCTTCAATTCGATAAGTTCATTAGCCTTGCCATAACATTAAGCAATTTCAAAAACTTAAGGAAAATACCTAGGAAAAATGTTTGTTACTACAACTTAAGATTCCTCTATCAATTTAGTTATGTGCCAAGTGAGATGCATCCACAACCTAGTGGCATCCTCAATTTTTACTTGTTCACCATTGATCCATTCTTTACCTATCCCATTAAATTTGATCCCAACATAACAAAAATACAAGTAGTGATGGCTAAAGTCATTGAGTTAGAACAAATTACCCTCGTGAATAGCATTCAAACCCAATTTGGAATGATGAGAAGAACTCCACTCAACAAAAAGCCAAAGACAAACATAAGACTTATGATCTAGTTGAGGATTTGAAAAAAGTGAAAGCCAACATTTTAATGTATGATCTTCTAGATTTCATCGAAATGAAAGATGTGATTCAAAAGATAGTTCATACACCTGAAACCAATAAAGAAAAATCTCCAACAACTGAAAGGCAAGTTCATTCTGTAGAAAGTCTTAATGTGTTATCAATACAAAATGCAAGTAATTCCATGTCAAAGAAAAAAGAAAAAAAAAATTCCTAACAACTTTGATTATTTTGGAAAAGAATGGTCATAATTGTTTAATAGATTTTGGAGCAACCATTAGTGTTATGCCACTTTAGGTATGTAAAACATTAGGACCACAAATGCTACCACAAGCAAGAAGTATGATACAACTTAATGGGCCTAATGTACCTGTAGTAAGATCATTAAAGGGAGTAAAAGTACAACTTAAACAATACCCTAATTTTACATGTTATACAGATATTTTAGTAGTTGATATGTCACCCACTTACAATGTGCTTTTATCTAGGACTTTTAGAGCCAAGTCTAGGGGCTTCTTTAGGTCAGACTTCTCGGAATTATTAATTTTTATTAAAGGAAAAATCACATATATGGTCATACTAAGAGAGCCTTTCTATAAACAAGTACTAACAACTTTTGATCAACAAAATCAATCTTTGGAAAATCAAAATACTAATCTTTATACTGGAGTTATTGAAGTTGGGCTTGGTGAACATGCTATAAATGACCATGAGAGTGAAATTTTAGAAATAAATCCTTTTGCTTCTAGTGAATGTGAAGAAATCTATGAAGATACCTTGCCTTGTCATCAACCTCATGACAAAACATTCCTTTTGAGTGACCCGCCACCATTAGGAGAGGACAAACATATAAATGAGATCCTAACCATTGGAAGATTAGAAAGTGTGCCAAATGTTGATGATGTATCCATTGAACATATTCCTAGAAAATAAAATTTTGTTCCTAATTCATTAGCTCGAATGGCCACTACTTTAGATGCCCCTTTTAGACACAATGCTTGGGATTCTGAAAGAATTATTGAAAAGGTTAACTCCTATTCTATTCTAGATAATATCTTTGCTTTCTAAGTTTTGATGATGATGATTATATTCCTAAATTTTTATTTTCCAAGGGTGAACTTAGTGAATAATATGTTAAAGTTTTTCAAATTAATAAAGAAGCTATGTCAATGGATATCATATTTTTCAAATTTAGTCCCCATTAGAGAATAAACAAGTGAATTGCAATTATGTATCAATTTTTTGTAATCTTAATCATCAACAAATTGTTAAAAGATGGTTTAACAAGAAATATATGGATAAATTCTTTAAAATAGGAGATCTATTCCTAAAAAGAGATAGTGCTCAAATAGGTCCTCAAAGTAGGTTTTCTCCTATGTGGTTAGGTCCATTCCAAGTTACAAATGTCATTGGCCCTAGTATTTACAAAATTGCTAACTTGCAAAGATATAAGTTACATAGGAATTTTAATCCATTTCATCTAAATCATTTCTACTCAAGTGCCCCACATGAACACTTAGTAGATCCTTAGTTTCACGTTTTCTTCCCCTTCACCATGCATTTCATTTATATATAGTTGCATTTGCATATTTTCTTTGCATTTCCATCATCTCTTTCTTAGCATATTGGTTTTGGTTTGATTTGTGCTTTTCATATAATTTTAGTAATCATTATGATTATTTGAGTTACTAGTCATTAGTTTTTCATAACACCATTGGAAAATAATGCAAGTATAATGCTTTATATGATATATCCTCTTACTATTATATAAAATCTCCTTTATATGATACATTTCAATAATGTTATGATTCTTCTCAATCTATCTCAAGGTTTTAGTTTTATTAGTTATGTTGGATTATGGAAGATGGGATTTATGCTATCTTAATATGTAATCATCATGATCATGTGAGTGTAGGATATGTGAATTTGGAGAATGGTTAGTCGTAATCACTAGGTGATCTTGGAAAATGCCTTTTTCCCACTCATAAGCCCTAGCCCTTAATTGTGATTATCTAAGGCTATCCTGTGAACAACGGAGTGAAGTGTGCTCATCTTCACTTGAGAACGCTTATCCACCCAGGAGACCTACTATGATGCTATCAAGATTGTAACTAAAAGAAACATGCACAAGGGTTGAATTGCACCATGGGCAAAGTTTAGAAAGGACCATGTTCTTTGGTAGTGTAGCTAATCGACCAAACTCATGTTTGAATTCCTACTTTAAGAATAAAGTACACCATGAGCAAGTTTCCTCAAAGAGAGAGAGAGAAGAAGAAGAATGCAGACAATGTTCATTGGTATTGTAATAAGTTCTTGAGTCATGTATTTTGGCAGCAATCCTCATCCTAGCCTTCATTCTCTTTTTGAACCTATTTTTCCAAGATTTCAAAAAAAATGAGAAAAGAAAATAATCTCATTTCACCCATTCCCTTTCTAAATGTAAAAAAAAAAAAAAGAGTCCCAAGAAAAAATCTGAAAGTTGTGGCTAGCTATTATCTAAGATAAGTGTTGATGCCAACATTGCCCATACTAAGCACGAGGCCATGATTAATAGTTTTTAATTCCACAACACAAAAAGAAAAGATCCTATGGGTTTTCTCACCATACAAATCATCTATGGTGGTGTTATAGATAAAGCAAAGGAAGCTT
The DNA here is from genome assembly GCA_015680685.1 of Gnetum montanum. Lineage (NCBI taxonomy): Eukaryota > Viridiplantae > Streptophyta > Gnetopsida > Gnetales > Gnetaceae > Gnetum > Gnetum montanum. The sequence continues at coordinate 12,282 of MNCI01001436.1, forward strand.
AACAATTACAATTCTTTCTATTTTAACACTCCCTTAAAAAAGCTTTTTAACTATTGAATTCATGCCTTAACAAATCATATACCTATCAATATCGCTTTATCAAAATAGAAAGTACTAAATGCATAACTAATGTGGATATGCATAACATACATACATGGGCATGCATAATGGTCCAGTCATCAAAAATTTCAAAGGGATGAAATTTAGAAAAAATAAAATAAGAAGACAAATAAAAAACAACCCCTCATATATTATCGTACATGCATACCACTATTTTATGTTGTTACCCATGGGAGTGGTTCTTGTTACCAATAAGAGAGGCTTTTGACTACACTACTTACCCAAAAGAAAGTTCATAAGACTGTTGTTCCATGCCTTTTGTGATGTTTTTTTTTTGTTGGCTGATTCTGCATTTCCTAACACAAGCAAATGTTTTCTCTTTGTAGCTAAACATCCAACCTTCTCTTCCACTACTATTACCATTACTACTACTATTTCTTGCTACCATTGTTGTTGTAGCCCTTACTAACTACAGTTGTTGATATCTCCATCTTGCTACTACTACACCTCCACTAGTCTTAACAAGCTACAAATCTAGTACATTAGTTTAGTATAATGGTAGGACATGGTGGGCATAACCTATAGTGGAGAATATGCACTTAAATAGACATGACGTGCGCATTTAAGCCTACACTGTAACTACAATATGCAGCAACTATAAAGGGACAGCCAAAAATCGGCAACCAGGGAACATTAGGGTCTAGTATCTCTTCTCTCCAATAGTGCACATGGTCTATATAATGACATGTATTCCAAGAAATAGAGGCTGCAAATGATGTGTTTGTAGCATGCAAAGCAGACAACCACAACATCTCTCTTCCTCTTCTTCTTTCCAATTGATGGCAAGTGATCAATGTGGTGCAAATAGCAGTGACTCTAAGCTACATGTGGCATTAGCAATCACAGTTGCGGGAGAGGTCGTGCACAATGCAGGCACCATCACCAAGGATAAGCTAGAGTAATGAAGCACTTGCATTTACAAGTGACATGTGTGTGGTGGCACATGTTCTATAGTGACAACAACAATACATGGCAAATGATCACTAATAGGGTGACGTTAACTATCTACTATGACAACAGTAGTGGCCAAGATAGTGGATCTAGTCCTGAATAGCATGTCTATGCTGCAAGTGCATGGAAAGTGGAAAATAGCGACGTATGTGACAGTAGTAGTACTAATTACAGTAGCAAAGGATAAGGGGTGGTAGCACATTCCCACAATGAGAATGACCTTTCACTTTTTCTTCCAAATCTACATGCGCATGATGGTAGAATAATGAATGGCCTTTCTCCTCCCTCCCCTTTTTCATGTGACAATAGCGATAGGTCTAAACGGTACCCTACATGGGATGGCAACAATGTATGGCAAGTCTCCCTCTTAGTAGTAGCAGTCAAGGTTTTCCTACCCAACAATGGGCACCGTCAACAGTAATAGACCAGTGGCAATAGCAAGGGACTAAGGAAAAATTTAAATTTGCTAGTTATTGTATTTTCATTAAGTCCTGCAGTTCAAGACTATTGTTCAATTTAAATTCCCTAATTTTCTAGTTTGATTTACTATTTTAAAACATCACATAGCTCTCTCCAACTAAGAATATTCATGAGTTTCTATACCCATACGAGAGGTGCCCTAGGCAAACCTCAAATACATTTTTCCTAAGTGTTGGTGCATCCAAAATTTACACATCAAGGAGGGCCATTTTTCCACCCTTTTTTTTCCTATATTAGTTTTTCTTGTCATTTTTCTTGTTCCTGACTCATTTTTCTTGTTCATGAACCAATTTCAACACTTATTTTTTTTCTAAAATATTTGTTTTTAGCCTTGGTTTTTAAAAAATCTTTTGCATTATTTTCTAATAATTTTCGAGCCCTTTTATTTTCCAATCCCAAAATTTTATTTCCTAGAATTTTCATTACCTAAGCCTCATTACCCATCTTTAATCCTATTTTCAAATTTCTAAACCCCCATTTTCCCAATCCCATTTTTACATTTGTGTTTTGGTGGTCCTTACCTGAGTCCTAACTTTGGTGAGGTGGTTTTCATTAAAAATTTAGTTTAAATTTTACTTTTCTAAAATTTTGCATTTCACTATTTTTCCTTTTAAATATTATAAATATTACAATTTGCATTTATTTCTTTTTATAAAAAAAAATTTATAACATATTTTAGTATTTTTTTTGTCAAAGATATAATATTATTTATTTCTTTTTTACTCCATGTTATAGCTTTATTTTTTGATTCTTGTTTTATGAGTGAACCCTCCTAGCAAGAATCATTTACCTCTACCCCTAATCGACTAGCTACCTGTCACTTTACATTAAGGAAATAATGAGCTTCACATTTCCCAAGTTCTATCCCTAGGAGAACTTAGACTAGGATGGCATCCAATCAACCCCTAGCTCCCTTGGTAAGCAACCACTTTAACTTTGTCAACTATCATGACATTCCAAAATCACTCCAAAATATTAACTTTTTCTACAATCCCACAATCCATACTAACAATGTCCACCAACATATACAATGTTTCAAAACCTTACTAAGGATCCATAACATTGTATAAAATGACATAGCATGCAAGGTATTTGTGACAAATTTTAGGAGTAAAGCCACCCAATGGCCTTTTATAGTTCCCAATACCTCCATTGGCTCAAGGCAAAAATTTAAAAGTAAGTTATTACTCCAATTTGACAAGTTCACTAGCTTAACCATTGCATCAAGAAATTTCATAAACTTGAGGAAAATACTTGGGGAAAATGTCCAAGATTACAACCTAAGATTCCTTCACTAGCTTGCCTATGTGCCAAGTGAAATGCACCCACAACTTGGTGGCATTCTCAATTTTTACTTGTTCATCATTGACCTATTCTTTACCTATGCCATCAAATTTGATTCCAACATAACAGAAATATAGGGAGCCATGGCTAAATCTATCAAGTTAGAACAAATTATCCTCATGAATAGCATTCAAACCCAATTTGGGATTATGAGTGTTAGTATCCCTATGCAATCTAGTCTTCTACCTTTACTAACTTTCCCAATGAACAATACTTTATCTCAAACTCCTCCCCACTTTCAACTAACTCAACCTTCAAACAAGTATTTTCATAGTTCAACGTCTTCTTCATTTCTACCATCTAACACTAGTTTGAATGATGACCAATCAAATGCCTTAATTTAATTCATCATAAATCCAAAGGGGATATCTAATCCTATTGAACCCCCAACTCAAACTCAAAATCAAATGACCTAGATATTAACTTCACTACAAAAATTTTCAAATGAAGTTGTTGAATTAAAGCAAAACAACAAGGGTCCTAAACAACTAGAAAAGCCAATTACATCAATCAATGATGATTATTGTCATCTTCATAACACTAGGAAACACTTTGAAAACATTTGTTCTCAATTTTTAGCACTATATGATGACAATGCCTAGAGTCAAAAAAATGAAAAAATCCATGTTATGATCCTTAATGTACCTCATGAAATAGCAAATGAAGAGGTTTTCTCATTAGAGCAAGTTATGGTAAGTGACCCAAATCCACATAACACTCACTACTAGAGACTTAGTGACATTATGAACAACACACAACAACAAACTAGGAATGATCCTTATACTCCTCTAGATAGAAGATCTCCTAGTCAAAACATCCAAACTGGGTCATCCCAAGTAAACACCCCACAATGACTGATGAAGCGCTATATAGTCGATGCGTCGACTAGGCCGTGTATATGGGGCCCTGTATACACAGCTGCGTTGATGTAGCCCCATCGACATAGCCTTCCTGCATTGATGTGGCCCCGTTTACGCAGCCGCCTATCCTAGCCTATAAATAAGAGGGCCTTCCGCCTCATTTACAAATCCATCTTTTAGTTGTAGTGAAGCTCTTGCATTTTGTTCCCGCAGGAGATATATTATTTTCTCAAGTGCATGCCCACAGTGTGATGCTTGTAATTATACAGAACCTTTATCCGAGTGTGACATACTTGGATGTGCACATGACTAGAAATAAAGATCAAGATTACATCATCATTGCAGCATTCACTTAGTTTAATTGTTTAATTATTATTGTTAATTATTATTGTTATTTATTATTTTCTTAGTTAATATTTCTTTATCATCATTTACTATTCCTTTTGTTAAATGCGGAATGAGTACGACTTAATCATGAGCATTTAAGTGTGACTACTTGGTAACCCAGCAGCATACCTAGGATCTATGCTTGGTAACCCCAGTAGTAGTCATGCACAAGGTCCAAGATGTGTATGGATGATTAAGGAATGGATGCTCATCGCACTTAGGCTAGCTTAGATTCTCTCTCACCCTCTCTCTCTTAGTTTAATTAAGATTATTTTCCATTGTCTTTACGAGTAGCACTAGTTTAGGATCACATCATACACCTCACTTTGGACTAAACCATATGTGACAAAGCAAATACTAGTCCAAGTGGGAAGATAGCGAACTGCGATCAACGTGTAATGATTTAGATACCACAACTAGCCTGTCCACGGAGTTCAACCGGATCGTGCGTGAACGCTCATATTCGTATGGTTGAGTGTAGGGGTACCTCGCCACTCATCATTGACCCCCTTTCTATACTTAGAAGAACTCCACCTCAACAAGAAGCCAAAGATAAACATAAGACTTACAATCTAGTTGAGGATTTGAAAAAAATTAAAGTTAACATTTCAATGTATGACCTTCTACAATTTAACGAAATGAAAGATGTGATCCAAGAGATAATTAATAGATTGGAAACCAATAAAGGAAAATCTCCAACCCTTGAAAGGCAAGTTTACTTTGCAAAAATTCTTAATACATTATCATTACAAAATGCAAACAATTCCATGATGAGAAAGAAAATGCAACCTCCTTTTCTAAAAAATTTTATTATTTTAAGAAAGAACATTCATAATTGTTTAATGGATTTTGGAGTAACTATTAGTGTCATACCACTCAAGGTATGTAAAATCTTAGGAGCATGGATGCTACCACAAACAAGAAGTATGATACAACTCGATGGGTCTATCATACCTATAGTAGGGTAATTAAAAGGAGTGAAAGTACAACTTAAACAATACCCTACATTTATATGTTATATGAATATCTTAGTAGTTGATATGTCATCCACTTATGGTGTGCTTTTATCTAGGATTTTTGAAGCCAGTTTTGAGGGCTTCTTTACGTCAAATTTCTCAAAATTATTAATCCCTATTAAAGGAAAATCTAAATACATGGTCATACCAAGAGAGCCTTTCTACAAACATGTAGTTACAACCTTCGATCAAAGAAATCAATCTTTGGAAAATCAAAACACTAACCTTTATATTAAAGTTATTGAGATTGAGCATGGCAAACATGTTATAAATGATCATGTGAGTGAAATTACAAAAATAAATCCTTTTCCTCATATAGATTCCATCCAACCCTATCAAAATTCTAGAAAATGTGAAGAAATCTATGAAGATAGTTTGCCTCATCATCAACATAATCGAAAGGAATTTCTTCTAGATGACCTACCACCTTTAAGGAAGGACAAAGATCTAAATGAGATCCTAACCATCAAAACATTAGAAGGTGTGCTAAATTTTGACAATGAATCCATTGAACATGTTCCTAGAGAAGCTATATCCGATGACTTACAAAGACCGAGACCTATTATACCTAAGATTGAAACTTATATGAAAATAAATCTTGATGAACTTCTCAGATATAAAATTATTCATCTTATGAAACACTCAAATTTAGTGCCTAATAGAAAACAAACAATAAAATTAAGATCATGTCTTGATTTTCATAATCTTAATCATAGAAAAATTATTAAATGATGGCTTGATAAGAAACATGTAGGTAAAATCTTTAAAATAGAAGATCTAGTATTAAAAAGAGGTAGAGCATTTGGTTGAACTAGTTCTCAAACTAAGTTTTCTCCTATGTGGTCAGGTCCATTCCAAATTATAGATATCATTGGCCCCAATGTGTACAAAATTGCTAATGTGCAAGGACATAAACTACATAGGAACTTTAATGCATTTTATTTGAAGCATTTCTACTCATGTGTCCCACGTGGATACTTGGTAGATGCTTAGTTGCATGTTTTCTTGCCCCTTGCCATGCATTTCATTTGTATATAGTTGCATTTGCATATTTTCTTTACATTTCATCATCTCTTTCTTAGCATATTAGCTTTGTGCTTTTCATATTATTTTGATAATCATTATGATCATTTGAGTTACTAGACGATGGGTCATTATAACACCATTGGAAAATAATGTAAGTATAATTTTTTATATAATATATCTTATTACGATTACATAAAATCTCTTTTATATTATATATTTCAATAATGTTATAATTCTTCCCAATATTTTTCAAGGTTTTAGTTTTATTTTTATGTTGAATTATGGGGGACAAAATTTATGCTAACTTATCATGTTATCACCATGATCATGGTAGTGTAGGATAGATGACATTGAAAATTGATGACCTTGGAAAATGTCATTTTTCCTTTCATAAGCCTCAGCCCTCAAGTGTAATGATCCAAGGCTACCTTATGATCCATAGGATAAAGTGTGTTCACCTCCACTTGAGAACCCTTAGCCACCCAAGAGACCTGCTATGATGCCATCAGATTGTAATTAAAGGCACATACATGAGGCTTGAACTACACCATGAGCAAAATTCCAAAAGGATTGTGTTCTTTGGCAATGTAGCTAATCAGCCAAACTTGTACTGGAATTTCTACCTTAAGAATGAAGTACATCATGAGCAAAGTTTTCTCAAAAAAAGAAATAAGGATCGTATTCATTGGCAATGTAATAAATGCTTAAGTGTGATGGGGTCCAACAACAATTCTCATCCTAACCTCCCTTATTCCAACAACAATGGCCTTTCTCCTCCCTTCATTTCCCACATGATGGTAGAAGCAGCTCTAGACAGTACCTTGCATGGGATAGCAGCAGCATGCGGTAGGTCTCCCTCTCAGCAGTAGCGTTCAAGGATTTCATGCCCAATAGTGACAACCATTGGCAACAACAAACCAACAATAATAGCAAGGGACCATGGAAAATTTTTAATTCACTAGTTAATGAGACTATTATTTAATTCAAATTCCCCCAATTTTCTAGTTTGATTTACTATTTTAAAACATCACATATCCCTCTTTAGCTAAGACTATTCCCAAGTTTCTATATCCATATAGGAGGTGCCCTAGGCAATAGTCTTCTCAAATGAGTTTTTCCCAGGTGTTAGTGTGCCCAACATTTACACATCAACAATAAGCTTATCCTCTTCATTTAGTCTAAGTGTTGTGCTCAAAGTAGCCCACATACTTTTTACTTTTACCTTGTGAGAAGATTGGAATGTGATCTTAATTATATACTTTAATTATATGTATATATATGTATCTATGTAGTTGAAGTTATGATTTATAAAGAGTATATGTTTTGATCTTGATTAAATAAGATGGTGTGGTAAGGGTGGCCCACATCTAGTTCTCTCTTGATTATATAGTTATTTTAATCATTTTTAGATCAGTATCATTTGATTTCAAATTTCAATTTTTTTGTGTTTTATGATCTTTTTAATATTCTGTCTTTTGCATCTTCTTTTAAGATTTCTATGGTTTTGTTGTTCCTTGCACTTGCATGCAATTTCTAGTTTGGGGGCTAAGTGTTGATGCCAACATCACCCATGCTAGGCATAGGGCCATGATTAACAATAGCATATACATTTATATTGTCCAATAGATTCAAAAAATTATAGACGTAATAAAATTTTTAAACCAATTACTAATTATAAACAAAATAAAAATGCAACCAATCTACCTTCTATCAACCCTGTCAATATAAGTCCGATACCTCACTGAGACCCAAAGGTGGGGAACATGGTATCAGGGGTAGTCATATGTGATGGATGTAACTAATAGTGGTGGATATAACTAGTGGAAGTGGTGATGTGTAGACGTTGGTGAGGAGGTGATGTGGGCACTTAACACTAGCAAGGAACAACCTATAAAACTAGGTGCCTCTCTCTTTGGAGGGGGTAGATCTAGGAGCCTCCCATTTTCCCTGTAGGAAAATGACATCTGTGAGTGGTTGATAACGTGTGGTGTGATCAACGACGGTTAGCAGCTACAGGTGGCCAACACGTCAATTTAGTAATGGTGGCAAGTGACATGCATTGACTGTGAATAGTAGCTACAAGCAATGCGTCTACAACTGTGGATGGTGGTAGGTGGTGCGCGTTAACATCGATGACAGTAGTAGGCATGTGGCAGGCATGCCAACTGATGGAGGATAGTAGGGGCCTCTCCCTCTCTCTCTAGGTGGCAACACCAAGCTTATAGTGGTTGTAGGTAGCACGTTAGCAACTACAACCAAAGGTTAGTAGTCAACTATAGGTAGCAATAGCAGTAGTGCACATTAGTAGTGAAAGTGCACATGGTGCTAGTAGCCCAACAGTAGCATGCATCTATAATCAGTCGCGCGAGTGTGAACAATGATGTGTGGCAGTCAACAGTCAACTATAGTGATGTCAGAGGTAGTGCACATCAACAACTAACAATGAAAACCTTAGCTTAGCGAGAGCCACTAAAAATTGTTCAATTTGTTCTTGTTTCTGAGCTAAGTTATTGTTTCATTCACTTTTAAAATTTCTATAACTAAAATCTGCTTGTTCTTTGTGTAAGTTATTCCATGCTTTTCTCCCCATGTTTCATTAATGTAGTACCCTTGTTAACATTTTAAAAAATACAATTATTTTCCTATTAAAGTTGTTTGGGCTACTATTTTTTGTTACATATTAAAATCATTTAATTTACCGGCATCTTGAACGTCATGTTTTATTAAACACCACATTTCCCTTTTAGCTGAGACTATTCTTGGGTTCTCGTAGCTATACAGGAGGCACCCTAGACAATAGTCTCCCTAAACAAGGTTTTCCAACTATTGATGTGTCTAAAATTTACACATCAACAAAAATTAGAGCCATACGAATACCGTTTTTCTAGCAATTCACATCTTCATGAGAAAACGCAAATCATTTTCATTCTCTTGTACTTAGATTAAATGATTAAAATTTTGGGAACATACTTCATTTGGATTGGGAGGTAACTCGAAAAATACTCCATTCAAGTTGGGAAGTAACTCGAAAAAACTCAGTGATTCAAATGATGGGCAAAAAAGCCATTAGCATATACTAAAAAATAAATATAATTTAAAAAGTAAAACATAAGGACATGAAGAAGTCGGAGCCTAAATTTAAAAAGTTGCAATAAATCTATGGCGTAGATGGATAATGCCTGAACCCAAAAAAATTTCCAAGTCTACAATATTTAGAGACAATCACAAAAGAAGGCCATGAAACCCAAAAGAACATAGTAGAACTTTAATAATCAAAATTCTAAGATACAACATGTCCATGAATTCAAATATAAATATGTTTTTAGCAACTTGTTAAAATGCACAACCCCATAATGAATTGTTCCTTCTATTTATCCATAGATTGTGCTATGCTTTCATGTTTAGGATTTTAGGGTTTTGAGTTCTTAGGGTTCAAAGTTCAGGTTTAGGAATCTAAGTTCTTAGGGTTTAGGGTTTATGTTTCTTTTTTTGTTATTTTTCCAACTTAATTTTCCTTTTTCTCTTTGTTGTTTTGTAAAAACCGTTTAGACAAGGTGGATCAAAATTTACCTTATTTTGAAGGATTACATGCAAGAAATGGACAGAATTTGGGAAATTTTTCTTGGTGACTCAAGGAGGCTCGAAGTCACATTCAAAGCTGGTATCGATGAGTAATCACAATTTAAAAAATCACTGGTGCATTTTGCAATGTACATATAAGGTAAAATATTTTTGCTGAAAGACACGATCTTGCCATCGACCAAGACAATTAAACATAAATAAAATGATTACTTATGCTAAAATATTAAACAATAAACTTAATATTATTTTTTAAAGTTACATTCTCAAAGTAATTCCAACATGCAAGCTATCTCAAGATGATCTTATATTTGGCCTTTTGGCCACCACTTCTGCTAATTTTAAATTTCTTTGGAAAGTCATTAGGCCTATTACTCTTTATTACATTTGGAAGCATAGATGTAATGTTATCTTTCAAAGGATTGATTATTCTAATAAATGTCATCTAACAATGTAGGAGAAATTGCAGATATTCTGCCTCATTCATTTCCAACTCAAATCTCAAGCATCAAAGTTTAAACGAGATATTCAGTAGCTAATTCATCTTTTGCAGCCTTGGGAAGGACCCATGCACTCAAGCAATGCTCTTTAGCACGGATCTTAGCATAGAAGCTTCCCTCTTTACATTTGACTACAGTCTTTGTATGAGGGTCTCTCTGCCTTTTATCAAGTGCTATCAGCCTCATCCAAATTTTTGCCACTCTCTCTTGTAACAGGCTGGCTGGTGGTTGGTAGTTTCCCATATTAGGTTTCTCCCTCTTGTGAACAGTTATTTATGAGGATGTTTCCTAGAGTTTTATTTTGAGCCTAATAAACCTAGAGTGAGCATGTTCACCTTGTGAGAGGCAAGTCAAAGAGAAATATATAAGCCTTACATTATTGAATCAAGGAAATAAGTAATGATGAAAATAAAATTGAGGGTTGAAGATGAAAAGTACTCACACTTAAGTATGTCGAGTAGTAATCAAGACATTCATCTTTTAATTTGAAAGTTATGGGTTCAATTCCTACTTGCCCGTATTAGTGTGGTAACTACAGTGGAGTCCTCTTATTGTAGAATCTCATATATAGGATTCTAATTGTCAAAATATGCTAACACATAATTAAAATTTATCTATTTTAAAGAAATTAATTATTTTTGATACTTTTATTGAGAGGAAAATTTTAATTACATCTTTAATACTATGTCATCTTTATTTATCTTAGAAAAAGAGTTTTGTCATGGCAACTTTAAGTTAAGCATGCAATTTCACTGGTTAACATTGAGTTATAACTTGAAGTATACCAATGTTTCAATTATTTAAGGGGTGTAAACACCCCAAAAAGGAGGCAAATTCCGACCATGCTCCAATGTGCGTTTAGGAACGACTGAGGAAGGTGGAAATTTCGCAACCATTAAAATGGTTCCACATGGAACTCAACAAAATCAAATGCAGAGAGAGTGCAGACGCGCTTCGTCAACGCGGTGTTGGAGAACTTGTTTCCCAGGTTGCTATCGAAGGAGACAGATCGTCTTGGCACATTGCTCCTCTGTCAACGTTGCAACAAGGGATGGACTCCAGCGCTTCCGTCGGCGAATTGTGACCCCGGCAAATCCACAGTTGGAGCAAATTTGCGACTTGTGTCATTGAAGGCCTCTGATCTGGATCCGATGCAACGCATGTACAGGCCAACAAAGCAACCTGCATCGCAATTGTTTGAATCTCAAAATCCCTCTGCATTTTCATTTCTGCCAAGAGGATATGAGGATCCATCAGATCCTTCAGCGCAAGGTAACCTCCGTTGAGATACTTTGATTTTGCAAAGGCCACCAAGTTGACTTGCTCAGGACTTCGACTCAAATCTACAGCTTTTAGACCCGACACAATCTCCAACAGCACCACGCCGAAACTGTAAACATCGGATTTATGTGTGAGCTGAAAGCATTCGAAATAGTGAGGATCAAGGTACCCCGGAGTCCCCTGTGGAGCCGTGGTCACATGGCTAACCTCAGCGCCAATGGCCCTGCAAATGCCCAAGTCGGCAACTTTCGCATGCATGTGACCATCTAGTAATATGTTAGATGATTTCACATCCCTGTGCAGGAGAGCCGGATTCATGGAGTGCAGAAATGCCAATGCTTCCGCAGTTTGAAGAGCGATACTCATTCTAATATGCCACCTCAGTTTCATCTCTAGTCTTTTCGAGCCATACAAATGATCCGCCAAAGTACCGCTGCAGATGTACTCAAACACCAGAAGGAAATATTCATGACGACACGAGGCATGTGGGTCACTGCAGCCGTAAAGTCTTACGATGTTGGGATGCTGGATTTGGCAGAAGATTGTGGCCTCATTTAGAAATCCATCCATGGTAGCAGCTGTGCTGTCTTTCCGGTGAAGTCGTTTCACGGCAACATTTCTCCGATCTCGGAGTGTTCCTTTATACACTGCACCAAAACCTCCGCTGCCAATCTTGTTTCTGTCCGAAAAATTATCGGTGGCGAGGCTTAGTTCTTTCTGAGAAAACACCTGGAGATGTGGAAGAGATTTTAACTTTGAGAGCAGCGGTTCCTTTCGTTGTTGATGTTGCCTATGACGATGCCTCCGTATTAAAACCAATAACGCCAGGGTCATCATCAATGCCGCAGCTACGGCCCCTGCTCCTACCTCTGCAAATGTATTATGTCAAGGCAAAACCCGATAGCATCAGAGGCACTAAGTACTGTTACCACAGTTAGATCTATGCTTCATAAGTTTCGGAATGGCATGAAGACAATGGTCCATCGTAAAAAACTGAGAATAGCCGTAAATATTTGTAAGAAATTAAAAATACTGCTATAAGTAAACTCTCATTGTATATTCTTAAGCAAATTGAGTTTAGAAAGAAATTTTGTTCAGAAATAGCTATGTCATTTTTTATATACAGTTATACACGCATGTTCTAAGTTCCAAATATGAAGAAAAGGCAGACGTATGTTAAAGTAAATTTGCGTAAAAAACTAAAAATGCAATTCGGAATCTGAAAGCACTGTTAGCAAAAATTTAAAGGGAATCGATGAAGCATAACAATAAACGGATAAAAGAAAATGAGTAAGATCGTATTGAAGAACATGGCATCTAGAAAGAAAATGGAATTTCCCCATTTTTAAAAGTTCCCCTGCAAATACTAAGTAGTTTAAAATGAAAGTATGATACCCGTAACTTCGTAGACATGAAGACTGGAATTCCTTTAAAATGAAATCCACAATTCCACATTTTAAAGGCTGCCAATTATTTACTAAAATGAAGAATAGAATAAGTTACGTAATCTGCTCTCTACCTCGAATAAGACGGTTCTTTGAGGAATTTGATTTCCCTACACTCCACGGTGACGGTTCTGCTGAGGACGGTGATGAGACACATGAAAAGATAAAGCCAACGTCTGAAGCATTGTAACCACATTGTCCGCCCTTGTACCGGTGGCATTCATAGCATTTGGCTTCTCTGTCAGTCTGGATGGTCCAAGTTAACGCGAAACCGTTGTTTCTCCATAAGTCCAGAAAGTCTGTTGGGCTGCCAGAGCTGTTCAAAAGCAGGTGATCTTTCCAATGGACCCAAACAGAGAATTCATCTTCGCAACCAGGGAGTGATTCATTCTCAAACGATACAAACCACTTACTACATAATTTGATTAATTTCGTATACCGCTGACTGGTGTTGGACAGGCTCGAAGGACAGGAGGCAATCCGCATTTGCTGAAAACCGGCAGCCGCAGTGAGAGAGAGGGATGATCCAGAACTGAAATTTGAAGAACTCAGCTTTGAAAAGCCTTCACACGTATCTAAGGATTCTAAGCTAACCTCTATAAAATGTTCTACACGGCAATTCATAAAACGAACAGAGAGATTCAAGCCACTGTAAATTAAGTAAGGATTAGCATCGCAACCATAAATCTGAAAGTCGGGATCTCCGCAGCCCTCGTTCCCTATGCCAAACGGGTACTCCACATTCACATTACCGCACACCCCGTTGCAACCTTCGCACACGAGAGAAGCAAAAACACAGAGAAGCAAACATACAAGTAACGGAGGTTGGAAGGCAGGCATGGCAAAAGAAGTCCAATACCCAATACCCCCAGCACAGCAGAGAAGAGAAGAGCGAATGACAGAAGATTGGATCGGTGACAGCAGGGCAGGTTCACGATTAAAAGGCATGCCAAAAGAAGTCCAATATCCGTTACCCATTACCCAGCAGAGCAGAGCAGAGAAGAGAAGAGCGGATGAAAGAAGATTGGATTGGTGACAGCAGCCACGATTAAAAGGCCGAGAAACGGGCCAAGAAAAGAGATGACGGGGAAATATCAAGGAAGAACGAACGATGGCATGCAGAGGTAGCGGTCAACACGTTCCGCAAACTAAGTCGGCAAAGCAATGGAAATTACAGACCGCTAACTGTGCGTAGGCCATTTACGCAAAAATACGGGCTGTCATGATCATAAATCGAGTGTCTACGTGTAAATTTTGGCTTATCTTTTTGCCCTTTCATCCCATGATGACCGCATCCAACACTATTGCCTGGGCAAAAACGCCACAAACCATTACAAGGAGTGAATTTTCCACCAATAACTTTGCTTAAGGGTAAAATATTTTTCTCGGTATGAGTACATCTAAAGTTTGATTATAATTTAATTATTTTCATTTTTATTTTATAAAAAAGATTTTCTTAAACAAATAGTTTTATTGATATCAACATTCTCATGCTAGTATAGGGCCATTAATTGAGAAGGTTAACCACTATGACATAGTTTCAGGATTTCAAGGTCATCAACTCTATTTGAACCAAATTACATGATACATAGAGATGTGTTTGAGAAACATTATTCAACCTTTGAATTATTAATTGTAATACACAATTATTATTATTCAACATTGATTTTCAATTTTAGTTTACCTACAAATTCATCCATACATTATTAATGGTAAATTAAGGCTTCTAGCTATCAATCAATTTATTATTAAATTTTTTATTTTTCAATGTTATTTTGCAACTTTTGCTAGTATTATTCTTTCCTTACCTTTTAAAGAAATTACAAATAAGCAAACATTTAACTTGGAAGAAAAAGAAAAAAAAATATACAACTAAGACCAAGCTTATTTTAGTATCACAAAGAAGATGATGATTCTTTGATGGCTTAAAATTTCTTTTAAATTTCAAATAAAAAAGCTTTTTGACAAATAATGAATGAATGCAAGAATCAATTTGCTAAGTCTATAACTACCAATATAGGGAAAACATGGGGAAGTTGGAATTTCTTCATCTATCTAGTTTTCTTTATTTAAAAAGATTGATGTACACAACCCAAATCTATTATCAAGCCTTGATAAAGTCAAAATCTCATCCTTTGATGTCTTGCCCTCTTCTTTTTGTTTCCTTGATCAGTTTAGATCTCTTTAAGTTGAAGAAGGGGACCTAAACTATGATTTGTATCTTAATAAATAGTTTTTCTCTAGCTTACTAGCAGTTCAGCTGTCCCAGCACAAAGACTTGTTAGAAGAAGTTTACCAATTGGAAGTCTTTACAAGCAAGATTGTATAACTAGTAGTCCATCTTGCAAATAACATCTAAAACTCTATTCAAAGCTAAGTGGTCCTTACTTAATTTGTCTTTTTTTGTATTGGTAGTGTTTATGGTTTTAAAGGTTGTTTCTAAGTATTATTGGCTATTACAA
>MNCI01001437.1:0-76625 GCA_015680685.1 Gnetum montanum
GCTCGAATAAAGAGTCGTTCACTCTAGGACTCCTACTGCCGGCACGTGGGAAAAATTCTAACTCTGGAGTGATCAATCTGCCAGAGCTTCGCTACTTCTAGCCAGGATTTTGAAATGAAGGGAGTGCCGCCTCTTATTTATAGATATGGCAGCAGACCGCGATATCGCGTACGCAATATCACAGGGAAAGACGCGATATCGCGGCACTATGCATGTCGTGTCTCATCAGTAGGTTTCATCTATCCTATTGTAGATAGTGAATGGGTTAGTCCCTTAGTGGTTGTTCCAAAGAAGGAGGGCAACTTGTGAGTATGCATTGATTTATGGATGTTGAACGTTGCTACATTCAAGGATCACTTCCCTTTTCCATTTTTTGATTAAGCCTTGGATACCATAATAGGACACGAGTATTATAGCTTTCTAGATGAATATAGTAGATACTAATGTGCTAACTCACTAAGAAGGATTCACCCTTCAAATGGATAGATTTATGTGAAAAGGCATTTGAAGCTCTAAAGCAAAAACTAGCTGAGACACCAATTGTTCAACCTCTAGATTGGTTCAAGCCTTTTCACATCATGGCTAATGCTTCCAATTATACACTTATTGTAGTATTGACATTACTAGATGATCAAAAGAGACCTTATTATATACATTGTGCCTGCAAAAGCATTACTGGAGCATAATTGAACTACACCATAACAAAATAGGAGTTGATGGTCATGGTATACATAATTAAAAAGTTAAGACATTATGTGCTTTGATATCAAATTTATGTCCATATCAATCATAGTGCCATTCGATTTCTAATGAAAAAACTAGTGGTTAGTCCTAGGGTGATAAGATGGCTCATTATTTTGCAAGAATTTGATATCATGATGATCAATTAAAAGAGAAAAAATGTGGTAGCTGATCATCTATCAAGACTAAAGTAGGATGCCCAAGATCAAGTAGAACCTTTATCCAACTAGTTCCCCAATGAGAACTTGTTTACTAAAATAGTAAAGGCAATAAGTTCAACAAGGAAGTCATGGACCACAAAATATCTAACCTATCTATCAGCACAAGAGCTTCTTGCTAACTAGAGTAAGAAACAACAAGAACAATTCCTTCATAAAGCAAAAAGATATATGGAAATTAATGAAAATATATACAAGATCTATGTAGATGGGCTAGTCAAATGTTGTGTGCTAGAGTGTGACCAATAGAGAATCTTAAATGACATCCATGAAGGGCCATGTGGTGGCCACTATGTAGGGTGTAAAATGACACTCAAACTAATGATGGTAGGCTACTTTTGGCCTACCTTGTTTAGAGATGCCCACACTTTTAAGTAATCTTGTAAGTGATGCAAAAAATATGGAGGAATTATGGCCAGATATGAGGGGCCATAGTAGTGGATACAACCTTTGGAGCCATTTGATATATGGGAAATTGATTTTATGGGGCCCATAACACCAATGTGGAATGGAAAAGCATACATAATTGTGATTGTGGATTATTGTACTAAGTGGGCATAGGCAGCAGTAGTAAAAGACTATATAGCAAAGATAGCTACCAAATTTTTTCAACAACATGTGGTGAACAAATTTCAAGTATCAAGAATGCTCATATCAAACAATAGAACTTACTTCATTGGTGCTACATTTAAAAATCTCATGCAACAACTTGGAGTGAACCATAAGCTGACCATACCATATCATCCCTAAGAAAATGGTCAAGCCAAAGTAACTAACTAAAAAATTACTAAGATACTTATTAGGACAATTAGTAGGTTTAGAAAGGACTGGAGCACTAAAATGAATGATGCTATATAGGCCTATAGGACATCCTAGAAATTACCTATAGGATACTCACCATATGAGTTAGTTTATGAGAAGTTACCAATGCTCCTAATCTAGACAGACCTCCACACTCTAGCTATTGCCAATCAACTTGACCTTGACTTGAGCTTAGGCCAATGATAACACCTTATGAATCTAAACCTCCTAGATGAAAATAGTCTTGTAGCACTCATGAGTAATGAAGTCCACAAACATTACTCGAAACTTAGGCATGATACATGGATAAGGCAAGTAACTATAAAACTAGGTGACAAGGTCCTTTACTATAATCCTAATCATCTACCCCAAATAGCCAAATTTCAAACACTTTGGAAAGGACCATACATTGTTCAAGCCACTTATCCATCTGGTGCCTTACATATCTACCACCCATCCTATTCACATAAGCTCATTCTTGCTAACATCCAGCAAGTCAAATTCTACTATGAACATTCCTAGGAACCTACCCAAGCTATCCAACTATCTTCCACTTATTTTCTCTTTCATTTAACCAATTTTGATGATAATCCTGGGGGTTTCCATCTAGACCCATAGGTATTTTACTAAATTTTTTACTTTATTTTTACTTTTTTATTATTTTATACTTTTCCATTTCTTAATAATTTCTTAATTCTTTCACATTTTTCTATTCTTTAATAATTTTTCCTTTTTTAAACATTTTTCATTCTCTACATATTTTTCCATTTTCACCATCTTTTTCATACTCTATTTTCATTTTCTCTGTACATATTTTTTTATTGTTAATAAAATACACCAAGAATAAGGCAATATGTAGTCCAATAAAGTGAAGATTTCTCTATGTTATCAAATCATAAGGTTTCAATTATTTGTACAATGAGACCACAACATTCATTCATCCATCCATTCCATTAATAAGAGGTTCTTGCTATGACCATAATGATATTCTTTCCATCATAACACTAAGAATAAACTTGTGATCCTTATGCCTAGAGTAAAAAGTGAAGAACCAAATGGGAATGTCAAGGGTGTGACATCAAGGGGATTTGTGGATTCTCTTAGAGTACTGATGTGAGTTCTATCCTATTGTGTAGGTTGTATTATATCCTTGTAGATCTAACAAAAAATGGGAGTAAAAGTATGATAAGTCATGTCTTACCATGTCACTAGAAAGACATGTTACCCATGCCTAAAGGTAGTTCTCTGGTAAGGTTGACATAGATGAAAAATAAAATAAATGCATAGAATAAATTTCTAGGGGTTCCATTAAAAAGACATGTTACCCATGCTTGAAGGTAGGAAACTTCTCAAGAATCTAAAAAATAGCAAAGTACAATGAATGAACTTCTCCCTTGGACAATATGCCAAGTGCTAATACTCCTTGCAACAATGGTAGTATTACGGTTGTAAATCCAAGAGATGAAATAATTCTATGTCACTAGAATGTGGTCTGGACTTGGTTTGAGTCACGGATAGAATGGCTAATGATTACTTTAACCACTAATAAAACACAAGAATTCATTATGCCTATGGTGAGATGTCTCACGTCCTAATTTCTATAATCCCTTCTAAGACCATTTCATCTTACTAAATGAATAATTATAACTTGAAGTTTTGTGTAGCATAGTGACATTTTCCCAATGTGGTGGTACCAACATGTGTGTTTTGTTAGACAAGTATACATTACATTTAACTCCTTGAGTGCCTAATGACACTTTGAGATGTGGTTATACAAGGGCACTCAGGGCTAGAGCTTGCTTTGGGGAGGACCCGCTTGTATAACTGTTGTATCTTATACCTGACAAGTAATTCCACATAATCTTGAGCCTTCCAACCATAATAAATGCTAATAAAAACTTCCCTTACCAATTCCATACAACCATTCATACAAGAAGAATTCATTACCCATCTCATAAGCACTTAATATACTTTCATAGCCTGAGACTCCTTCTTTATGCACTTTCTATTTCAAATTTTTGAAAAATATGCATCATTCCTAGCCCATGACCTTCTAGACATGTTTAATATCTTCCAAATATTCCAATTGACTTATTCTTTTTCATGAAAAAATCAATGACAAGTTTGAAATATTTTCCTTCAATATCATATCTCCAATATCGAATCTCCTTTGATATCATAATGGAAAAAAAGTATAAATAGCACATAGGACTTGGTGAAATTTTCATTTTCAACTTTTAAAGCTAGGAGAGCTTTTATCATTTTTCTCCTGAACCAAGAGCTTTAACCTCCCAATTTCAAACACTAATAACTCCATGCTCACAGCTCTAATTTTCAAGATTCTTGAACCTTGTTGATCACTGAGCTCTCAATTTAGTTGTGGAAAGTGCTTAGCATGATGTCACTAAACCTTGAGTTAGAATTCTCTAATGCTTGGAAGATATTATAAGGGAAAGTATGAAGGGGAAAATGAATATTTTTTAACAAGAATCAATCACACTAAAGTTAGAAACACTTAAATAATCCTCTTTATGAACCATACCAACTATTATAATACATAACTAAGAGGAAAATAGATAACTGTGAAGGGTTATAAGGAAACTAACACCTAAGGGGTTTCTATTTGAAAATTTATCTAACTCTGCCATCATAACAAGCTAAGAATTTCATCTTGTAAAGGGTGTGAGTAAGGAATAGGTTATCAAGAAATAGATTAAAAATTTAATAATTTCCAAATCCTTTGTGATTGTAGATGGCCTTAAAAGGAGGAGCAATAGGAGGACCTTCATAGCCAACAAGGAAAAGGCCAAGAGGTTGAATAGGGGAACAAACCCCACAAGCAAAACATGTGGAGTAGGAGGCTCAATCCTTTAGTCTTCATTAAGAAACTTTTGCTACAAGACACTCAGCCCAAGTAAAGGTAGCAGATCCACAAGCACCAACACAAGGATAGCCCCTCACACTGTCACCAAATTGCCTCCAAGTCATCTAAGAGAAAATGATCCTAACCACAATGATCGCAGAGCTCAACTTTGGTCCATTCATAGAATTTTTTCTAGAAGCAGTGAAGATGTGACTCCAAGCATCACTATTATGACCCACACTCACAAATAATGAGGAATTGTATTTGGGGGAGACATATCAATTCTAGCACAATAAAGATGAAGATGCAACAATTAATTTTGAGGAAGTCTCAGTCTTCTATTTTATAAGCGCAATAATTGAAGCCCTTAATGTGCCCAATGAAATAGCAAAGCAACACCTCTCTCCACTAGATTAGATACAGAAACAAGAAAAATGTAGTTGCAAAGACCATATGGCAAAAATGACAAGGATTACAATGAGCTAACTCTTGAAGAAAGGATCTAATTCAAAATTGGCACATATCACCTATTTCCTAGAAAAAGATTAAATAGAATGTTAAAATATGTAGCCAGAGGAAGTGTGATCTTAATGGAAAAATTTAAGGAAAACATTACATGCCTCTATTTTCTTGAAATCTAANACCTTCCTAAGGATGTCATTGATGTACCTTAGGATTCCAGCACATCTGCATAGCTTCCTAATGAGGCAATGAAATGGAAGTATCAACTTTCCTACCTTCTTTTCCTCAAACCACCATTAGATTTCAAGAAAATAGAGGCATGTAATGTTTTCCTTAAATTTTTCCATTAAGATCACACTTCCTCTGGCTACATATTTTAACATTCTATTTAATCTTTTTCTAGGAAATAGGTGATATGTGCCAATTTTGAATTAGATCCTTTCTTCAAGAGTTAGCTCATTGTAATCCTTGTCATTTTTGCCATATGGTCTTTGCAACTACATTTTTCTTGTTTCTGTATCTAATCTAGTGGANGTAGAAGTGATCATAGATCACATAAAGTGATGAAACATGTTTGTTCATCTACTCCAATGTCAGGATCTAGATGTGATGTTGGGTATCCAAAGTTGAGGGTATACACTAGCCTATAAATATAGTGCCTAGGCTCCTAAGTTGGTAGTTAGTTTTCAATTTTCAATCAAAGTAACAAAGCTCTTATAGTTTATTTTCTCCAAAGTCATAATATTTTTTGAGTGCCCATAGAAGGAGTCTAAGTGTGTATGGTTCTTTATTCAAACACTGATGTACCTAAGCGCAGTAGTGTGATGGGAGTAAAAAAGAACTCTTTTAACAATCTTTTTAGTAGTGAGAATAGATTAACATTCTCTTTCATGAACTTTACTTTTATGCACTTTATTGCATTTCAAATTGAGAAATTACTTTCCAGTAGTTATTGAATACAAGCATGACCACTTTGAGCATACATATAGTACTTTGTAACTCAACAACGCTTAATGTTTGGTAGCCCAATAGAACTATATGTGTTTAGAATGAGTTTAGGAAAGTGGGTGGTTACTTGTGTTAGGCTAGTTAGACTGTAAATGAACTAGATCTTAAATTACTCTACCTTTCATTCTTGTTGTAGGTGACTAAACTCATAAAACATAAAATAAGAAAAATCATGTACCTCAATTATACTTAAACCATACCCTTGAGACTCAGAAGTGTAGTTGGAAAGACAATGAATGTTCTCAATGCCCATTTCACTTCCTAGAAGAACTAGTGTACTAGAGAACTATAGGTCCATGAATTTGACCAGATCACATGTAAACACCTTAGTGATTTGTATGGTTGGGCAAAGGGGTATCTCGTCATTCATCATGGGCATCATTGTCGAGGACCTTTTGGTTGTTTCATGTGCTATCTAGGATTTAGTGAAAATTATTTAAATTGTTGGAATGAACCTTAGAGTCACATCACATCTTAAGATTACTACAACAAACCTTTCAAGCACATTACATTGTTATCATTTAATTCAAATGTCTTCTTCTTATAGGAGTACTTCTTTATTCAAGTTTGATGGAGTTCATCAACCGGTGTCTCAACAATATCAAATGGTATATGCTCATCGTAATGAGTATATACCCAATCTCACCTTCATCCTACATTAGGACGAATAGCTATGGTGGTGTGATATGGACGGAAACATTGTGTTGCTGCCCAATCAATCTATTTCTACAATGCTCTACCAAGCACATATCTACATGGGTCTTTAGGAACATCATGCTGAGTATGTTGTGCAAGACAATGATGCCAGGAATTATTGTCCCACTGAAGCACAACATCTCCGAGATCGCCAGTTAGAGCAATGTCACGAATTTGCGAAGGGAAAAGGATTTAATAACTCATCATTCTTGCTATACCAAAATGATGGTGGGAAACCCTTCTCTAGAGGTTTTCCATGTAGTGAAATTCCTCTTTTTAACTTCAGTGAAAAAGGTCAAAACCAAAACTTGCAATCCACAATTCACAATCCTGGTTCTAATAAGAATGGATCTAATGATAAAGAAGGATCCAAAGAGATAAATCAAGGCAAGTATGAAAATAAAAAATAAGATCATGATCATGGTCATGATCACTGAAGAAGTAGTAGTAGGCACTATGATGGTGCTAGTCCTCCTTCCTCTTCACCTTTGTCATCATCATCATCTTCTTCTCCTGCTATCTCTAATTGCAACTGCAGGAGGCAAGACCATGATGGATGTGATCAACATGATTGATAAGATTGAAATGACCAAAATGATCAACATGATCATCAGGAAAGGCATGAATAAGGGCATGGAAGTTTAAGAGAGGCACATCCCCATGAACGAAGGGGTAGTAGAGGGCATTGTAGGTCCCATGATCAAAGCCTCGATGAGCCTTTGCTTGCTACCTGAAGTATGCTCAATATCATAGAGGCAGTACAAATTTTAACAAGGCACATGAAGGATAGTCAGATCAAAAGGCTAGGCATGAACAATATTTCTTAATTCGAATAGGAATATGACTTTGATTTGCAAAACCATCTTCAAGCTTTTCAAGATGCATGTGCCTTGTAGAATACAGAACATGAGTGGCAAAAACTTAACTTGTTCCCAAGGATACTCATCAAAGAAGCAAAGAACTAGTATTGGTCCTTAGAGCCAGAATCTATCAAACGATGGAGTACCATGCTTGAATTGTTTAATGATAAATATCAAACATACTCCAAAGTGTCCAACTTCAGAAATCAAATCCAAGGATGAAAATAAGGAACACACGAACCCTTAGATGTCATCATTGGTCGATACTATTCCTGTCACATCCCCATTCCCAAAAGATGAGGTTACCTAATGAAGATGATATTTCTTCATAACAAGTGTTATTGTTATCTTAACGAGACCTGAAAGGGTAGTTGTGATTAAGACCTAAAAGGGCATGTTGTAATAATGGACGTGTCTCTTGAGGTAACCTTTGGGGGTTTGACCTAAGGCATTTATACCTGGGGTTAGAGGTCATGCTAGCATGGAGTTGCGGAGCCTGGAGAGGCGAGTAACAGGAGTTGGGTGAAATGGGACAGGAAGGAAATGAGTTATAGGCCTAACCATGGTGGCAGTGCTGGATTGCCTTTAACGGATAAATGTTAAAGGAAGAAAACCCTAAGGAAAAACACTCTTAGAGCACTCTCTAGACACATCTTTCCATATTAATAAAGCATTCTAGTATTTTCTTTTTCTGCATTTTTCCTATTATTTTCTTTATACATAATGTTGAATATCTCTTATATTTTGCATTGGTATATTTTCTTTGTACACATAATGTCTAATATATCATATATTTGACATTTGCCATGACATCTGGGAACATGATGTCACAATTGGTATCAGGGCAAACCATGACCCAAGGACCATTCCGAATCATGGGTTGACTACAACATGAATGTGATGATAAACCTTGAAGCCACAACACATGGAAAGCCATTGATCATCACCAGATGAACTATATATTTGTGATGCAAGTCAGAAAACACTTTTCCATTAACTTCACGAACAATGGATCAAGCATCTAGATCCTAACAACCAACAAAATTTCTTTCATGGATATCATTAACCGATGAATATTTGATCACACCTCATCAAAATTCATCAATTATAAGATATGCTGGTAAGATAATGATACATCAGTCCAAGTAACTTTTACCCATCTTAATATTATAATTATTAATAAATTAGGGTCATTGTTAAATCTCTTTCAAGAAAGTTAGTAACCATAACCTAAATTGATTTTTTTTTGTTGAAATTTACTATCCAAGTAATCTAGAATATTCTAAGTTACCATATGTTAGCCTAGAAATGTCAATTTGACAAAATAGGCTAGTTTGGTCTTTTTAAATCTTGAAAAATCAATTTCATTTTTGAACCCTAAAACTATGTCCAACGCGTAGTTCTCGTTGAGAAGATTCCAACGGTACAAATTTCGTCTTAATCGAACTTATGGTTTGAGAGATATTGTTGTTTAAATTTTCTAGTTATATGTGCATTAAGATAATATTAAATTATTATTTGAACAGAAAAAAAAAATATCAAAATTTTAGAGTCAGAAATCAACCCGGAATTGTCATTTACACACACCAAACCCTTACCTTGTCATTGACTCAGCCACCACGTCAACCATGAAGATAATTAAATAATAATAAGAATAAAAACTTTTTAAGTGGAAGGTTGCAGGTTCAAACCCCAACCCCATACTTTAACAAATATATATATGTATATGTAGAATTTAAAAAAAAAACATTTTTTTAACTGGAAGGTCGTGGGTTCAAACCCTGACCCTCCCAACATTTTAAAAAAATTAAAAAGTAATAATAATAATTATTAAAAAAATAATATAAAAAATATATTATGATTTTTAAAAAAATGACTGAGAGGTTGTGGGTTCAAACCCATGCGCTCCACAGTCTGAGATATATATACAAACAAAAAAAAATGAAATATACAAACAGAATTTTAATTATATATATTTTTAAAAAATTTGCTATGCCTACAACCAAGCCGCTGGCAGATCGCGGCTAGGCCGTCGCAAGCCACAGCCAACCACAACCATTCCAAAACACCAAACCCTTGCTTACCTGCCACTGCCCTATACCTGTTTGTTGTTTGACGAATACACCGTCCATCACTATCACTGCCTTCCAAGCCGCCCATCACTGCCATCCATGCTGCCCATCACTATCACTGCTTCCAAGGCCTTTGCCATTCACAACGAAACAGCAAAAATTTTCTTTTATATGATGAAAAAATTTTAATAACGGACGGAAAAATTTGAAATTTTTGTCAATTAATGAAAAATTTAAAATTTAATCATTAAACTGTTAGTTTAAATTAAGAACTTATAAAAGTAATTTTCAAAATTAGAATTTTGTGCAGTGGTAGCAACTGAGATAAAAATTCCACAATTAAGCACGCTAACTGTGGAGTAGAACTGGGATGGGTGAGCTCTCCGTAAGTCTTGGTTTTTGTGTCAAATGTCTTAGACTCTAGAAGTCATAACTTTTGATTTTGGAAGCTCTTTTTTTAGCAAAAGAAAAGTTGTTTTCTATAGTTTTCAATCTTCTGGACACAATGGTGAAGTCAGATAGGAATCCCAGAAATTAGGTTTTACTCATTGCCTAATATAGTGCCTTGAGATCATTAAAAATTTAATTTTCACACAACTTGAGCATACCATGTTCATTTTCAACATATGAATAGTCATTTCTAACATTTTTCACCCTTTTGAACTCATTGGTGAGATTAGATTTATCATCCATACCCTATAATTCAATGGTATTATAAATTCAACATTTTAAATTTTAAGATTTAATGCATAACCCTTGCAGATAGTCTTAAGTTCACTAGGCCATGTCATTAGTTACACTGCTAAAGTTAGTGTTCTTAAGGGGGGTAGAAAGGTTATAAAAAATAATATAGTTAAATATTACTGAAAATCAAGTAATGTAATTATATATTACTAAAATTAGATAATGTAGTTACATATTACTAAAATTATATGATGTCTTTAACTATTATTAAAATTAGATAATATAAAAATAGATAAATTAGTTATTAGTTGATTATTAGTTGATGTATTAGTTAATGAATAGTTGATGTAGTAGTTGGAGAATTAGTTTAA
This sequence comes from Gnetum montanum, assembly GCA_015680685.1. Classification (NCBI taxonomy): domain Eukaryota; kingdom Viridiplantae; phylum Streptophyta; class Gnetopsida; order Gnetales; family Gnetaceae; genus Gnetum; species Gnetum montanum. The sequence goes on from MNCI01001437.1 coordinate 10,777, forward strand.
GAAATAGAACAATTTTCAACCGTCAAAAAAGGATATATTAATCCATCTTTTAATCAAAACATAGGGCAAAATAACACGGAGACACAAAATCTTATTTCAACAAGGAGTATGATACTCATGAAGAGAAATGATCCAACCAAGAATCCAAGAATAGGAATAAAAGTTGCAACATACAACATGCTTGCAAGATCTCTAGTGAGCGAGAAACAATATCCGCTATGTCCATCATGGGCCTTGGATTGGCACAAATATTGATACCCATGTATCTTAGTAGAATTAAAAAATTTGGATGTTGATGTCTTATGCTTACAAGAGGTTTTACCATGGGAATTTCTATATCAATTTCAACCAGATTTGGAAAAGATGGGATACAGAGGTATTTATAAGCAAAAAGGTTCTTATGAAGTTCTTCTTTGGAGCCGTACATATTAGCATATTGTAGGAATTACATGGATGGTTGTGCAATCTTTTATATAGAAGCCATGTTTGAATTGGTACAAAGATTTGAATGGAGTTTAGAAAATATGATTTTTGAAATTCCAGAACTTCAACCGATAGGAAAGAAAGAACAGTCAAGATTTTGGAAAAATCACATAGCCCTAGCAGTGATTTTAAAAGTTCATCTATTAGGAAGATGTGTATGTGTGGTTAACACACATTTAATTGCCAAACCAACATGTTCAAATGTTAGACTTTGTCAAAGAGCATACTTGATTAAGCAAATAGAAAAAATTTTGAAGAAGAAGTTATTCCTAAGTTGTACCAATCTAGTTCCATTTATTCTTTATGGAGACTTTAATGCCAAAGTTGGAAGTAGTGTTTATCAATTTCTAAAATATGGATATGTAAAGAAATCTTTGGAAGATGAACCTGACTTGAAGAAGATGTTTTCATCAATTTAGCATACAATTCCATTAACCAGTGCATATTTTGCTTATTTTGAATCTTTAGTAGATTAATTAGATTCTAAAATTCAAGAACAGATGATGTTGATGGATAGCACTCATCAAGAACCATAGTTTACAAATTATTTTGCAATGATTAATGAAGATGGGTCAACAACATTCTTCATTGAGACTTTGGATTATATTTGGTATGATACTCGGTTCTTTAAAGTTACCAAGTTACTAAAGTTTATTTTTAAAGAAGAAGTTGAGAAGAATCAAGATCAAGCCTTACCCTCACGAACAAGACCATCTGATCATATACCACTTATGGTAGAATTATAGTTACTCCCATCAGTTCATAAGATTGATCAAGATCAAGAAGTATCTCACTCTTACTTTTATTTGATGATCTTATTGTTTTCTTTATTGTCTAATTTTTATTTCAATTAAATTGCTAAAATATCTAAAGGAAATGCAAGTTGGGAATAAAGAATTTGCCCTACCTTCACTTGGATAACCATATATGAGTTGCACATTGTGTGACCTTAATTAGAACTAGTGATTGGTAGTTGGTAGATCTTTAATTCACTTCTTACCATTATCTTGGAAAAAGAAGTAAGTATCAAGAAAAAAAATTTTCCATATAATCTTTCTCACATATATCTTATTTGTAGAATAAGCAAGAGACAACTTCAAGATCAAAGGAAAAATCAAATTATTGGAGCACATGATTGTAAAAGAAAGCATTAGAGCTAGAAAAAGATAGAGAACATGGATTCGTTTGAGGACGAACAAAACCTAAGGGGGGTAGATTGTCACATATCCATTCCCAAATGATGCGGTTACCTAATGAAGATGATATCTCTTCATAACAAGTGTTATTGTTATCTTCAAAAGACCTGAAAGGGTAGTTGTGATTAAGAACTGAAAGGGCATGTTGTAATAATGAACATGTCTCTTGAAGTAACCTTTGGGGGTTTGACCTAAGGCATTTATACCCAGGGTTAGGGGTCGTGCTAGCATGGAGTTGAGGAGCTTGGAGAGGCGAGTAACGGGAGTTGGGTGAAACGGGATAGGAAGGGGACTAACCCACCCTTCTGGCCAGGTTATAAGCCTAACCATGGTGGAAATGCTAGATTGCCTCTAAGGGATAAATGCTAAAGGAAGAAAACCCCAAGGAAAAACACTCTCAAAGCACTCTAAAGACACATCTTTCCATATCAATAAGGCATTCTTTTATTTTCTTTTTCTACATTTTTCCTATTATTTCCTTTATACATAATGTTAAATATCTCTTATATTTCACATTGGTATATTTTCTTTGTACACATAATGTCTAATATATCATATATTTGACATTTTCCATGACATCTGGGAATGGGATGTCGCAATTCCTTAATGCATAAATGTCTTGGCCATGGTTATTCTTAATTGGATCAACTTCACCACATTGTAGACAAGCTTTGAATAAAAACGAGAACCATTGGTGTTTATGCCTAGGGGTAATTTCTATCAAATACAAAGAATAATTGGGTAGGCAGCTAAAGAGGAGGGTGAACTAAGAAAAAGAAAAAGTGTAAAAGAGTATAACCACGATCCTTCCATTTGTAAGAGGAAGGTTTGATTCTATGACTGAGGACGAATCCACGAGGTGGTGAATAGGAAAACCTTACCACTCAAAAAATTTCAATATGAAATTACAGCCAAGGTTGATTAGTTATGAGACTCCATGGATAGCAGATTCTAAGCTATTCCAAAAATTACTAAAGAGTCTAAAGAACAAAGTAGTGATCATAAGCGCAGGAGGCACAAGGAAGTTGAACGTGCCTATCACAAAGGTAAGGTCAAGATTGCTGCAATAGAAGAGGTGATAGAAAGTGAATTAGATGATGATGATGGGTGTGATGTCTACCAATATGTACATCCTAAGGGATGTTTCCCCATTGTGTCATACTTACAAGAGTCTGGGATGTATGCTTTAAATCCATAACTAATAGAAAGGAAAACATACAGAAGATTACCTTATCCTAAAGGTAATTTCAAGTAGTTCCACCAACAATAGTAATATCATTCAAGTGGAGCTCCACCGCAACCATATGAGCAGTATCAATAGTGAAAACAACTACAATCATGGGTGTGGCACCACCAAGGTAATAATATCCTTATTGATAGCCTGATCCATATGGTTACTACATTCAATAACCCTTGTCTCCAAGTGACTCTTCTAGTCACGTCTCTACTTTCCAACCTCACTACCATCCTTTTGATTATTATTAACTCATTCTTCATATGAAAAAAGGGACACCACCGCTTACACTTATCCTTCTCTGTCTTTGCATATGTTCCTCCTCCACTTGCCCAGCTACCACATGCTCCACCTATGCAGGGTGAACTTCTAGCTCAACCACAACAATGTAATGCTACTAAGACCATTAATCTACAACTAGATCCTCAACCAAGTGGATTGAATACTCAATCAAAGAAAGGACCTTTCTTTCGATCCCACAATCCTCCCAAGCCCTTGATTACACCCGTAGTTGACAACCCTACCCCTACATCTTCCTCTATATCAAATACCTTTGATTCCCCTTCAAACCAAACTCTACCTAGGATCCATACCATCATGCTTACTAATACTATATCTGATTACATTCATGCTAGAAACCTTCCTAGGAAATTAGCTAATCTTGGAAGTCCTCTAATTTATTTGTAGATTCCTAGGAATGAACCATGCAAGGCTCTTCTTGATTCAAGTTCTAGTGTTAATTTAATTTTTCATGAGATGTACATTGCATGGAGCCTACCTCCACTCAAGAAGAGCAACATAAGATTAGAATTAGTAGACTAGTTCATCATTGCTCCCTTGGGACTAGTAGAAGACATTGTGACCACTATATGTGGATGGTCTTATCTTGCTAACTTCCTAGTAATCAAAGTCAAGAACTACAAAGGGAATTTCCCAATCATCATGGGAAGGGCATGGCTTAGCACTGTTCATGCTAGCATAGGTATCAAAGATTATTCCCTAGAAATATCCAAAGAAAATGCATTTGGAAAGACTGAGAAGAAGAGAGTTCTATGCATCGTGTACAATGATACAAGGTGCAGTTGTGTGCAAAAACTCAAGGCCATCAAGTAAGCATCTATCTCTGCATGTAAGCATTGTTTACAAGAAACAAAAATTTAAAGGTATATGTACACAACAACCACAAAACAGGAGGATACCCAGTGGTTGACTACTAATTCTAAAAGTAGCATACTTTGCATGGAACCAAATGAGATCCTGACATGCACATATGTTGTAGGCATGGATGAACTAGAGCAAGTTCATCACCAACTCTCTAATGATAAACATGATGATACCTACTAGGAAGAGTTGGAAATTCCTGAAAGTTTCAAGCAAAAGCCCCTTGAAGTAAAAACACTACGGATTGGAATGCAGTACATGTTTTTGAAAAATGGAAAGCTAGTCGTAATCAATGCAAATCTTGCTCCAAAGTAGAAAAAGCTGTTGTTGAAGGTAGTTGAAAAATGGTTAGTAGCTTTTGCTTGGTCACATCTTGAACTCACAGGGATTGATCCTAGGATATGCCAGCATCGCCTCAACACTGATCTAGACATGAAGCCAAAAAGATAGCCACAAAGGCAATTGAGCCCCAAATTGAAGCATATTGTCAAAGAGGAAATCAAGCAACTCCTCAAGGTAGGGTTTATTTATCTTGTTGCAGATAGTGAGTGGGTTAGTCCACTCATAATTATGCCAAAGAAAGATGGCAAGTGATGGGTTTTTATTGATTTTCAAACACTAAATATGGTAACTTTCAAGGATCATTTTCCATTGTAATTTGTTGATTAGGTGCTAAACACAATATCTTGGCATTGCTACAATAGTTTTCTAGATGGTTATAGTGGCTATAACCAAATTCAAATTACACTTGAAAACCAAGTCAAGAAAACATTCATGAGTCCCTAGGGGACTTTTGCTATCACAAGATGCAATTTGGTCTATGCAAGGCTCCTACTACATTCCAATGCCTAGTTTTGAGCATTTTTCAATAGCATATCGGTAATGGTGTGGAAGTCTTCATGGATGACTTCTCCACTTATGGAGCTACATTTGAGAAAGCCCTAGATCACCTTGAATAAGTTCTTAAATAATGTGTTGAAACCAACTTATGACTCAATTAGCAAAAAATTCATCTAATGGTCTAGAAGGACATTATATTGGGACACAAAATATTGCAAGTAGGAATTGAGGTAGACCCTAAGAAAATAAGGATCATCCAAGGAATAACCTGCCAACTAGAAACTATCAAAAGATGCTTAATCATTCCTTGGACATATTGGCTAATACCGGTGATTCATAGAGAATTTCTCTAAGATTGCAAAACCATTGGTGGAGCTAACAAAAAAAGATGCTCCCTTTGTCTAGACAATAGAATGTGAAAAAGCATTTCAACAGCTAAAAGAGAAACTTGTAGAAACTCCAATCCTACAAGCACTTAACTAGTCCAGATCATTTCATATCATGATGGATGCATCAAATTATGCCTTAGGAGCCATGCTTATGTAGTTAGATGATAAGAAACATCCATACTACATCCATTACTCTAGCCACAGCACTGTGGTTGCACAACTAAACACCACCACAACAAAGGAATTGATGGTAGTGGTGTTTGCTCTAGAGAAATTTAAGCATTATGTGCTTGGATACAAGGTGTTTGTGAACATGGACTATTGTGCCATATACTTCTTGATGAACAAGATAATGATGAGCCCCTTTGTCATATAGTGGCTAGTGATCTTGCAGGAATTCGATCTTATGATGGTAGATTGAAAGGACACTAAGAATGTGGTCATTGATCACTTATCTTAGTTGTGATGGGACAACAAGGAGGAAGAAAATCCACTATTTGATATGTTTCCTGATGAACTCCTCTTTACTGGGGCTATAACTAAATAATTGTCCAATGAGCCAAAATGGTATGATGGCATTCTCACCTATATTATCACCCAAGAGATGCCAAAAGGGTTGGACCATCAAAAGAAATAGTAGTTTCTACACTAGGTAAAACACTTCATGGAGATCAATAGACACCTCTATAAGGTTTGTGCTAATGGCCTAGTTCATTGGTATGTCCCTAATGCTAATTAACTGCGTCTTCTCCAAGATGCTCATGAAGGTCCTTGTGGAGGACATTATGGTGGGAGACACCATTAAAATCTTGATGGTTAGGTACTATTGGCCAACAACCTTTAGGAATGCTTACCATTATGTCCACTCTTGTGAATAATGCCAACAAGATGATGCAATGACTACTCGAATGGAGGAACCTCAATAATGGCTTTAACCACTAGAACCCTTCAAAATCTAGGGCATTAACTTCATGGGTCCCATCACATCCATGTCAAATGGAAAGGTGTACATCATAGTCGTTGTTGACTATTGTATGAAATGGGCAGAAGTAGTAGTCGTTATTGACTGTACATATTTTACTACTGCTTGGTTTGTACAACAAAATGTTTTAAATAATTTTGGTATGCCATGTGCATTAATTTTTAATAATGAAACTCACTTTATAGGTAGTACTTTTTGAAAGCTTATGCAATGTTGGGAGGTTGAGCATAAACTCACAACACCCTACCATCCCCAAGCTAATGGTCAAGCTGAGGTTACTAATAGGGAAATCATGAGGATTCTGAAAAGAACTGTTAGCAAATATAGGAAATACTAGAGCACAAAACTCAACGATGCCCTTTGGGCCTACCACTCAACATGGAAGCTTCCTATAGGCTACTCTCCATATGAGCTTGTTTATGAAAAATTACCAACACTTCCTATTTAATCCAATCTCCGTACACTTTCAATAGCTTGTGATCTTGACCTTGACTTGAGTCTAGCACAGAAACAAAGACTAATGAATCTCAACCTGCTAGACGAAAATGGATTGGTAGCCCTATCATCTAATGAGTTGCATAAGGGCTACAACAAAAAGTGTCATGACCTTAAAATTAGAAAAGTCAAATTTCAACCAAGCAAGAAGGTTTTCTACTGGAACCCCATACATGTAGCTCAACAAACTAAGTTCCAAATGTTGTGGGAAGGACCTTACATCATTTATGAAACTTTTTCTTCTAGGGCCATGATGATATACAAATATAAGAGCCCAAATAAGAAATAGCTAGTCAACATCCAACAAATCAAACCTTTCTATCAGCATAAGCTAGCTAATACAACAAGAGCCTCATTAGATGGATAACCATGCTCCATATTTTAGATCTTCTCCTTTCAACTTAGTTTTAGGGGAGATGACCACCCATGCTAACCATATAAGTGGCTCCTTAGTTTTTCATTTTTTTTGTTTTACAGCTTTTTGTTTTACACATTCTTTATTTTACATCTTCTTGTTTTTATGTTATTAATATTTTCTAATTTTTGTTTTACATGATCATTAGTACATTTGCTATTTCTTGAATATTTTACATTTCTTTTATATTTTTTTTATTTTTATTTTGTGTGACTTTCTAACTTTTTGTTAGTAAATGCCAAGTACAATGGTAATGTGTTGATTAATGGTGGTATGTACTAATTTTAGTTTTTCATTATTGATGTTTAATCTCTATCTTTGAATTTTGTTATAGATCATTAGGACATGGTTCTTTTTCATGCTATAAGCAATGAGTCCACAACATCCACCCATCCACAAACTCTATGGTTTTCTTTGTTCTAGAAACATGTAGCCCCTTTTTTATTAATAAAAATTTAACAAATTTGTGACTTTGGTAGTTTCTAGAATTGGGAAGGATTTAAAAGTTTGAATAGGGTGTGGCCTTAAGGGGATTCAGTATTCTTTTTGTCTTTCTATTTGCCTAGGTGCATGTGTGTTTTCATGGATTTCTTACCATTCCATGTTAACCAATAAAAGGAAGTTGAATAAGTCTTTGCATGGTGTGGTTCTCATAAAAAAAAACAATGGGAATTTAAAGCATACCCCTTAGAAAAAATAAATGCATATGTCTTTGCATGTTATGGTTGTTATCAGAAAAAATGATGGGAATTTGAAGCACATTCCTTAAACAAAATAAATGCATACATCTTTGCATGGTATGGTTTCCATCTCAAAAAAAATGATGGGAATTCAAAGCACACCCCTTATACACAATAAATGGACTATAAGCATTAGTTATAGGACTAGTCCCCTCTAACTAAGGCCCTTTTTCACTTCCCACTTCTCTTTTCTTCTCTAATAAGGAATAGTGGTTGTTCTGTGGAAGCACTCTTGTGTCTCAAGGGATGGACTAGTCTTAGAATGATGATGCGAAGTCACTAAACGTGGTTGGTTTTGGGTCTAGACTAAGGATGGATCCTATTAAGTCATTTAACCACAAAATCCACAAAGGACTTCATATGAACTTAATCAGGGACTCCATTCCACTCCCTTTCATCCATCTATGCTTTCCATGTCTCATCTCACTACNAAAAAGGAAAGTTCACTAAAAAAATGTTGTGAAGATGTGCACNTAGTGAACTTTCCTTTTTATTTTTATGAATTCTTACACCCTCTTCAAATATTTTCTTGTGTTAAAATTTTTTAACTTTAATGGACCGCTTATCTATTTGACCTTATTTGCTAGCCTTTTTACTAACACTACTAAAGGAATCAATCTACCACAATCACAACTTAGCCAAGTGTAACCACTGACGAGACAAGACATTTAACAACTATGTGTTACACATTACATACTAATTCATGATATCATTGTGATTATAGTGGGAAGCATGGACTAGAAGTGGAACTATCTTTACCAAGGATGATGCTGCAATACCACACAATGAGGATCATTCAAGATTGTTGGATCTTTTCTCTCATTCTTCTACTGCTAAGAGGTGATGGATGTTAGTGTTATCCTGGGTGTTTCCTTATCTTATCATGGACACCCAATGTTGTAAAGATTTTATCTCTATACACATGGGCACGTAGAGTCTGTTATTTGATTTTATTTAATCTATATGTTACTCAATAATCCCATACCTAACCAATATTTTGTAAAGAACTTGTTCCTCCTTTTTTACACTCAAGGATGAGTTTTCATTCAGCTGTGGAGGTATGATGAAACATGTTTGTTTATCTACTTCGATGTCAAAGTTATGATGTCAAGTATCTAACGTTAGGGTCCAAATGCAACATTAGGTATTCTACATCGAGGGGTATATGCTAGCCTATAAATATAGTGCCTAGGCTCATGATTTGGCTGTTAGTTTTCGATTTTCTATCAAAGTAACAAAGCTCTTGTAGTTTATTTTCTCCAAAGTTAGAATATTTTCTGAGTGCCTATAGAAGGAGTCCAAGTGTGTACGGTTCTTTGTTTGAACACTAATGTACCTAAGTGCAGTAGTGTGACAGGAATAAAAGCAAACTCTTTTAACAATCCTTGCAACACTGAGAATAGATTAACATTTTCTTTTTTGCACTTTACTTTACTACATTTCAAATTGAGTAATTACTTTCCATTAGTTAATGAACACAAGCATGACTACTTTGAGCATACATATAATATTTGGTAACCCAGCAACACTTAACGTTTGGTTGACCAGCAACACTATATGCTTTCAGGATGTGTCGAAGAAAGTGGAATAGTTACTTGTGTTAGGCTAGGTAGACTGTAAATGAACTTGATCTTAAATTACTCTACCTTTCATTCTTGTTGTAGGTAACTAAACTTATAAAAACTCATAAAATAGAAAATAAGAAAAATCATGTACATCAATTACACATAAACCATACCCTTGAGCCTCACAAATGTAGTTGGAAAGACAACAAATGTTCTCAATACCCATTTCACTTCCTAGAAGAACTAGTGTACTAGAGAACTATAGGTTCATGGAATTCAACCAGATCACACATAAAAGCCTTAGTGATTCATATGGTTGGATGTAGGGGTACCTCACCACTCATCATAAAGAAATCCTTCAATGTAGCTATTATGCTACCAACTAATCTTTCTAGAGCCAAATATGCTCAAGTGCTAACTAGTACCTTGATGACTCTTGTAGATCATAGAGGCTAATTGCAAAGACCATTTGCAACAAATTGAAAATACAATCAATTGGGAAAATCATGATCAGGCCAATTTGTATAAAGTCATTAATAGTGCCATCCATCCCATAGTTTCCACAAACCCTGCTACTGGACAAATGTAGTTATATTTAGGAGAAGAGGAACAATGGTCACACCAAATTTCTAGGAATGCTATATCATTCCAAGTGGTGCTAGAAAATGGTGAAGGAGCCATGGTTGTGGTCATGCAACACCATGATGTAGCAGGAGCCACAAAAGTGATGACACATCATATAATGGAATTCTTCAATGTACCTATTGTGTTACTAGCTGCTCTTTCTAGAGCTAGAGATGCTCAAATGCTAACTAGTACCTCAATGATTCTTGTAGATCATGAGGATGTGCTAGAATGACTACTACAAACTAGATAAGTCATGACAAATCTTTTTGATATTCCAAGTGATGTCACTATACTACAATCAGAAGTCATAGTAACCAAGGATAAGCTAGTCATGATAGAGACTAGGAAAGAGCATGCATAAAATGAAGTTCACAAATTATAGAAAGAACTCACAACCCTAAAGGCATAACAAAGAGATCCAACATAATATGTTGTACCTGACTAGCTAAAGTAGTTCAGAATAGAAAAAAATAATCACCTTATGGAGCATAATAAGTAGATGGAGAATGAGAGGGAGAAGTAGTGTGGAATGCTTTAGTAGTAGAAGCATAGACATATACACATGCTAAGGCCCTCACCGTAGTACAAGAAGAAAATAAGCAACTCACTACAAACAATGTTAGATTGACCAACATAGACAAGTAGAAGAATGTCTTTGAAGAAACAATCCATCAATTAAGAGAACAACTGATGAGGTTCAACCAAGATATGAGCCACCTTGTAAGGGAAAATAGAACCCTCTCAATGAAGGAAGTATGCACCATCTAACAAAAATTAACTATTGAAATAAGCATGTAGCAAAATGAGGCAAAGAGGCATGAAAGGCTCAAAGAACATTTCTATGATTAGGTGGACATGTACAAATAAATCAATGAAAAGGAAATCCAAATGGTGAAGGCTTAGATCAACTCCATTTCAACAAAGAATCCAAACTGACAACCCATCTTGGATAGCTACACTCATATTCACCAAGCAGAGATTAAGAACAAAGACATGCAAATAGAAGATTTAATAGAATACATGGGGTTAACAAACCTATGCTATGCTAACTTGGCCATGTTAATAGCAGGTAGGTCCAGAAATGAGCTAGAATAGAAAGTAGTAGTCATGTATGTATTATACGAGAAGAAATTTGCTGATTGTAAAGATGCTTTGCAGAAGTTTTAGGTGACAAATTTTGAGTTAAAACTAGAAAAGGTTGGCCAATAAGGGTAGAAAGATGTTGCAATGAACCTAGCCAAAAGAATGTCTAACTATCAAAAGGTACACAAGATGGCTAGAGAATTTGAGGAATGATGAGTCATGGTTTGTCAGGCCCAGTTATCGAAGCCCTATTATTTGATGAGTTCTGATATCAAAGCCCTATTATCTGATGAGTCCCGATATCGGAGCCCTATTATCAGACCCCTGATATCGGGGTTGCATTAACTAGGCTGTGTATACGAGGCCCCATATACACGGCCCCATCGACACGGCCCTGTTGATGCATCCATCCATGTGTTGACACATCCACCCATGCGTCGACACGACCCCATTTACGCAAAGTCTATTTTCAGCTATAAATAAGCATGCACCCGCTGCACTTAGCATCTTTCTAGTAGTTGTAGCAAAGCTCTTGCAGTTCATTTTTGTAAGAGTTAAACTATTTTCCCAAGTGCATGCCCGCAATGTGATGCTTGTAATTGTACGACACCTTTATTCGAGTGTGATGTACTTGGACGCGCACATGACCGGAAATGAAGATCGAGATTACTTCATCATTACAACATTCACTTAGTTTTAATTGTTTAATTGTTATTGTTATTTATTATTTTCTTAGTTAATATTTCTTTACCATCATTTACTATTCCTGTTGTTAAATGGAGAATGAGTATGACTTAATCACGAGCATTNATCATATGCCTCACTCTAGAATAAACCATACGTGACAAAGCAAACACTAGTCTAGGTGGGAAGATAGCAAACTGCAATCAACATGTAACTATCTAGATCCCACAACTAGCCCATTTGCAAAGTTTGACCGAATCATGCATGAATGCTCGTATTCGTATGGTTGAGTGTAGGGGTACCTCGCCACTCATCAAGGAGAAAAGGAGACAATTTGGAATATGGTACGTTAAGGCCAATTAGATGTTTCCATAGTTGCCATGTCCATGGGATGTACTAGCCTCATCACACATTGCACAATCAACATGGATGGTACAAGACCCCAAAATAGTGGAAGAGAAACATCAAGCACTACTTAATAGATACAAATTTCAAAAGCCTAATGACAAGGGAAAGTAACCAATGGAGGAGCCACCACCAAGCACTACTTAGGCTACATCAACCTTTGTCAACTTATTTTATTTTGGCCTAGTTATTTTGCCATAACTTGTGTTAATTTTATAAATGCCATTATGGCATTTTATGTCATGTAAATAGTGTCATATAAATCTACCTCTCAATCTTGTAAGGGACTCTATCCTCATTTTGTTTTAACTCAAGAACGAGTTTCTAGTCAGTCATGGGGTATGATAAAGTTAATTTTTCTTCACCTACGATATTATAATTACAATGTTGTATATCTGATATTGTAACACATGTTACAACATCATAGATCCAATATCATCAGATGTGTGTAGCCTATAAATATAATACTTAGGTGCATGGATCTACATAAGTTTTCATTTCATACTAACAAAACTCTTTTAGTTTATTTTTGTAATCTAGCACTTAGAAGTGTAAATGCTCATAATGTAGTGTGACTTAGTGCACAATGTAATTGTTCAAACATCTTATACTTGGGCATGGGTATGACCAGAAATAAATATCAAACTATTTCATACTATTGCAACATTCTCCTAGTTTCTTGTTTTACTTAGCATAATGTTTACTATTTTTCTAGTTAATGTTTTACTATTCCATGCACTTTACTATTACTGTTGTTATTAAGAAAAATGAGTATGATTGATCTTGAGCACTTAAGTGTAATTGTTGGATAACCCAGTAGTGCTATCACTTGGTACACATAGTAGTGATACACTTGGTATCCCATTAGTAGTTACACAAAGCCAAAATTGTGTACAGAAGATCAAGAATGATTGCTCATCGCCATAGGCTAGAATAGAATCGTTTACTTGTTTTACTTAGAACTAGAAACTACTGTCATTCTCATTATGTTTGTTAGAAGTAACAATGGCCTACAAACATCAGATATCATATACCTCACAATGAGCTGAGGCATATGCAAAAACTTCACTAGCTCCATGTGGGAAGACAACGGTCTCCTGTTGATGAGTGGCGAGGTACCCCTACACTCAACCATACGAAACAAGCGTCGCACGCNGAGAAAGTCATCAAGAAATGTGCCTTCCCCTTTATTGCTAATTTGTAGTCTTAATAGATGATCTACCACCACATTATCATCTTTCATAAGATTGATTATGCAGAGATCGAATTTTAGCAAAAGAACCAACCATCAAATCACCTAGGATCTTACATCTTGTTTGTTTATGAGAAATAATATGGTTCTATGATCAATTTGAATGAAGATTTTTCCCCCAAGAACATAATGCCTAAATTTTTGTAGTGTAAAAATTATGACCTTAAGCTTCTTTTCATTAGTGGTATAATTTAATTGAATCTCCACAATGCTTTAAATAGCACAATGAATGTAGTACGACGTCTTCTTTTCATCAAACTGCATCAAAAATACACCCAATGTGAATTTAGAAGCATCTATCATTATATGAAATGATTGATCTTAGTTAGGACTCTGCAACACTAGGATTTGAGCTAACAATTCATTCGAATATTAATAGACATTCTTACATTCTTTACTATAGATCAATAAAACATATTTCTTTGTGAGCTTAAATAAAGGCCTAGCTATTCTAGAATAATCTTTAATGAATCTATGATAATATCATGTGTGGCTAAGGAAATATCACACCTCTTTGAGCATTGTCAAAATTTTCATTATGCTTTTTATGGTGCATATCTACATCAATCCTCTTCATGGAAACATTGTGGCCAAGTATAATGTCCTCAATTATCATCAACTAGCCTTTCTTCCATTTTAGCTTTAATTTAGTGTAGGAAATCTTCGATCTAATCCAAGGCCTCCTCAAATGTCTTTTCATATGTGGAGAATTCATACATGAAGATCTCCATACTCTTACCAATATCATCTTGGAACAAAAACATCACTAGCCATTGGAATTTGATTGATGCATCATGCAACTAAAAGGGCATGTGTTTGAAGGTAGATGAAGATAGTTTTAGTCTAATCCTCCAACATAATAATGCAATGATTATAACCAAAGTACCAATCAAGAAAGCTATAGTACTCCTAGCAAGATATATTGTCCAATACATGGTCCATGAACAAAGAACAAGAAATGATCCTTAAAGGTGGTAGCATTCAATAGCCTTTAGTTAATACAAACTCTCCATTCATTGCCTTTCTTTGGGATGATTGTAGTCAAAATAACCTAGCATGCAAGAAATGTGTGATTACATTTTTCATCACATCTTGAATGTTCAAATTAAGTCTTCATTGAAGTATCCATTAATGGCTAATGCTTGAATTTGTGTATATGTAGTGTTGACAAATTCAAGAGTCAATTCTCATGAGTTCATCATGCAACCAAGAAAAGGCTTTTCTCCACTTTGCGAGTACATTTTTTTAACTTAATATTTTTGATGATCATCAAAGTATAATTAATGATAACAATATGACCATCAATGAGGAACATGTAGTCCAAGTCCTTTGAAAGTAGCATGAGCTCCAACAATGGTGTGGGAACATACTAGAACAAATCAAAAGTGCCTTAAAATTTAAAATTATTTTGTACCACTATAGTATTTTTCATTGTATTCTATGCTTTCAAGTTAGATGATTTGACACCAGGTAGGGCAAGGAAATCTCTCCAAGATCTGATTCATGAATTTATAGTCCAACGATTCTTAAGGTAGTTAACATTTTTAATAACATAAAGACATTTTATTACACAAAAATTGCAACCATGCTTACCACATAACTAGAAAGTATTACATGAGATCAACTTCTAAGATGTCTTTCTAGTTTCATTTTACTTATCAATTTTATGGTGAAGCCCTTGGAAAACTAACTTAGCATTAATCGTGTTCAACCAAGCTCTTTCCATGATGACTGGAAAGTTTTCTCCCACCTTGTTCTCTATTTTAATCATTAAGAAATCTACAAGATACAACCATCCTACTAATGTTTCCATAATATCATTTACTTATCCCATGGGATACATGTAGGATTGGGCCACCAACTCTAGCTGAATAGTATACTTAAGAAGAGAAAGTTTCCAATCAAGGTACTATTGCAATGAGATGATGTTGACTCATGAACTAGATTCACAAAGAGCTAGGTTGTGACCATTCTCTCATCATTTTAAATCTTTACAATGGGACTACTAAAATATTATTTCTTTTTAGGAATGTGATCTTTTATTACCACCTACATGGCTACCTTTTGGAAATAATAATGGCCATGATACTACTAACATTGGATTCCATCTTGTTTAATCTACTAGACACTATTGAAAAACCTCTCCCTAGAATGGATGTTTCATTTTAATAGGATTTAGGAAATGGTACCAAGACCTTGTTAATGTGAACTTTTGTTTTTCTTGTATTATTATCCTCTCCATAGAAAAAAGAGATTGTATTGGATCTAGTTCCGCAATGCTCATGTCTCTACTTATGATAGAAATGTCTATCATGAGATCTTGGACTTCATCTTGCAACCATATGAAATAGGTGTTTGATAATATTTCTTTGTCATGTACATTGAAGTAATATCAACATAATAGGTAATATCACAAAATTTGATTTGCCTTGACTACAATTTATTAGGGTTCCCACATTCCATGGGAACATGAAGTAGAACCTATTACTGTTGCTATTGAGGAGCTCATAGGTTTACTTGATGCAAGTAGGTACTATTAAAGTGTCATTTATGAAAGTAAATAAGTACATTCCTAGACACCTTGAAAGTAAGGGTTTGTGGGAAGTGCCATCTATTATCACATCAAAGTAGGAAGATTTCATGAAATAGCATCGCAAGAATTTGAAGTTTATCATGCTAGTACTATTACATAGGCTATGGGTATGCACCTATAGCATAGTATTATTTCCTAGAGTGTGGAGTCCCCATTTACCTCTTGATGAACTTGGGATTCATAGGCATCCCAACTTATTCTATTTTACTAGTTATGTGAGCCATGACTAGATAGCACTATGAGTCATGAGGGTCTACATAATATTCCAAGGAACCCTCATTACTAGAGGATGAGGAATCCTCATCTAGATCTTCTTTAATTCTCTTAGATCATGAGAGATTTCTCTTACCCTTGCCATCATACTTCTTTCTATGTTCAAGTCATGGAATTTCTTTTATTGCAGCATTAACCATATTTTCCTCAATGTCCTTATGCATAGTGGTTAACTTTTAATTCTACACTTCCCAAACCTAGTCCACCTTATGGGCCAAGTCCACCAAGACCTTCTTAGTTTGAACTTGGTCTTCTATCAAAATCTCAATAGTAATAGAAGGTTTAGTTATGTCTTCAATGCTTTTGACCTCCCCATTTATGTGCAGGGTCATTGTAACATCCCTATTAATTATCTATAAAATATCCTATAAATAGCAAATAGAGATGCCATGGAATCCTAAGGATCTAGATCTAACCTTGAATTACTAACTTAAAAGGAAGTAGTAAAATAGATTCAAATTATTAATTAAGAGCATAAATATAATTGATCAAATAGTGAAAAAAATTATAATACTTGTATGTATAATTAAATAAAATTTATTTAGAGAAAATTTGAGATTTGTGCAACCAGAAAAAGGATGTTGTCTAGAAATTCTACTAATTCCATCATAAAATAGTGTGTAAAATTACTATCCTAAAGACACTTGTATTGCCTCAACTAGACATCTAGAAATAAAGTTATTTACATTTAAAATTTACTAAATTAAATAATAAAATATTAATATATAATAATTTATATTAAATTTTCCCAAACATATTGCATGGGCTAAAATGAAAAATTATCCTTGTAATCTCAAGGTCCTAATGGCACAAACAACAAATTCATATCTATCGTATTTTATTATTTACTCACAAAAATAAATACATGGCTCATATATCCAAAAAGTGCACAAGGCTTCTAGTTTACAAAAATACAAAATACATAAAAATTATTTTTCAAGTTTAGAAGGTCCATGTTATACAAAATTAATCCACCTTTTGTCTCATGCCTCTCTTCTGAAGTTTCCCTACCTACTTTAGGCTCTTTGCATTGAAATGCAAGAGGAGTTAGAACCCCTCAAATAAGAAAGGTTATTATATTTTCCTCTTTGTGGAGCATAAAGGTTCTGGCCCAAAAGTCTCAAGATACTATAGCAATAGAGAAATTTGGTGTTGGAGGGCCAAATACCTCAATTGAAACAATTTAACTTGTAGATCCATGGGCCTTGAAAAGGATCTACAAGCACCTCAAATGGTCTAGCAAATTACTTAAGGACTTGATCTATAACCAAGTATTAACAAAATGCATACGAATTGTAAATGAGCAAGAAAATATTATTAAATAAAACTAAAATGCAAATGCAATTGTAGAAAATATAGAAATAAAATACAACACAACACTGCTATGACTTTGTAATTAAATGTTTCAAAATAATGTAACAAATGGATTTTAGAGATACATATTGGGGATTTTACAACCTCTAATTATGGATTTGGACTCTAACATAGGAGGTAGGATATGTTTTGCAATCTCTTCTCCAAGATTTGGTGCTGCTTAATCCAGTTGCAAATTGGTTCTTTGCATTTCTGGTGATCTTCACTATGGAATAATGGTGATTATCATTATGGACTTTTGGGCATCTACATTGCTTGAATGTCTCAAGTTCAATGCCTATGAAAAAATGCCAAAAGTCCTTTTGTTGAAGTAGATTGTCATTTAAATAGGCCTTGGGTTCTGTCTGGTTGTTAGTTAATTCTATCTTGATTGTTGACAATTTCCAGTACCTTCTATCATACTTGGCACACCTTTGCATGTAGCATCAATGTCAATACCATAAAATCATGACACTAGCATTAGCGCTAGTACCATAAAGTCATGATGCTAACATTAGCATCGGTACCAGAGATTCATGATGTTAGCATAGTGTTGGTATCATAGAGTCATGATGATAGTATAGTGTTGGTACCATAAAGCCATGATAATGGCATAGTGTTGATACCATAGAGTCATGATGCTAGCATAACATTGATACCATAAAGTCATGATGTTGTCATCTTTAAGAAAATAAGGTAATTGTATCTACCTTTATTTTTTCCATCAAATTAAAAAAAACTATTGGCTATGGATTATAATACAAATTTTCTTTGGGTTGTTTCATTAGCTCCTCTTTGTTGATGTTTTGATGATTAACTTGAGAGACATCAACAAAGAATGCAAAACACCGATACAAACTTATCACCAATGCTCTTCTCTCCACACTTGATTTGGTAGTTGTCAAATCCTGCAAAGGAGTGCTCACAATGGTGAAACGAGATCATGATGAAATGTTAAGAGTTTGAAATGAGATCAATGGGTATAGTGATTAATGGGAAATGATCATTGTAGCTAACAAGGAATTCCAAATGTTAACATCATGGCAATGGCATGGTTGCAACATGTGAACTTGCTAAAGGTGTTCATGCTTCATGTTTGAACTGCTAATTACTAAATAATGTTTTGGAGGAACCAACACTCCATCCTTGGGCTTCTCTAGCTATTAGGCTCCTCCTTTTTATTTTTGAGCCATTTGTTTTACATTAGGCTTCATGGCCTCTTGGCTTTCTTGGCATTTTCTTGCGTCGNCCCCCCCCCCCCCCCCCCCCCCCCCCCCTCTTTCTTTTTCTTCTCTCTCTTTCTCTAGGGTTGAAACCTTCATTGGGTCTCATTTTGAAAGCCAAATTTTGTTTTCTCACTAAATGAGCTATGTTGCTTTCAACTTGATTGATGGAGTATGTCAAATCTTGCTTTGTTCTCTAGTCGAATGAGACGTGTTACATTCAACAAATTTGACTTGTGGAGAATGTAGAGGAGTATGTCACATGGTCATGGTGAATGAATGTCAAACATCAGTTTTCATTTTTATTTAGAATAAGGAAGTGTGTCCTTTGGCTATGGGAGTATGGCTTAAAAGGGATAATGGAGGTGATGTGAGGTGAGCATTCTTGACATAGTTGAACAAGCTAATCGAATCTCATGCATCAAGATCACATGGTAACTTGTTGTTATGAATCAAACACTTGCAATGACTCCAGCTTCATCCTACAAGCACAACTCGAAGAGAACAAGAAAACAAGCCAAATAATACATATTATTACAAGAGATTACATAAGGTCATATGAGATAATAAGTAGAGCACAAGCCTTCATAGGTTACAAATGGTACAACATTAGGAATCTATGTTTTGTTTCACAAATTTTACAAAGTTTTGTAGTTCATTTATTATGCCAAGAAGAAAATAAAAGAGATAAGAGGTCACACAGGCTTGCTTGTTGTAGGCCACAAGTGTTGTCCATGCCTTTCCCCTGTCCAAACCTATAAATAAAGGCCAACAACACTAAAAGCACACATGTTAATGTTAGATATAATCAATGTCATGTGAAGGTTTTCATGTTTCCATGCAATGGTTTGATGATGTCTTAAGCAAGCTAGATTTTGGTGAGAAACTTGGTTTCATGCATTTTCTCCTCACCATTATGGAAGAAGATCAGGAATGCTACCAAGGAACCTTCTGTGATGTTTCCAACTTCAAGGTTAATGGCAATTAGGACATTCCAAAGCATTGAGGTTAGGACTTTCACTATTTTAGTTTAGGCATTCGAGGGCAACTTAGTTGAATAACATCACCATAAGGGTCTCCTTGTGCTCAAATGTTAGCCAAATTTGCTTCTTCATCCTCCTAGCCTAACCCTGCATGTCAACATCAACACATCAAGTGGCATCTGCATGATAAAATTGTTAAATAATGTAAAAAAAATATTGCAATAATGAAACAATGTAAGGAAAAGTAAGATCTAAAACATAGTAAAGAAATGCTAAATAGATTAGAATAAGGTAAAGCAAGGTCATACAAGGTACTACAAGATAAACTAAGGCCAACGAAGGTAAAACGAGGTAGAAACAAAGTAAAATGAGGTTCAAAATTATTATCATCAAAGCCAGGGTACTGATATTGATATTTATGAGCAATTGAAAAGCACAGGTAATAACGGTAAACAAATGCCTAGGTTGTCAATACTAATATCAAGAGGCACTTGGACTAGCATCTTCAGAGAATGAAATATGGTAAAAACACATACAAACCTGTCCCAATAATTGATTATGGTAGCACAATCAAATTTTGATAGTGTTGAATTGCTGCCACTAACATATCCTTCATTTTATTTTCCAAGAAGTAAACGATAGTTTACTTGAATAGCATTTGAAGGTCTGCTCTTTTCATTGAACTGTCATCAAGACTTCTCCATCAATCTATGATATCTTGAGGCAAAACCATAACACCAGAACAAACACACACCTAGTGTGTCACCTTCAAAGTGGAAAGCTTTGGTGAATACAAGTGCACTAAGTAATGAAGGCCTTGATTAAGGCAAGAGCTTTTACGGTGATATGAAGCTACAATCTCTGCCCACGTAGTAGAAGAATTTACTTCTGGACCCAGAACATAAACTTTAGTTCCACAGTTGTACGAGGTCTCTGAACCATAAAATCAACTATGCTCATTGCATAATTGGACAATTCGGTTTTGGTTTCATAATCAAGATTCATTGCTACTTAGCTACATTGGTAACATCTGTCAAAGAACCCAAAAACGTTGCTCCGGTAAACAATAAGGCCATGCAGCGGATGATATCTTTTGTAAAGCTCATCATAATAGATCTTGTCACACTATTCAGAGGTAAAAAAAAAAAAAAGAATTATCCGAGCCATGAACTACAATAGAACGCACACTGGAATCCTTGATAGTTTGATCGGTGAATCCCCAACAACTGTTTTTTTTTTTTTTACATAAAATTCAGAGGCATGGCAAACGTTCCAAATGTAATTACCTGACCACAATTGTCAAAGTAAGATAAAACAGAAACTCCGTGCACTGAAATAGTATTAAAAAAATGGTACTAGTTCCTTACTTAATGAAAGATCAATAGACCAAGAGCAGTGCTTCTAAAAAATTGTAGGAAGCACAACCAGGGCATTGGAATGAGTTCGGAGTGTATCACCAAATGCCCAGTACAGGACAATGCAGGGAGGAATGGTTGCCATCAACACATATCCCATTGCAAACAAATACACATATATATCCCATTGCAAACAAATACACATATTTGTATTTTCTGGGTTCCCACATTGTATGCATTAACTCCCTAATAATTTTCTCACCAAGGTCCTAGATCTATTTGTCTAAGGACAATTACGAAATGCACAGATACTTAGGCAAAATTTAGATTTTGATTTGGCCTTAGAGTATTTCTTACCTGGTAAGAACATTCCCTCCGATAGCAACGAGAATACTGGTGGTTCCAGCGAAACAATTGAATATTTCAAAGGTTTAATACGTGATTGAAAGAATTATACAAATCTAATCAAGAAAATGAATCAAACTTACCTAAGCATAGATGTATCAAACTTGCCTGACCATGATAAAGGCCAGCTATGACCATGTACCAGGCGGTATATGTGGTTGTGGTTATGACCATATTCTGTAGTTTGTGAATTGTGGGAAGCACAGCACACTGAGGGTGGATATTCCCCCAAATACAAGTGCCCAGTCTCTCTTGTTCAAATAGAGGTTTAGAGGCCCCTCTAAAGGACAGCAAATGCCTACAACATTGAAAACACTGCGCTGCAACTCTTTTTGGGACATCGAAACAGAAGAAGGATCGGCGACCGTAATTCTGAGCTCCTTGGCGCCTTTCATGTCTTTTGTCGATCTGCGTCGTCTCTGGGCGTGGGCACAGTGCGGAGTTCCAACTTGGGATTTCTTGAGGATGAGTATGACCAGGTCAACGCTTTTGGGAACCCTTCTTTTTCATGTCAGCCTGATCTTAATTTTAATGTTTTAATCGTTCCTTTACCATTTTATTAAAGGATTTAGTAAAAAGGGTCCGCATATCAGTTCTCTACCCATTAGCTTGGGCTAATCTGAATGTACCCCGTCGTTGTAGTAGTTGCCTTTTATTGATGCCTCATGTTGAGTCGTTACTTGAGTCATCTTACCTATTCAAAGAAAGTGGGATTTGTGGAGAAGGATATCTGTGAAGAGCTAATCTTTTGAAGCAATGCCAAGCATTTGGTTGCCCTTCTCTACAACCTTTTTTCTTTTTTATGAATTTGATTTATTTTAATTTTGTTCCTCGTGCTTTAGAACAGTCTAGCAGCAGTCTCACGTGAGCAATGGAGTTCTTTCTATTCCCTTGTCATTTCATCTTACTACATATGATGCTACATATGATTAATTGTAAAATTGTTGTTACTTTTAGGTGTTAGGTAATGCAAAAGGGGTAGTTGCAGTGGTGGTGTCAATTTTGCTATTCAAGAATCCTGATTCATTTATAAGAATGGCTTGATTCATTTATAAGAATGGCTTGATACACCCTTACTGTCATTAGTGTTGTTTTCTATGGTGAACCAAAGCAAGGATGGAAATGATTGGAGTTCAAGTGCAAGGCTAAGGAATAGATACTATAAGAATATTTAACATCACTTCATTCTTGTTTAGGGGAAATCAAGTTCTAGTTATTCTTTTCGTATTTTAATTCATAGAATATGTTAGGCGTGAACATTCATAGTTGTTCGTGCTTTAATTTGTTCCGAGTGACTTTATGTTCCAATCGTTTTAATGTTTTGCTTGGCTACAGGCCTCAAGTGTTGACAGTAATGAAGTTGGTGACAATGCTAACAATAATGTTGATGATGTTAATCTTTCTTCCCCTGCTTATGGCTTAGTTTTGATCATTTGACAAGCTTATCATGTTCTATCATTTTCTTTGCAATACCGTTGGTGTTATTGTTTTGGTTGTCATGGCCTTAGAGATTGTATTATTTATTGTTATCGTGTCATAACTATTGCTACTATTATAATTTTATTATTGTTATTCAATCACACAATGTGATTATGGCTATTGGGATAGACATTCTTGATTATAAGTTAAAATTTTTGGTTTTGTTTTATACTTTATATTTTTCTTGCACAAAAGGCTACTAGTTAACATACGAAGGTTATGGAGCAAAGTTTGTCGGTAAAGCACAAAAGTATATAAAAAAGCATAATAGATTACAATGCAAACATAAAAGGAAGGGAGGCCATAAATTTACCATTTTTAGGCCCTAGCAAGCCATGGGTTTTAGGCCTTAGCAAGTCATTGTCTTGCTAATTTTAGTCCTTAGCAAGCCATGAACCATACTTGCCTAGCAAGTATGGGATAGTGTCAAAAGGTTGTATAAGGATAAAACAAATAATAAAACATGATAAAATGTCGCGAAAGTAAACAAATGACTATCAATCAATGAAGGGATAAAGTGTCCATGATGTATTAATTACTTAACCCTTGATAAATCAAAGGGCTTCCTTAGCATAATTCCACTCTCATCATGCTTCTTATTTGATATGGCAATTGGTAGATGTTTTCGTTGATTGCCAAATGTTATAGGTTTGGTGATTTTGGCCTCATTGTTGTTATTGTTGTTGATTTTGCTCTTGGTACTAGCCCTAGCTTGAGTTTTAGGAGTCTTCTCTTGAAACTCCACTTCCGAACCTTGGTCAATGTTGACATAGTTAACCAATGGTATCGATACATTGTCTCCATGAATGAAAATTTTTCCTTCCTCATATGGTAAATGGATCTCCTAGTGTATAGGAGATGAAACTACCTGAAGCTTCGCTAACCATGATCTTCCTAGGGGTAGGTTGAAACTGGGTATCTTTTTGACTACTAGGAAGTTAGCAGATGTGGGAAATTATTCTCCAACTACAAAATTCAAGGAGATGGAACCTCAAATAGCTACTTGTGATCCATTAAATGACTTAAGTGTTGAGGTAGTGGTAACTTGGATGTTTTTGATTATGTCTAGTTTTTCTACAATGATATATGTTATTACGTTGGTTGCTACCTTGTCATCCACTTGAACATGATGAACCTTGTACCTACCAACACGTACAATAATGAGGAGAGGAGCATATAGCACTTCTCCATTTCATAAGTCCATCTTCACCTCATTTTCACGAAAGTTGAGCATGGGTTGATGCCCATCCTCCCTAAGTAAAATTGCTAAATGATAGAGTTGACTGACTCTTTATTGATGGGCATGTCTCCATTCATAGGGATAGAAGTCAACACTTGAGCTAGTGCATCTCTATGAGAAAGAGAAATCATGAACAAGTTGTATAGGCTCAACAACATGTTCTTTTGTTTAAGAGACCATTTAGCTTATTCCATTGTTCCAAGGAAATTTTTTTCCTTGGCATGTGATCTTTCAGCCTTAGTGGTCTTAATTTCCACCATCCTTCCTAGGATTTTTGGCTCATGTTTTGATGTATGCACGTTGGGCCCCTTGTCCATGGGTGTTGTCAATCTTAGTGTAGGCTTAATTGGGTCAACTTGCTTCAAACCCTTTTGTTGTTGGCTACCTTCAATGGGCTTAGTTGTTGGCATAGGACATGTTGTTTTTGTCATTGTTATGGTGATGATTTCTTATTAACCATTAATTTGTTGGCCACTATAGATGAGCTTTGAGCACAGGTTGTTGAAGGTGGAGGGATCTTAATAATAAATGGTTCTTTAAGAGAATTGGTAACATGTGGTTTGGGTTGCGAAGTTGATGCCACTGAAGTTGAAACATGTATAATGAAGGACTTCTTAGGGGCTAGATATGGTGATAGCCTAATGACAAAGGGAACTTTAGGCTTTACATTTTAAGGTTGGGGTGGTACCTTGATAACACACAGTCCCCTAGGAGGGTTAGATTGTTTGGTTTCAGTGAATGGGGCTATGGTATAAGAGTTATTAGTATTTGAGCTTTAAGAGTTTGGCTCATCCAAAACCAGTTCCCCATACTCAAGTATCTTCTAGATGTCATCTTTCAATGCTAAGAAAAAATCGGAGTCATGACTGGCCATTTGATTGTAACGACAAAACCTATCTAACTTGAAGTACTTTGGTAACTTTGGATCATCTTTGGCTACTATCGTTGGATCTATAGCTATCTGACACAGACAATTGTACCTCTTACAAGCCTCCTCAAATAATTGCTTATGTTAGATTTGATTATTTTTAAACAACTATTCTAGAAGTTCAGAGGGCTTCATAGGTAACTTTGTGTACTTAGACCTATCTTTGAATATGAAGTTATGTCTTGGTTGGTATGACATAGATGGTTGTGATGAGTCAGGAGATGTGTTGTCTAGCAATGATCTTTGCCTTTCTGCTTGCTTGGTATCCTTGGATGCTGCAAAAAATTTTTTTTGCTCTTACTTAGTTCTATCTCTATTCCTCCTTATGTGTTGATGTTTACAAGCCACATAGGCTAGATCATTGCTAGCTTTAGCAACTTCTTCTATGTTATTAGTTTGTGAAAAGTCTTGGTCCAATGATTGGGGTTCTAAGTAATAGTTTTGACTTGATAAAGTTGTTGACTACTCCTTTGAAGATGGCCAAGAGGTGGGTCTCAAAGATGGGCTTGGGGATCTTGTTGAGCATTGCATTCCATCTTTGAATGAACCTTTGTGTTGGATCAAGTGGCCCCTTCTTTACCTTCATAAGTTGATCCAATGTTGTATCAAGCTTTAAGTTGTATCTGAGGTGATTCACAAATTGGTTTATGAGGTCTTCAAGGGAGGAAATAGAACCTCTAGGTACGCTATGATACCAATCTAAAGCCTTTCCATTCAAGGACATAGGAAAAACCCACAATATCGTATGTGGTCATGCTTGAAATAGGAGGCACTCAGATTGAAAGATGACAAGGTGTGCATTTGGATCTCCTTCATCATTGTATTTGGTGAAGTTTTAGATGAGCATGCTTATAGGCAAGGTTACTTGGGAAATGGCAAGACTAATAAGATCATCCTAGTAGAAGTTCATGACCTTTACCATTTATGTGTTTAAGGCTTTAAGTATTTGCAGCTTTTTGGTGAGGTCCTAAATCATTTGAAATGCTTTATCCAAATCTTGGAGTACTCCCACAAGTTGCAAGGTTTGTACAAATGGTTGTGGAGGGAGTTGAGAGGCTTGGGACCATGTAATAAGCATCAATATTAACAGAAAAGGTTGGGTGATCACTGTAATAGGACGGTTAAACAAAGAGAAGGATGTTTGTGTTGGGACTTGAGGGACGAAATGAACAAAAGGGATCTGAGAAGCTTGCATGGCCTAAGGTCCCAAAAAGGGGTAGGATGAAGAAAGGATGGGACATGGTGGATACCACTGATGATGGTCTTATGGAGCAAGGTTGTGTAGCGAAGGGCATCAACAACAATAAGGAGGTAGGCTAAGAAATAGGTTGGGATTGGTGTTTCAAAATTATAAGTATGGGACCACACACCATAGGATGCAAGGGGAATGATCATATAACTTGATTTGTAGATGATCCCAGGGATGTTGAGTTAGAGATGGTCATTTGGAAATCTAACTATTGGAAGAGGCTTCCAATAAAGGTGTCTAGTTTCTATTTTGCCTTAAATTCATCTTTCTCCTCTTGGTTTTCCTCCAAACTAATATTCTCACTCCATTCATCTATGTCTATAAGTTGTATTAGCATGTGTGCATAGAAATAGATTAAAGGTAACTTGTGATAAAGTGAGGGAATGTGTTCTTTTCCATCTCGATGTATGATTTCAAATTGACAGTTAGCATCAAACTTAGTACATGGAATAAGAATTCTAGATTATATTTTGGTGCAAAGGAAATTATAAAATTTCTCATTGATCACTACAAAGTTTGGATTCCTGTCCCTTTTCCTTAGTGATTCTTTACGCGTAATGACTGTAGGGTCTCTTGGATTATAAATGCAAACTACATCCTAACTAGAGGCCATATAGGTAAGGTCAAGTGGCAATATGGTGGATCGATTAAAAAGCATCAACGAAGTATTAATAACACTCAACATACAAAAGTTGTAGTGTCGTTGAAAGTTGTGCGTCAAATAGTTATAGCATCAATGACAATTATGCATCAATAACACTTGTGTGTCAATGATACTTGTGCATCAATGAAAGTTGTAGAGTCAATGACACTTGTGTGTCATTGAAAATTGTACATCAATGATACTTGAGTATCAGTGACACTTGAAATTTTCCAAGTTTTGTTGATGCTAGAAAATTAGGGAGAGGTTCTAGCATCTATAGTGAAATCGTAATTGTAAAATTAAAAAATTACTTTTATTATTTTTAAAATAAAAATTTCTCTCATGTATGATGGGTAATGACACTATGCACTACAATAATAATAAAATGTAATTCACTCTAGGTTGTTAGTTGCAGAGAGGAAAAAGGTAAAGACACTACACTATAATCTACGACAGAAAAAGGTATGTCTTGGTCAAAAACTAGTTTACATGAAGAAGTTAGGTGGATGCCCTCCTTCTAACACTAAAAAATATAGTGATGAAAAAATTTGGTACTGGAGGGGCAAAGACCCTCATCAGAATAGTTTAACTCATAGAACCACAGGCCTCAAAAAGGATCTATAAGCACCTCAAATGATCTGACAGATCACTTGAGGACTTGAATGTCTATTATTGGGTATTGATGAAATGTATACAAAATGTAAACAAAGAAGAAAATATTATTAAATAAAATCAAAATGAAAACACAATTGTAGAAGATGTAGAGATAAAATACAACACAACACTATCAAAACTTTGTGATTAAATGTTTTAAAACAATATAACAAATGGGTTCCAGAGATACAAATTAGGGCTTTTATAGCCTATAATTAAAACATCAAATTTGGACTTTGACGTAGGAGCCAGGATGTGTTCTAAAGTATTCTCTCATAGATTTGGTGTTGCTTAATCTAGTTGCAAATTGGTTCTTAGCATTTCTAGTGATCTACGGTATAGAATAATGGTGATGATCATCATGGACTTTTGGGCATCTACATCACTTGAAAGTCTCAAGTTCAATGCATATGCAAAAATGCCAAAAGTCCTTTCATTGAGGTAGATATTTGTTTAAATAGGCCTTTGGTTCTACCTAGTTATTAGTTAATTCTATCACGATTGCTAACAGATTTCTCGTACCTTTTATCATACTTGGCACACCTTTGCATGTAGCATTAGTATTGGTACCATAAAGTCATGATGCTAGCAACAACATTAGTACCATAAATTCATTACACTAGCATTAGCATCAATACCATAGAGTCATGATGCTAGCATAGCGTTGGTACCATAAAGTCATGACATTAACATCTTTGAGGAAATAAGGTAGCTGTATCTACCTTTATTTTTTCCATCAAATTACAAAGACTATTGGCCATGGATTATAATATGGATTTTCTTTGGGGTGTTTTAAATATGGGCTAGATAAAGGTTTCTAATAAAATATTCAAAAATGTTTTCAAGTCTAGAAATACCACAATATGTTTTCAAAATTCAAAGAAATCCAAATATCCAAAAATCCAACTAATGTATATTTTATTCAAACATCTCCAAAAGCTAGGTCTTGATTATCCTCACTACCAACAGGAACCATCAGGTTTTAGAATAACATCACTACTATCATCAAATCATCCTTTAAATTATTTTAATGTCCAAAAATATGACAAATTGTTCAACAAAAATCCAAGAATGTATATTTTAACCAAGCATCTCTGAAGGCTAGGTCTTGGTTATCCTTACTACAAAAGGGTCTCATCGATAGCTCTTGGAATAACCTCACTACTATCATCAGATTATTCTTATGATTCCAAACAAGTTACTCATGGCTAGGTCTTGGCAACAACCTTATTACTAACATCCTCAATGGCCAAGGTACATGTATCATCAAAAGGATAGGTCTCAACTATGCCTCATTACAACTCCACTAGATTCAACTACTCACTGCCATAGTTTTGGCTAAATCCATAGCCTCACATGAACTTATGAATCAAAATCTAGGGTAGGAAATCCATCCAACAATCATTGTTCTCATGGGATGGGTTCCACCAAAGAACACTCCACTACTACATGCAACAAGAATATCTAAGAGATTCGTAGCTCCCACTACCAACTAAGCAAAACTAGTCACATAAATGTTATTATTTTATTTCAAAAATTCAAAAGATATCCAAAATGACCAAAAATTCATAAAAGCTCAAATTCCACAAAATTCTTATCCAAAATTCATGATGGCCAAAATTTCACAAAATTCTCGCAAAATCATGTTCATATTAAAAACTAATCTAAAATAACCATAAATTATACAAGAAGCAAGTTGGGCAAAGTTTCCACAATTCCAAAAATTCACCAAAAGACTATAAATATATGGACAACATTATAAGATTATTTTTCATTCAAAAAAATCCCAAATGACGAAAATTCAATAGAATCTTAAAATAATAATCAAAATCATAGAAGAATTGAAGAAGTCCAAAAAGTAAAGAGAAGGAATAGAAAATCTACAATAAAATAAGATAGCTAAATAAAAAGAAAAGTAAAATAAACTTTCTTACTTATGTTGGCATACCTTCTAGAATTTTCTTAGCACATTCTTTTTCTACCTAAAGCTCTCAATTTGTCTTTGCCTTACTTAACTTGTTGCACCTGAAATGCTTCCATAAACAGTGATGAGCTATATTTAAGACTGCTACCTATTCATAAGATGAAGAATGGAAGAAACTGAGTTGAAATTGGCTTCAAAACAAATAAGGGAAAAATGTCTTTCAAAAAAATGTTATGGAATACAATTTTGGAAAAATAGCAGTTATAAAAAAAATGACAAAAAAAAAAACAAGCAATGGAGAGAGAGAAATGCAAGGCCATGCATATAATTAATATGTAACATGTTTACATATGTTACATATAATATGTATATGTTATATTTGTAACATATACTTTGTTTTATTCACGTGGTTACTTTTTATGTGGAGAATAAATCCCTTTTGACTTTTCAATTTGATTTTTTATTAATTTTAATTTCTTAACAAAAATAATTTTCATGAGTTTATTTTCCCAATTTTCTCTCTCTCCACTCAAACACTTGTAACACGCATACCTAGACTCTAAATCAAATTCCATTTGAACCTATGGGTTCCTTATCAAATGTTCTACCTAATTAGATGCTGGAATCTTATCTAGGTGTTACTTATCATGGTCACCAAGTTCAAATTCCAAAACTTTTATGGGATTTTAGTAAAATAAAAATTGTGATATCTCGAGAACCCCAACTCTGATTCTAGTAAACCAAAGGTTAAAACTTAAGTTTTCAAATGTTCTAGACACATTAATAAGGTTAGATTTTATGTAGGACATCATCCTAAGGTACTTCCTCAACAAAGCTAAAATATCAAATATTTAATTATAATTAAAAATAACCTCCAAATCCTAGTTTAATGACAAAAAATAACAAGGGATATGTTTTGTGTAGGGCTCTAGTTTAAAATTGCTCCATGAATAGAGTATTATATAATGACATGCATAATAAAAATAAAAGATACATAATTAAATATGCATAATAAAGTATAAATATGTATAACTGAATGTGCATAATAAGGACTAAATATACATAACTACATATGTAGGAAGAATAATACATGCATAATTAAATACTTGTAAAGTCATGATAACTGATAAAACAAAGACTTACTCGGGTAATTGGATTTTAACATCTAATCATAAAATATTCAGAAGATCTATGCCTAAGCTCAAATAGTAGTGAAATGAAGGATATAAAACTTTAACAAAGTACCCTATCAAGCAAATTATATTCACTTACATAGGAAACTAACAAAAAATAACCATAATAATAATAAGATAATCTATTAAAATGTATTTGACACCATTAAAGAATTAATCACATGCATTAAACTAAATAGTTAAATTTATGCAAATTTCTAGGTTGTGACATTCATGATAATACTGCTCAACTAATTATCACTTTCACCATTTAACTTCCATGATTGCAATTATATCAAGGAGTGCTTTGATATGGGCCATGGAATTTTTGTATACCTAGATCATCATAAACATGTCTGCACACTCCCTTGTTTCCTACCTTAGGTTTCCATGATATGTCTCAATTATTTTCTTTGGATGAATCCATGATTTGGATAGTGGTGAGTTGTTTTCATGTACTTTTCCATGATGATGTCTAGTGGCTCACAAGCTTCTTGCCTCCATCAAACTTATTCCTTCCAAATATTTGAAATGTAGTAATAGGTATGAAATTTAGTGTATAACATTTAGACCATATCTGCCAACTATTGAATTAATTTGAGAGGCACAAGTACTTATACCAAGTTACCACATGCTCAATGAAGGTGTGAGGAAATAACCACAACTTTTGCCAATCATGGACAATCCCCTACATATAGCAAGCATTGTCAAATGTCTACATGTAGAGTTGGAGATCATCACTGGTAAGTCCTCTATATGTTGGGAGATTTATAATGTTGACTTGTTGGATGTGAATATCATGAACATGCTCCCATGAAATATGTACAACTTTATTGGGTTCAAGGAAATCATCCTAGTTAGACAAAAAGATATCTTTATTATTGAATGGTTGAGAAAAATGCAAATGTTAAAATCTAGGGAGTATATTAGCATCAAGGATTTAGGATGCACTTACTTGGATGGTTCATAAGCATGTTCCTTTGTGGAAAATTGGACTTTTTCTTTCTTGTTTGCTTTAACGTCCTTCTCTTCATTTGAATGATCAAATGGAAAGCTATAATGAGCCTCTACTTCTATCATTTGATCTTATAGATATTACCTTTTGATGAGTGGCGAGATACCCCTACACTCAACCATACAAATATGAGCGTAGCACGAGCGATCCGGTCGAACTCCATAGACTAAGTGCCTACACGCCCATGGAACACTTAGGGTTAATCATTTGTTGTCTTCCCAAACTTACTTGTAGTTGTCACGGTGTATGGTTAAGTAAGTCCGAGGTATATGATTTTTATAGCTTTTTATGTTTTTGTCTCCTATGCTAACAAGATGAAGGGTTGAGAAACTAATTACTAACTCTAACTAACGAACTAAGTCTAAATTAGCCTAGCGTTAGTATCTGTTCCCATTTATCATACACACCCTGAACCAATGCAACCATGGCTACCAAATGCTAGTCGTTGCTAGGATCACCACGCGTAATGCACGTGCTCGAAGTGGTCGTACTGAGGCACTTAACTAGGAGAGAAGGGTTGAGAGAGAAAGTATTAAATAACAGATAATAAATAAAAAATAATAAATAACAATAAATAAAATCCTAATTAGCCTATTCCATGCACTGCAAGTTTTATAGAAGAAGCTCATCTTTATTTCCGTATACAAACTTGTGTTCAAGTACAATGTTTGCTCGAATAAAGATCCGTTCACTTTAGGACTCCTACTGTGGGCACATGGCAAAATTCTATCTCTGGAGTGATCAATCTGCTAGAGTTTCCCTACTGTCTAGCCTAGGATGAGGAAACAAGGGAGAGCTGCCTCTTATTTATAGATATGACAGTGCA
Source organism: Gnetum montanum (assembly GCA_015680685.1). Lineage (NCBI taxonomy): Eukaryota > Viridiplantae > Streptophyta > Gnetopsida > Gnetales > Gnetaceae > Gnetum > Gnetum montanum. The sequence continues at coordinate 43,643 of MNCI01001437.1, forward strand.
CCACGATCTCGCATGCACGATATCACAGCTCATGTAATATCGCGTCCCATCATACCCCCATGACTAAATGAAAAATCATCCTCGAGTTCTTTACAATAATATCGAAAAGGTATGGTATTATTGACTCAATGGAACTAATGGGATGACATGTGAATGGATCATCATTACAAGACTTGACAAAACTGGTGTTCATGACAACAAGGGTGAACACCTTATTACATTGACATCAGGCCTCATTTGGTAGCTGAGAGAAAAGAGAAGAGAGAAGAAGTGTTGTTGTTGCCAACACCAAGATTGGGCCTTTCATTGTCCATCTATAAGCGCACCATCGATCTTGCTCCTTGCATAGCTATTTCAGTGCTGCTCCATTCCAAGCATTCCCTCTAGATCCAATCCATTGTTGCATGATCACCATCTGTACACACAACACAGTCTTATATTAGCAAGGGTAATTGAATCACCATGTAATTGATACCTTGCTTTGATGTAAGCCCATTGGCTAGGTTGTGGTATGGCTGATACAGATCTGAAGATATATTAATAATGACTACCAAAGGTGTAGGGGTTAGGAAAAAATCAAAAAAATCAGGGCTAGGAGAAAATCAAAAAAATCGAGCCCCATACCCCCTTGACTGATTGTGAACCTTTAGTAGTGTTAGAATGGAGAAAGAAAAAGGAATAAGAAAGATAGATAAAAAAGACAACTATAGCATCGATGAAATGAATGTCAAGATGGAAATGAACAAAATAAAATAGATTGCAAAAATGTTAGGGAAAAAAGTTAACTAGTGCACCAAATAGGAATGTTAGTGGGTCCTCCCCAAAGTAGGCTCATGTCCTTAATGCCCTTACAAACCCACATTCAAAGAGTCCGTAGGCTCTGGGAATGTCAATTGGAACAAGAGTTAAAGTATTAACCACAAGAATTTACCAAAAAGAAAACAATGCATCAACCAAAATATATACACTAATGATACAATTGGCAATGAGGTGAACAATGGAGAGAAGAGATTGGAATGGAATCCCAAGAAAAAGGTGGTGTACAACCCCTTGTGTAGTTCATGATTAATGTGACTCAGCAAATCTCATTCCAACTCCGGCCTTAAACCAACCACATCCAGTGACTTTGCATCAATGCATTTGGCCAAACCATCCTCTTAAAGTAACAAGAACACCTTCTCCAAGATCTACCACCATTCCAATGAAATAAATGAGGAGAGAATGGGAAGCAAGAAGGGCCTTAGTTAGAGGGAACATTTTTAGTTCCATAACCAGTGCTTGTAGCCCAAGGGATTATTTCGTCTAAGGGGTGTGCTTTGAATTCTCACTTTTTTTTTGTCTTGTGTTTTTATGCGTGAGAACTAGACCATGCAAAGACTTTGTTATTTTTATTGTCTCAGCTCTCGATAATTGGGTAACATCAGAACGATAAGAAAACTCAAGAAGAAAACATCCGAGCACCCAAGAGAATGGCCAACACAAATGCATCAAGTTCCCTTGAGGTCACACCCTTTTCAATCCTTGAGTCCTTCCTTAGTTTGAGAAATGGCCAGTCACTGATTCATTAAGGTTCTTATTATGAAGGAGACTGTACATTTCCAAGCTGAGAGAGACCATAGAAACTTGTGGATGGATGGATGAAGTGATCTCATTGCCTGCCATATCAAAAGAAACATACCTTAGTATCAACATCGTGACTTAAAGGTAAAAACCAAACATTAGAGATCAATAAGAAAATATTTCATACCATCATGAAGAACACTTATTGGGTGACAAACTTATAGGGTGGATAACACGCACACGCACACAAAAAATGAAAAAGTATAACGATGTTATAAAACAAAAACAAGAAAAGTTAAAGAAATTTGTAAAATAAAAATGTGTAAAACAAAAACTTGTAAAAGAAATGTTGTAAAACAAAAACGTGGAAAACAAAAATGTGTAAAACAAAAACGTGGAAAACAAAAACGTGTAAAACAAAAATGTGGAAAACAAAAATGTGTAAAACAAAAACGTGAAATAAAAACGTGTAAAACAAAAATGTGTAAAACAAAAACGTGTAAAAAAAACTAAAAAGAACTGAGGGCCTCCAATGATTAGCATAGGTGGCCATCTCCCCCATGACTAAATTACAAGGGAGAGATTTGAAGTAATGAACATCTATTTGAATTTCGTAAAAGTGCCCAACTTCTCCCCACTAATGTTCTTAGATTAAGGGATGGAAGTTGGTGATGCTCATATTCCAATGTGTCTATGCTTTCGTTGTTAACATGAGTTGTTTCCTCAGTTCGTTCCATGCATATTGGGTTGCTCTTTCTAGTAGCTGTCAACCATGGGATGTCTACTACTTGTGTGGTTGCTACATACAGGCATCTTTGGATTTGTATCTCTTGGGCACACCGATTACATAGAAGAGATGCTGAACATTCTTCCATGTCATTATCCTCTGAGTCATTGTATGTGATGCACAGAACTTTCTTCTTCTCAATCTTTTCATAAATATTTATCTTAGATATTTGCAAGGAAAGATCGCGGATCCCTAGATATGCATCTACTGTACTTAGCCATGACCTTCCCATTATAATTGGGAAGCCCCTGTTGTTGCTGTTAACTTCTATCACTAGGAAGTCAGTTGGGTAGGACCAACCACACACAGTGGTAACGATGTCCTCCACCAATCCCAAGGGAATGGTGATGGACTAGTCCNGGTCAGCTAGCTCTAATTGAATGTTGGTCTTCTTAAGTTGGGGCAGGTTCCAGGCTTGATACATTTCTCGTGATATTAAATTGACTCCAGAACCTGAGTCAAGAAGAGCCTTATGTGGTTTGTTCCTGATGATTTGTACATAGATTAAGGGGCTCCCAGGATCAGATAACTTCATAGGAAGGTGGCCTACCTTGATCCAGTCGGTTACGATATGCGTTAACATAATCGTATGCGTACTTTGTTGTTGGACTGAAGGGTGCTCCGAAGTGTTAGATGGTGGAGGAGTGTACATGGGCTCAACTGCTTGTTTTTGCAAGAGTTTGTCTAGGCTTCTGGTTTTGAAGAAACACCTTCTCTTTTATAGTTGTCAGAACCAGCAGCGAGTTGAATGTTTACTGCTCTCGTAGCGTGGCGTTGCTGCGGTTGAGTGGGGAATTCCCCTTGCATTGTTGGAGCAGGTTGTATGGGAACTACAGGTGGAAGAGGTGCAGATGGAGTTGAAGGATGGGATGACTATGGAATGTCTTCCAAAGGAGAAGGAGTCCTCCTAAAGTACTCCCGAACTTGGTAGTGACGTTGGGGAGTTGTGTGACCCATAGAGTCACTTGGAGAAATCGACTGTTACACATAATATCCATAAGGATTAGGTTGCTGGTAAGGGTACTGTTGTGTCGGTAGTGGCATCCCCCATTACTGTGGGTATTGCTACTACTGATATTGTCCAATGGGTTGTGGTGGAGTTCCACTTGGATAGTATGTTAGTGGTTGGTGGAATTGCCTTGGGTTACCTTGTGGATAAGGTAACCTTCAGGGTGTTTGTTGTTGGTTGAGTCTTGGGTTAAGTGCATACACCCTAGACTCCTATAGATGTGAGATGATTGGACATCCCTTGGGATGATCATAATGGCAGATCTCATATCCACCGTCATCGTCTATGTCTGAATCCACAACTTCATCGAAGATAATAATTTTCCCCTTACCCTTGTTATGTGCAGGGCCTGAATTTCTCCACTTTCTCTTACCTTTGTTACTACTTTGTTCCTCCTTAGAATCCTCTACAATTTTTAAGACAATTTCAAGTTTGGAGTCTAAGGAATCAATTGATCCATCTTAGCCAATACTTCTGTTGTTAGTTTTTGAATCGACAAAGTTTTTCTATTCACCAACTCTTCAAGTGGTGACTCATCCTCTTCATTGCAAAATTTCACTTCCTTCTTTCAAAGGGAGAGATCGTGGTTGTATTCTTCTGCACTTTCCCTTTTTCATAGCTCACCTTCTTCTTTTGCTACTTGTTCCAACAAGCGATGAACATCATGGGCTCTAAGTTCTGATAGTGTCCCTTGGGCATAAGTCCCAAGGGTTCTCCTTGTCTCATGTCTTAGCCCATCCACGATGTGGTGAAGTTGATCCCGTTGAGCGTATCCATGGCCTGGGCAACGATGTAACAATGTGTAGTAGCAAGCCATGACATCATCTAAGGGTTCATGATTACCTTGCTTCCATCCTTGGATCTTCTTACACAAGTTAGACACTCTGGAGTATGTTTGATACTTATCATTGAAGAGTTCTAACATCGTACTCCACCTCCTAATGGTTTCCGATTCTAAGGACTGGTACCAACTCTCTGCTTCCTTAATGAGTGTCCTGGGAAACAACTTAAGTTTTTGCCACTCATTTTCTATGTTCTGCAAGGCACAGGCATCGTGGAATTCTTGTAAATGATGCTGCAGATCAGCGTTGTATCCCCCCTCAAAGCGTGGGATATTTTTCATGTCTAAGCATTTGATCCAACTATCTTTTAAATGCCTTGTTGGTATCCTAACTACCTCTGTTATATCGAGCATACTTCGAGTGACAACTAGGGGCTCATCATGATCATCTCTTTCATGACACCTATGATGTTTTTGTTGTTCCCTAATTTCCCTTCATTCATGCCCTTGTCCTCTCTCTCGACTTTCTCATCGAGGTCTCTCACTTTGCCTACCTCTATCCTCACCGTTATGCTCATGATGGCTGCGCCTAGATTTGGAAGGAGAGGATGTGTAATGAGATGAAGGAGAAGAAGAAGGGGAACCATCACCATGGCGATGATACTTGCCTTCTCTTCGGCTGCTATGGCCCTGATCGTGGTGACAATCTAAGTGCCCATCCTTATTATGAGTTGTTGTTCCCTTTGTGAACAGTTGGCATTCACTGGGATCAGAACCAGTCTTATGTATCGTTGATCATAGGTTCTGATACCCAACCTTCTCACCGTCGTTAGGAGGGGGAACATCATTTGTTAGAGAACCCGTTATAATGGTTTCCTCATCTCCTATTTCGCTAAGGATGTGCAGGCCTTTGCCCTTCAACAGTGTATGTTGGCTCTCCTGCCTTGAGTCCCTCATACGTTGTAAAGCTGTGGGATGGTAATCCCTCATGTCAAATTTTTCCACAACGTATTCAGCGTATAATTCTATCATGCCAATTTGTGCCAAAGCACGGAGGATCATGTTAGGGACTGATCGATCTGTAGGTAACACAATGTTACCTTGCAAATCTCTCCATTGCAGCTATTAGTCTTGATGGAGGATAAAGGTAAAGTCTGGAATATACTCATCGGGATGAGTATAAACTATCCTGTATTATTTAGGACTTGGCAGATTTTGGTTATGTGTTTTTAATTGTCGACTGTCTCTAGTATTATCCCTAGGTGGTGAGTTGCTCTTATGAGAAGAAGAAGAAGACATAGTGTCTTATCGGTGTGCTAGTTTACCATTATATAATATTTCTTTTAATTAACAAGAAGGTTCGTTTAGGCTCCCAACGATGTTAGTGATATCCTATGTTCTATTCAGTGCACAAACACTTAGTCCTCAGCAACGGCACCTATGATGAGTGGCGAGATACCCCTACACTCAACCATACAAATATGAGTGTAGCACGGGCGATCCGGTTGAACGCTGCAGACTAAGTGCCTACACGCCCATGGAACACTTAGGGTTAATCATTTGTTGTCTTCCCAGACTTACTTGTAGTTGTCATGGTTTATGGTTAAGTAAGTCTGAGGTATATGATTTTTATAGCTTTTTATGTTTTTATCTCCTATTCTAACAAGGTGAAGGGTTGAGAAACTAATTACTAACTCTAACTAAAAAACTAATTCTAAATTAACCTAGCATTAGCATCCGTTCCCACTTACCATACACACCCTGAATCGATGCAACCATGACTCCCAAACGCTAGTTGTTGCTGGGATCACCATGCGTAACGCACGTGCTCGAAGTGGTTGTACTGAGGCACTTAACTAGGAGAGAAGGGTTGAGAGAGAAATCAATAAATAATAGATAATTAATAACAAATAATAAATAACAATAAATAAAATCCTAATTAGCCTATTCCATGCACTGCAAGGTTTATCCAAGAAGCTCGTCTTTATTGTCGTACACAAACATGTGTTCAAGTACAATGTTTGCTCGAATAAAGATCNGATGTGATATCGAGATGCTAAGATGTCTTCTGCAAAAACCCAACTCTCAAATAAGATGTCTACTTTTTTTCCAAGATGTCTAATGCATATGTGAGACGTCTCACTTGATATGTCTCAAGTTCTGGTGAGATGTCGTACTCAAGACATTAGTTTGAATAGCAAGCGATCTTAGTAACTTCTAAGATGTCTCTCCAATGTCTAAAAGCCTAAAAAAACACATACATATACCAACTCTTCCACCCTTCAAAACATAAGCTTAAATGCATAATGTAGTAAGGGTAGAGGTGATCCCCCACTCAACAAGTTTAGTTTCATGGATCCATAGCATCATCAGCAGATTAATCCACTCAATGGATTAAGTATTCATGCCTCTTGAATTCTCAATTACTAAAAGCTTCCCTCCACTTGAGTATGATTGCCTTCCTCTCCATTGAAGGCTTGGACTAATCAATAGCCCCCTTTAACTCATCGATGCTACCCTATATGGTCTTTTCATCAACTAGTCCAAGATAGTGCACAAGATCTAAAATAGTAAACTTAAAAGACATACCAACATCATTTGGTAAATCAATCTCAAAAGCATTATCATTGATATTAGCCTTAATCTTGAAAGGCCCCATCCTCTTGGCTTTCAATTTGGAGAAGTTAACACCTCTCAACTACTTCTTCTTCAAGTGCATCCAAACTAAGTTACCAATACCAAAATTAGGCTTTTGCTTATCCTCATTCCTCTTAAGGACTCTCTCTTCAACCTTCTTCTTGAGATTTGATTTTACTTATCCATGGAGATCCCTTATCTCTTGCATAAAATTAGCACTAAGTTGAGCTTCACTATCAATGCTCTTCAAAGTGTCCACCAAATTTGGATAAAATCCATAGTTCACCTAAAACGAGCTTTTGCTAATAGCAACATGAAAATAATTGTTATACAAAAATTCAACATGATACAACAAGTTTTCCCACCTATTTGACTATCCATCACAGAAAAATCTCAATATGTTTATCAAGGATTTATTCACCACCTCTGTTTGGCCATCAGATTGTGGATGATATGCACTAGACAAATTTAACTTTATATCTAGAATCTTTCAAAGAAACCTTCAAAAATTACTTAGGAACTTGAAGTCTCTATCACTGATAATATTCAAAGGAATACCATGCAAATTCACAACATGCTAGAAAAAAAAATTTGCAACATGAGAAGTATCACTTATCTTCTTGCATGGAATAAAATGTGTCATCTTGAAGAACCTATCCACAATAATAAATATGACATAATTTCCACTCTTGGTCTTTTAAATACCACTTACAAAGTCCATTGGCATGTTTTCCCATGGACCTTTGAGAATTGCCAAAGGCATATAGTTTCCATCCACACCTTTACCTCCTTTGAACTTCTGACAAGTCAAATACTAATTCACAAATTTCAAAACTTTTGTTACCATACCAAGTTAAAAATAGTACCTACCCACCAATTCGAATTTTTATCCCTACCCATGTGACTTTTCATGCCACTACAATGCTTTTCAAACAAGATATTATTTATAAAATCATAATTAGGAATACATATCTTTCCATTCTTAAATAATAGTTCATCTTGAATATGATAGTCTCTCCATTGGTCTATTCTACTCATCAATGGCTCTTTGAGGCTCCTCCAAACCTACCCAAAATCATCATCATGCTCATACAAAGAAGCAAAATCATCCATACCTTCTACATAAGGTATGCTGAAATTCACCACATACACCTTAAATAATGCATCATCTATTACATTGGCTTTTTCACTTTTGTGCTTTAATACAAAATTGAACTCCTATAATTGTGCAACCCACCTCATGTGCTTTGCACTCAACTTCTTTTGTTTAGAAATTGAAGTGCTTTGTATACTATTATCAAGGTAAATTCCTTAGGAAATAAGTAATGACTCCAATGCTTGATTGCATAAATAATAGCATACAATTCCTCTCATGTACACTATATTTTTTCCTTAACTCATTTAACTTTTCAGAAAATAAGGCAACATCCCTACCTTCTTGTGAAAGTACCCCACCAATGACAAGTCCACATGCATCCACCTCCACCTAAAAAAGGTTCTGAATATCTAGAATTACAAGCATAAGCTCACTGGAAATCTTTGCTTTCAACAAGTCAAAGCTTCTTTAGGTTTTATTATTCCACATAAATTCCTTATTTTTCTTCAACAAAGAAAACATAGGCCACAAAATACCACTAAAATATTTTATGAAGCATCTATAAAGACCTAATAAACTAAGGAACGATCTTACCACCCCCAACATTCTTAGGAGTTTACTAATCCCTAATAGCCCTCACCTTGGTAGCTTCCATTTGAATCTAATTTTTAGACACCACATGCTCCAAATATGTGATTTTCCTATTCAAGAAATGACTTTTCTTCACATTGATCACCACCTATTCCTCCTCCAACTTAAGACACACCATCCTTAAGTGATCCAAGTCCTCTTCCTCATTAGAGCTATATACCAAAATATCATCAGAAAATACAATACAACACTTACCAATCAAGTCTTTCAATACATCATGCATCAACCCCATGAATGTAGTAGGTTCTTGCATAAGCCCAAATGGCATCATCAACTACTCAAATAATCATATGGTGTTTTGAAAGTTTTCTTCCACTCATCACTAGACCTTATTCTAATTTGATGGCATCCACTCTTCAAATCAATTTCACTAAAAATATCTAAATTTGTAAGGACATTAGGAATTTCAACAGTAGCGACTGAAAACGTCAGTGGCTAGAAACACCGAGAGGTTTTCTATTGGATAGTCTTAATCCCAAATTCGTGTGAGGGCTGTGCTGGATTAAAAATAGAAATAGGGCACCCTATCTGGTCGATTAGACAAGGACTTAGTTAGTGCCACTAAACCTTATGCAAATATTCAATATGAAAACAATGCTTATACTGTAAAATAACAATTATTAAATGTGAGGAAGAGAAAATGATGTAAAATGCAATGATAAGTAGAAAAATAAAGTGAACTGGAGTTAAGAAATGCACCACATCAACATCATGGCTTTACTTTGTCAAGATGGATACAATTGGTTGCACCACACTAGGAAGCACAGAGATCCCAAAAGTAACCAAGACGTTCAAAGCAAGCCAACTGTACGCTTGAACGTGGACTCAAGAGTAAACAATGCAAAGTGCTACAAAGACAATAGAAAAGAGCTAACAAAATGCCCAATGAGAATGTCGCCTGCTTAATTTTTGTCAACTCTTTGAATTGCCAGTTTGCCAACAACAAATGCTAACAATGCTCAAAATTGCCAATCTTGCTAATCAATTTTTTGCCAAAGAGCCCAAAAATTTGCCAACCAAATTGCCAAAAGCTAAAATTTTTGCCAAACACCAGAATTGCCAATTTTCCAACCCTTTGAGCATTTCTCATCGAGGTATTTATAGGGCTAGGAGCATGCGAGAAATGCGGTTTGGATGCCATGTGTCCTAGACCTATAAGATGTTGACGTGTCCATGCTACATGTACATGCAAAGCTAATTGATGAGCCTGCCATGCTACAATCACACTGTCAAAACTAGAGATGTTGGGATCAGGTGTGCCAACAGTGCAGATAAGGAGTGAATCACATTAATGTAGTGAAGCTTCCTGCTATGTTGTGCTATGTTGTGAGGCATAGCATGTTAGCGTAACATAGTTGCTTGCTACTTTGTGCTACGCTATGTAGCGTAGCATAGCGTAGCGACCAATTCGAAGAGGAAATTTGCATTATAGGTAACTGCATGTGTTAGAAGTCTTTGAAGTATATTACCTAGTTCTACATGTTTTCTATGCTATGCTACGCTACATAGCGTAGCACAGCGTAGCAGCTGGCCTTAACTGCGATTTGCATTTAAGTTGTAAACGTTTGTCTGAAGATTATGCTGGCAATCTACAACCTTTGTTCCTTGTGATGTGAAGCCTTTGAACTTGCTGATCCTGCATTTTGAGATGCCTTTTGTTGTTCTTGCATCATGGCTACGCCATGCTACACTATGCAGCGTAACATAGCGTAGTAGCCAACATGGCCTAATTTTTTGCTTAATCCGCTACTTTTCTAGTAAGAAACATTTGCTGGAGGACTTGAAGTCGAACGAGGAAATTGGTTTTGAAGGCCGGAGGTGCTTTCCGAGTGTAATTTGAATCACTAAGTAAGCTAGGCCTTTCTATCTTGCCTTTGCTACGTTGTGCTATGCTACGTAGCATAACGTAGCATATCACTTTGTCTTGCAACAATTCACAGTTGATTTCCTGAACAACTATCTTTTGAGGCCTACTATGCTACATAGAATAGCATAGCAAACGTCTTGACTAGAAAACTTGCCAAACTGTTTCGTGAATCCTGAGCACTGCCAACTCCACATGTGGTTTCTGACTAAACTATCAGCATGATGAATTGTCCAAGTGGGCAGGCTAGAGAGTCCTTCGGGCCTATCAACACTAGGTGTAGAAAACTTGCCAAATTGGATAGTCTGAACTCAGAGCATCCATTTCCTGTCAAGTGGTCATGAGGCTACACTTGTGGAAATGTTTGCCTCACTTCCAAGATCCTGATGAAGCAAGAGTGCCTTGAAAATTTAGGGTGTTTCATCATCCATCCTTGGAAGAGGAAACTTGTACCAAACTATTATCATGTTCACTACCTTGAAATCAATGCACATCCTCCATTCATCATTGTCCTTCTTTAGCACTAGCACCATTGAAACTACACAATATGAAGTGAGTTTTCTAATGAATCCATTTGCAAGTAACCTCTCTACTTACCTTTGCAATTCAACCCTTCGATTTGGTTCCATCTAGTAAGCTCACTCGTTTGGAATGGTAGCATCAAGAATGAAGTTAGTCTAATTTTGTACATTCCTCATCGGTGGTAGTCCATCCAATTCCCTATTAAATACCTTGGAAAATTTTTCCTTCAAGCCTATCACACCTGTAGGAAGTTCAACCTACACATCATCATGATTAGTAGCAAATTTTGTCATTACAACAAAACTAAAATCAATTACATCATGTTCCTTAATATATTTCCTCTCTTCTAGAAGGATTAATGAAGCATTAAGTAAGCTTTATTGCCTCACTTGTTCAGTTGTCATAGGAATTAAATCATGGATTCCATTAGGTTTAGCAACGCTCCACACATTTCTTACTCCATCAAACTTAGCACCATTTTGAAAATTCTAGGGTCTACTAAGAATTACATCAATACAATCTATTGGAAGAAATTCACACTTTATAACATCATGAGAACTTTCAATTTTAAATTTCAAGGTACATTGTTCCCTCACCTCTTAGGAAAAATCTCTAGACAATCAATGCACCTTATAATGTCTAGGATGAGGATTAGTTACCAAACCCAATCTAGAAAATGCCCTAGAATAAATAACATTTTCTTGGGCTTCCTCATCAATTAAAATATAAATCCATTCCTCAATAATTAAACAACTAGCCCCAATCTAAAACAAAAATTCCCTATTAGGATGATCTCCTCTATTGACACTCCCCATTAATGCACAAGAACTGAATTCAAAAACATCCTCAATTTTCAGAGCATTAGGATTACCTCTCTAAAGATACTGACTTGATGTCTCTTCTACCTTCATGGTCTACACATCTTTACCCTTGGCTACCTTGTGAAGTGGACATTTCCATTGCTTATGTTCTTATTCTCCACATTTGAAGAACTAATTTTTTTATGAGTTACTTTCTTAACATTTTTGTTCCCTACCTTGGTAATTCTTGGCTTTGTCCTTCTCATCACCTCTTTTAGTCTTCTTATCTTGGTTTTCCTCCTTGTATTTAGATTTGGACTTGGATCCCATCTTAGATCTATATCCCTTCTCTTTCCCTTTGAAAGTCCATTCGTTCCTATTTCCAAATACACCTAATTTCATCTCAAGCTTGAGTACCAAATTATAAGCCTCATTAAGAGTTTGTGGCTCATAAAAAGACAACTCCTACATGTACGTCATTTTGAGACCTCCTAAAAATATTGAAGCTTGTTCATACTCCTCCCAATTTATCTTAGCTTGATGAAATAGATCACAAAATTCGATGTAAAATTCTTTAACATCCTTGTTACCTTACCTTAGGAATTTCAATTTCATAATGATTTCTTGCCTCTAACAAGACTATTCAAATTTTCTCTTCAACCTATATTTCATTATATCCAAATCTCTAATATGTTGACTATTTCTTCTTTTATAACCTTGGAACTCCTTTTCCCCCCAAGTAGAAGCCATACCTTCTCATCTAGATTTAGCAATAGGTACCCTCAAATTATTTGGTACCTCTTACAACTAAAAATGCTTCTCAAGTGTCTTCAGCTAACTTGAAAAAGAATTATTCTATACTATTAAAAGTCTTCAATTCCATGTACAAAAGTCTTACAACATTTCTAAATGCTTTAGCAAGCCTTGCCTCATCTTCCTCATCAAGCATTCTTGAAGATGTTGCATTGAACACGACTAGGGCTCTTATAGTTCTCATATGAGAAATAGGATTCCCTCCCATTAGAATCCTTGGTTGTAGGTTTCATAAACTCCCATAGCTAAATTATCCTTCCTCTTCATCTACTCCATCTTGACCTGGCTATGAAACTTCTTCATCCGAACATACATGCTCTTTACCTTCATAGGTCTAGATATGGCTAGGACTGGCATTTTGGTATACCTTCATACTAATTTCATCCAATCGAGCAACCATCATCTAGAAGGTAGACTTCATGCTCTCCATGTCACAATTCAAATCTTGCACTTGTTTCTTTTTGGATGCCATTTGAAATTAACAAAATCCTTAACCAAAAACCCAAATAACAATTGAACTAGACTTCAATACCAATAATACTAGAGTAGTTTTACTCCCAAATAACTCACCATTGAATCCTAAATCTAGATATTATGTAAAGATAAAAATGTTTCCTAGAAAATAAGAACACTAGATACCTTTAATTAATGCAATTGAAAGATTACAATTAGGTTGCCACAACTCAAAAACATCTAAAACCTATCACACTCAAACCATAGTGCAAAGCATGAAGCTCTAAACCCTAGAATGGCTATTTTCAATGCAAGACACAACCAATAGAAATCTCTCCCATAATCCAAGATGGAGATCTCAACTTATAAGTCATATACAAGAGAATAGAACACATAGACCAACACCTCACAAGCTAATCTTGGAGCTACAATCACCAATTACACTCACTCAATGTGCTCACCCACTCTCTCTTGCTCAACTCTCCACTCTTAAGGGCTTTTCCTCTCCTTCATGGACTTATAAACAATGATGAATCTATCAATATTTATGTTCAAATAGAAGATAATAATCCTAGAAACTTTCCGTAACTCAACCTAAGATTTTTCATATGTTTTCCAAGTCTTCTCACCTTCTCCCTAGCTATTTCACTCTTTTTACATTATGTTCCAACTATTTCTTGAATTTGGATAGGCATTGAAACACCACAAAATTTTGCATGTTATAATTAATATTCATCATGTAGCTTTCACCCCATGAAACCTAAGGCAAAATTTCATTATAAATGTGAAAATTGTAACCCACAATGGGAAATTTCACATACTTTATACTTTTGGAGCTAAAAAATGCCTCATAAGTGATTAAAGCCTCATTCCCTAAGTGAAAAAAGTTACCTAGCATCTATATTTGGGCTTGGTGCATAAAAAATGCCTTTTGGAATGCCAAAAAGGTAATTTGATGGGTTTTATGGGGGGTATGCATTTTTCTACACTATAAACACCTATAGGGGTGTAGATCTTACCTACCCCCAACGTGGAAGGGTGGGGATCCAAACTCCCCACCCCCAGCTCCCCCTTCAATGTAGATACAAAATGCACAACTTGAAAACCTTCCCCTAACTTGGAAACTTTTCCCCTCATCCTAGAAGGTTTTCCCCCAATGTGAAAGTTCCACCCCCTCCCCCTATCTTAGAAACTTTTCCCCCAGCCTGGAAAGTTCCCCGCACCCCCTCTCCCCCTCCCCCTCAGCATGGAAAATTTAATCCCTCAATGTGGAGGCCACAATAAGCAAAATTCATCAATTCATGCACTTCAACATTGACCAACCACTTCAACAAGGATGGTGGAGAGCTCAACGTGGAAGATTCATCTCCAACATGGAAGGTGTGCCATAGTTACTATTTATAGTAAATGGAATGGTCATGGGGGGAAGCACTTACTATGTATAGTAACCCCCAAAATTTGGACATCCATCTCACCTAAATTTTTAGCCATTTTCAACCAAATTTTTAGCCAATTCAAAGCTAATTTGTAGCCCCATTCATGGCCCAAAACCCTATAAAATCTTGCCTCAAATACCTTTGAAGGGTTCCACATTTTGGGAAAAGTTTAGCAATTTTTGGCCATACAAACAATAAGCAATTTTCATACACACAATTCCAAACTTGGGGCATTTTCAAGCACTCAAGAGCTCTTACAAGTTTCCATACTTGCATTCTCTTGAACCTTAGCATGGAAGCATTGTAGCCTTGAGTGACCCAATTGATAGATCCAAGGTTGTAGCAGTGAAGGAAGGTTTGACAACATCAAGAGTGGCTTAGAACCTTGATCATGTAGAAGATCACTATGGCTTCAATAGGCTTTTAACTCTTGCATAAGTGAACCCCTCATTTTCTCATCTAGGCACCATTTGCACACATTTCTCTAACTTATTCTTTATTCTTTTCTTAATAAGTTTTTAAGTTTTGAGCTTTGTATTCAAAAATAAATTTATTATTTGTGCATTATTTCAATCTATTCCTATTTCCATGTTTTTCATCTCCTAAGTTCCTAGTTGATCTATTGGACTAGCCATGGTGCCTCAAATACCTTTGAAGGGTTCCACATTTTTGGGAAACTACTTGCACTAAGGATCCTTGGTTTTCATTCTAGAAATTAAGATTTTTAGTCACAAAAATTTTTCTTAGCACTAGAAAGAGGGCCTTTGCCTAAATTCTATAGCCAAATCTATTTTTTTAATTACCATTTGCAAGCTTTTCCTTCATTTTTTACAACCAAAACCCTTGAAAAATCAATGTTGGTCTTTCCCCCCTTGTGACCAAAACTGTAGCATGGAAGTTGCAGGTGGTTGGGTTTTGGCTTTTCATAGCACTTGCTATGAATTTTATAGCCTAAAGCTAGCATTGATATCTCTTTTTCTCCCCTTGTTTTTACTACCATAATTTTATTTTCTAACTTCAAAAAGTGGGTGGTTTAACTCCTCCATGAGTTGGCTTTTTCCCCCATTTTTCCAACCTAAAAGAATTATCAGTTGCCTAAAATCAATTTTAGCAAAAAAATACTAACTTTCCACTTTGATTTGTAGCCTTTACCCCCCATCAATGTTGAGATGGAAGGTGTGAGATTCCCATCATCTCACAACAACCCCCTCCCCAACCCCCCCACACCCCCCACCCCCCCAACACCCCCCTTCCCTCTTTCCCCTCTCTACCATACCCAACATGGAAGTAGTTGGAAGGGAAGCATTGGTGAAATTTGAAACCAATTTTATAACCAAATTTGCTTTTTTGCAAGTTGAAAGCCATTTTCTAGCCAAAACTCCCAAGGAATCCAACATTGCCTTTACCATTACCATCCCATAGCCTGGGCCTCACCACCCCCACCCTGTGCAATGACAAAAACTTAGCATGGAAGCTATAGGTGGTTTGGGTGCTAGAATTTCACATCTAGTATGAATTCCTAGAGCAAAGCCAATGTGGAACCCTTGATAAACATTTAATTTTTTTTCATACTCTTTTTCACTAAACCAATGTTGGTTTCCATATGAACTAAGCCTTCTTTTCCCCTCCTTTTTGATGAAATTTTGGCAACCTACCAAAACCATCTTTGGAAATTGCCAAGTTTCCATTTTGGTCTTCAAACTTTCCCCCCTCTCTCCAATGTTGGAATAAGAAGGTGTGAGATTTCCATTATCTCAACCCAAATCCCTGCCCCACCCCACACCCCCCTCCCCATGCCATACCTAACATAGAGGCACCTAGGAGGCCAACTTGGGTGGGGTTTGAGTCCAATGTTGCCAATATTCTATTTCTAGCAAAGGGGTGAACCCCCCTTATCCCCTACTAACTACTTATAGTAAGTATATTATTTTTTGCATTTTTCATTTTCTTTAAGAGTTTTTGAATTCCATTCACTAGAATTTACTCCTAGCTTAACATCTATAACTTATTCTTAAACAATTCTTAGCACTATAACCATGCCTTTTCAAATATCCAACAAACTACCCTTCACCTTCATTGGTGAAGATCATAACCAACAAGTCATGTGGATGTATGATCCCAAATACCCTGTAGTCATTGAGTGTAGGTGATCTTTGAGAGTCAGAGGGGAGAGTCTTGATTTTATAGCCATTAATGAAGATCACTATAACTTCATTTGTCCCAAAATACATGCAGGCATGTTAATTTCGTGAATTGAAGACAAGGCCAAAAGGGAGTTTGAGCTTATACATAGGGATGGAAAAGAGTACATTCGTTCCCTGTATGAAGAAATTTTCCTTAATGATGTTTATTCTTGCATCCTAACCTAATTGATTTCCATATAATAAAAAGATGATCAACCTACCTTTGGAAAACAACTAGAAGAGGAGGATGAATTTAGGGCAAAATATGAGCCTAAAAACATCCTTGGAGGATTGTTTCAACAAACATCCCCCAACATCATAGAACCTTTCCCTAATGCCTTCGTTTTCTCTGTGGGCATGGTGGTATCCTCTTCCACTCCTCCATGCCCTACTATGACAGATCCTATGTTGGTTGTAGCTACACATCACACTCAATCAATGCCACAAACAACAAACTATAATGCATCAATGCCATTTGCAACACAGCCATGATATACAAAACCATCAACGATGTCTTTTACCATCATAAATCCTTTAACTACTCACATGAAATCCACCATGAGACCCCTAGCAACACAAGAATCACACACCACATTTGTCTCATTTGTGTCTCAAGTACCAGCACAAAAATATTTTTCTTTATTTAGTTCACAAGCCACAACCATAATGCAACCTTTTCCTTCTATCATAACAAGGGCACAAGCCTCATAACAAACACCACAACCTTATGTATAGACCTCGCAAACTATGGTAACAACACAAGGCTTGAATCAAGCCTTCCAAATGATCCAAGACCTGACAAAGGAATTGAAGAGGCTTAAAGCCTCCACCACACAAACCAACAAGATTATAGACTTCTACCAAGACAATCCCATAAGTCCTGTAGTCGCACCCTTGACACTTCCTCCTAGTGTCCCCATTCCACAATTTAGCAAATATAACGAAGAAGGTGATTCAAATGCTCATCTTATTACGTTTTGATCTGAATGTTTACTCTTACAACCATGGTCTCATACCATCATGAGGATTTTCCCTATGTCTTTGATTGGAAAAGCACTTGATTGGTATTGTGCATTGCCTAGAGGATCTATATCCTCTCTAGAAGACTTAGTAGCCTAGTTTATCAACTGCTTCAAGTATAATTTGAAGCCTAACACAATGCTTAACCAACTCATGAAGGTCAAGGAAGGGCCCTTAGAGCCTATACAAAAAATCATTCAATGGTGAAATGAACTACTAAATGAAATACCAGAGATCATAGTTAAAGCCCACTTGTTAGACATATTCAAGGGAGCAGTTAATGACTTCATCAAGTTTAAACTCTACTACCTTGATCCATGGTCTCTTAGCCAAGCATTCTTACAAATCAAAAACATAGAGAATGCTCCAGAGGCCAACCATGATCCAGCCTATATTTCATATAAAAACCAATAGGCTCAAAGAGACAAAGAAAAGAACACATAATACAACACTATTGTAGTAATTATAACTAAGGAAACTAAGACCACAAACCAAGGGCTAAAGGTCAATCCACCCAAGGCCCTCATCAATGACTACAATAACCAATCATCAACTTCTATGACCACTACATTGACAACAAGTAGACCTAACTTTGAAAGGAAGGATAGGTCTAAATATACTACATTACCACTAAAACCATCTAAGTTGCTAGACCAACTATTAAGAAGTGGACGTATCCAACATAAACAAATGACCAAAGCTACTCGAAAGAAACATTAGTAGCTATATGAAATAGGAAAAGATCTTACTCAGGAAATGAAGGATGATTCTTAGTTGCCTAAATACTTTAAGCTAGACTACTTCTGCCAGTATCATCAACTACCTAGTCATGATATAAACTTATGCCTTGCGCTGAAGGATAACCTACAAAGGATGATAGATAAGGGAAATTGGTCTTAAATACTTCTAACCCAGTTCAACCACAAAACTAGTTAATGCAAGTCTACAAAGACCCTTTGAATGCTAATGATAGCCCCTATGTTATCTTAGCATTCAACATTGATGATAACTAGAGACCTACAAAAGAACGATTTACGATCTAAGTATCCCTCTACAATGAAAGAGTTTCTTCATCTTCCCATAGCTCAAGATCTCTCTTCATTGTGAGAGTACCATCACAAATGCCTTTGAGAAAACCTTTTGTCATCAAGGTCTCCCAACCCAACACAACCCAAATAGCTATAGCCCAAACAACTACATAACACCCCCCGTGTGGTAGCCAATGCTACTACCTCTTCCTTACAGTTAATGGCTAACAACCAAAAATTTCAGCCAAACAAAAGAAGAAGCATAAGAAAAAGCCCAACAATAAGGGAGACAAGAAGATGGAGGCATGAAAGGAAGTGGGCCCACATAAGTCTACTTCCATTTTGGCCATACCTATGACCTTCTCTACCCCATCTCCTTCAAACAACAAGCCACAAGAGGACACCAAATCCCACAATCAAGACAACAAGGAAGAGCCACAACAAACATAACCTAAAGCTAAAGTTCACATTTTGGGATGCATGGAGGAAGTAAAGCACAACTAGGGTGACAAGCCCATGGCTAATGACAAAAGCTTCCTTAGTGCAATGGACCAAGTTAGGCAATCATTCAAGAAAAATTCAAAACATAACCTTAAGCTTATATGACTTAATCATAACTTCTACTACACATCATGAGGCACTAGACAAAATGTTAACCTTCATACCCATTAGTGAGGAAATTCCTACTAACAAGGAAGCCATCCATGTAGTGATGATTCCTCTCTTACTAAGGGAGGAGAAGTCAACACCATTAACATTTTGCAATAGCAAAATTAATGTTAATCCCCAAAATGGTGAAGTGACTATAGCCCCTTTATTCATAACCATACGCATAGGAAAATTTAAAATACAATAGGTACATGTTGATGATGACATTGCAACCAATGTCATCCCATGCACCATCATTGAATGCTTAGGCTTAACTAAGTATGACAACCGTAGCTCTTAATTCCTTCAATGGATCAGGAGTTGCCATCAAGGGGTCTATCTCACTAGATTTTGTAGCTGGAGAACAATTCCTTACAACCACAAACTTTTTGGTGGTGGAAGAGACACTAGGGTTTAACCTAATCCTGGAAAGATCTTGGTTGGCTCAATTACAAGTTATCTCCTCACCCATCCACCAATAAATTTACCTTCCTTATGAGGGAGGTGACATCATCATTCATGGTAACAACACGGTTCCCCTATCTATCAACAACATGGGCATATACTAGGGATCCAAAGTGGAGTTTCAAGAAGAAGATCCTAGCCATAAAGAGAAAAAACCCAAGATAACCAATGATGACAATGAGAAGCAATACGATACATTATGGGATGAACTCCCTTTTAACATTGTAAGCCAAGGGGATGGAAAATACAAGCTTGTGTAGAGTAGGCCTTACTGACTCCCTAATCTTGCAAAGATTAGAAAGAGTATGCATAAGTAAATTTTACCATAACCTTCCCATGCCTCTATGACCAGATACAAAGATAGTAAAATAGCCTCATTTTTTCTCTTTCAGCTTATTATATCTTTTTTATTT
Organism: Gnetum montanum; assembly: GCA_015680685.1. Taxonomy (NCBI): domain Eukaryota; kingdom Viridiplantae; phylum Streptophyta; class Gnetopsida; order Gnetales; family Gnetaceae; genus Gnetum; species Gnetum montanum. The sequence continues at coordinate 63,809 of MNCI01001437.1, forward strand.
TATGCACGTAGCCTATGCATGTAGTTAAATTTATTTGCATTGTTACTTCTTTGTTATAACCTTTCTTTTAAACATTAAAAAAGCATCTCTTTCAGACATGGCCCACTAAGGCCTAAAATTGGCACTACAATTTGCTATGACCTTAAACTAGCATTCTTGTCCGCTAAGATGTTAAACTAGCACTACAATCCACTAAGACTCTAAACTAGCGATATGACTTATCATGGCCTTAAACTAGCGAAACTATATAACCTGTGCCCGTAATGGTCTAAAACTAGTAAACATCTCTTTTATTACTCTTTTCTTAGCCTATTATTTCATTGATTAGCTAGTTGATTTTATAACCAAAAAACATCAACATAGTCATTTTCAAAGTTTACAACATTTACAATATTCATTTCTACTATAGATGCATATAGGTAAGAAATAAAACCAAATATGCAAATTTAAAATTAAAATGTCCATAACATATATCCATAACCACAATGTGAAGCAAAGATGTCAAATAATAACCATCCATAACATAGTTTTGGCTAACCATATCCATCAACATGAAAGCAAAAATAAATAGCCACCAAATAGCTAAATTGAAGGAGGCTACTGGGGAGCATCCAAAGGAAGAGGTGGTGGGTCATTCCCACCTTTACCACTAGGGCCACCAATGTCTTTTAAGGCCTAAAATGCAACAACACATAGCCAGTTAGTAACCCATATCTAAAATCATGAATTGAAACAAAGACTAAAACATAGAATATATCAAACTTGTAGAGAGTAGAGCTCCATCACTTCCAAGGATAGATGGGGAAGGCCTTTCTCTAAAAAATGGAGTATTTGGTCCTTCATCATTTTGATCCAATCAACATCCCCAAGATCAATGACAAAAAGAATGTCAAACCTATTTATAGGAGTCCAAGTAGGAGGCTCATGAGTAACAACAACTATAGCAGTCTCACCCGCAATCATAGTGATTTGAAGAGTAGAGGATTGATCCACCTTGATAGTACTTTTAAAAGTTAATAAGAACTCTCTACTTGAATCCCCTTAATGAATGACTCTCTCTTATGTTGTTCAACTGACTCTTTCTTAAGCCACTTTACATAGGCCCCATGATCTACCTCATACTAACGCTTGTGAGTCTTTTATATCTTGCCCCACTACAAGACCCAAGCGCAATGATCCTTCCAGTCCATAACCTTTTGGAAGATAAGGTTCATTTGCATACATTGCTCCACCATCTCCAATAGGATCGCTCTTTGTCCTGAATGACATGCTAGTAGTAGGGCAGTCCGTAACTCCTCCAAGTTAACCACTTAGGCTTCCACAAAGGCTTTATGGTCTTGGAGATCCCTAATCGTATTCTCCTACCTTTGAGTCTTTTCCCTCAAGTCCACAACTTCCTCCCATTCAGATTTTTTGGACCTCTCTAGCTCCCATTAAGCTTTTTCACATGACACTACTAAATCAGTGGCAATGTTGTATAGTTTCACATATATACTAGAAATGTTAGAGGGAAGTATAGGCAAGGAGTCTACCTCCATGTCTCTACTGAGTCCCACTCCAAAGATGGTACTGCACAAAGCATAAAATACAACCATAAGACAAAACCTTAAATAGCCATAACACAAATAAAGCCTACAACCAAAGCACATAAAACAAAATCCTTACCTATCTCAAGTGCAACCTAATGCAACTGATTGATGATGTCCTTAGCCATCCCATGTAGAAAATCCACTTTGTCTAGGGTCTCTACCCATTGTTTCACATGAAACTCAGGGATGGAAGCTTGCGTTGATGGCTCAAGAACTACTATAAGCATAACAATCATCGAAAGCTTAGGATGATGACTAAAGAGAACTGATGAAATATAATGAAAATAGTAAGGCATAAACATACCTAGCTCCTTCTCCTCCTCCTCCTCTGAGATAATGATGGAAGAGGTACCTAGTACTACCTCACCAAATAAGGCATCCAAATCATCTACACTAGCATCAGCAAGTCCTTCAACCATAGGTTGCTTTAGGAGTGCCTCTTCTACACACCTTTGGTCTACCTCTGCAGCAGATTGGGATATTATAACCTGACATATATCTACAAGCATATCACATAGAAAACCAATCAACACATAAAACCATAAAGTAGTCATAAAATTTTAAAACATCAAATAGCCAAAGTTAGACAAAGCATACCTACAACTACCTGTTGTGATGGCTTAAGCTTAAACTTAACCTTCTTTGTGGCAAGCTAATTTGATGCAAGGGGTGCCTCCTCCATAGGCCTCTTGAGTTTCTTTCTAGCTATCCTTTTGGCCTTCATGCATTGTTGTTTGGCATCCTGAACACTAGTAAGAAATGAAAGGGGCTCATCAGCATTAGTAATTAAGAGACTCATGTTGCCTAACATCAAGATTCTTAGTGGTGATGGATAATGTTTCATCCATTCCCTTTGGTCGGTTTTGGGCCTGCACTATTAGATAAATGTGCTTTATCCAAGGCTTAGGAAGTTGTCTTTGGTCTTGGAAAACCCATCATCCATTCCTATACATCACTAGAAACTCTATAAACCTCTTTAGATAACCTAAAAAAATGCAAAGTACATATGGATTATCATAGAGGTATCAACACAAAGTCTAAGGATCTCCTCTCGAAGCCTGGTAGCAAAAGTAATAGCCAAATCAAAGTTGATGCCCTCCATCAAGACCTTCTTAAAGGTCCACCCCTATGCTAGGCTGATTATATTATTTTGTGATATTAGTTTGGGAAGTGCATGAGACCTAAACAAAGGATATGATTCCTTTGCATTAGGGTACATGAAGCTATCCATTGAAATTTTAAAGAAGCCCATGCTAGTGCCAAGAAACTCTAGACTTTCCTCAAGATGGCCCGATTCCCTCACTATCCTCGTGGGAACCTTGGCCACATTAGTAGGAATATGAAACAAGTCACAAAAGAGGCTAGCACCTACATCAATGTTCACTTTAACACCTCAAATGATGGTGCTAAAGAAACCAACCTGCTCATCAAAGGAGTCAATAACATGCAACATCTTCACAGCAGGGATGGAAGGAATAAGTGCCATAAATACATCAAGAAAACCTCTAGATGTTTGCTTGAATGTATCCAAGCACCTACCCCTTTAGTCACTCCTGCGCTAATGCCACATCACCAAACTTCAAGCTAAGGGTGTCCTAATGATATTAACGTGAAAGTGGTATAATGACATCAACTAAGGTGAAAGGTCCTGCAAAAAAATAACCAAAGGTTAGCATTCATATGAGCAATTTCAACAACCAAGAAAAGCAATAAAACACTTAATGCCATGAAACGCTAGAATTCATATGTTTACCTTTACTTTTCTTCTACGATGTGGAGGTTCTAGCTACAAGGGTCTGATCTATGCTATTGGCATCTACCCACCAGTTGTGCATCATCTTATCATCCTTACACTTCATGTATACAAGGTTAAACCTAGTGGAATATTCATCAAAGTCCCCTCTTAACTATTAATACATAGCAACTCTAATTTGAGGACTCTTGGTGAATTCATCTAAAATAGTTTGAGCCACTACTAGGATTTGGTCATTAATGAACAAGCCCTAGTCATTGACCTTGTACCTGTAAGAAGTTAAAGTAATGAAGTCGAGTAAGGTAATCAAGCCAAAACCATAAAAAAATTACAATAATCATGTTTACCCCTATAGATGATACATGGTTCTAGGTGGGTTCTAGAATAATGTGTGGGCTCTATGCACCACCATCAAGGTATTGTTAGTATTATACTGACCATACTCTAGCATCATCTAGATCTTTAAAAGGTAACATGAACTTATGACATATGTGGTTCCCCCTGTGGTCTTAGGAACTAGCTTGTTAATAATATGCTTGGTAATTAGTCTAGATGCTTGAGGCAACAAGGTCTCCACAACAACCCCAGCTACATCCATAGATAAGTGTAACCACAACATCACATTGAAGTCCCTAAGGAGGTAGGTAAGGAAGTCCCTTGTCCCAAGCCAGAACCACAATGAGAGCTTCCTAAGAGGCATGTCATGTAGTGGAGTATTGGTCTTGGGATGACCAATGTAGCACAAAATGCCAACCAACTCCACTATGATGAGAATAGGCCTCAAGAAGACCTTGCATGAAACAAAAAAAAACATTATGAATTATTAGAGTTACTTAGCAAATTTAGACAAAACATCTAGTTGGAGGTGAAATTAGCCTCTATAAGAAGCTCTAAGGTGTTTATCTAAATTAGTCTAAGTAATTTCACAAGAAAACATTATTACAACCTTGCATATCCTTTCATCATGACCAATAGGAATTTCTTTACAAATTTAGAAAAAACTTCCTAAGTTAGAGATGAATTTAGCTTCTTTAAAAAGCTCTTAGATGCTTATCTAAATTAGTTTGAGAAATTCCATAAAAGCATTATTACCACATTTTATAGCCTTTATAACCAAAATTATATCTTAGTCTAAATTATGTATAAATTTAGAAAAAAGCATCTAAATTATGCATAAATTTGGAAAAAAAACATTTAAACTATGCACAAATTTAGAAAAAGCATGATAAACTTAGAAAAAGCCATGAAGCCATAGTAAACAATTATTTAAAATAAAGAAATATTTTACTCTTTTTAAAAAAGAAAAATTAAGCATATCAACCACTTCTATTTTGGGTAATGTATTACAACCATGAGTTTTGCCTTGATTCACATAGCCATAGCAAAAAAATCATACAAAATTTATTTTAAGTCTAATCAGAGAGATTCCACCTTTATTGGAAAGTTGAAGCCAAAGCCTATGTAGCCATGACTAGAAAATAGCAAAAACCTTTGCTATCTTCTTATGAAAATTTCACAAATCTACATGAAATTACAAAAGAAGCACAAACAACCTAATAGCACAACATTAGGAAAACAACCATAATGTCCTCATTTCAAAGCCAATTAAACAAGACAACAACCATTGGAAAGATTAAGGGCTAAAAACACACAACCTTTAACTTTACAAATGTATAGCCATTTTACTCGAAAAAAATACACAACCTTGCTTTCTTTTTTTATAGCAAAACTTAAAAAATCTCAAAGACTAAATTTCACATAGCCATTAAAATAGTCAAAATAGTCAAAACCATTCAAACCCATTTAAATTAACATCAAAATAATGGGGTAGGATTTTGTTAAAATTTAATTTTAACAAATCCTAAGGCCTAGATCTGAAAACAATGGCCATACCCCAAGATCTTGAGAAAAAAGCACAAAACAACAAGTCCTATTTTCAAAATCAAATCTACAAAAGCTAAAGTGATAAAAAAATATAGATCTACATGGGAGTAGCCAAAATAGAAGATGTGATTTCATCAAAATTCCATTTTAATCCCTCTGCTAGATTAGATCTAAGAAAATAACCTCAACATCAAGGAAGCAAAAAACTAAAGAATTCACCAAAAAAACAAAGGCAAAAATAGGTAGAATTGCCTACCTTGGAGCAATGATAGATGGGGACTAGATAGAGATAGGTATGGGAACCTCTAATAACTTCCTTAAATTCTTTTCCAACCTTTAGATTTTGGGATTCTTGCTCTTTCCTCCTCTCTATTTTGGTGTCATGGCAAGCTCACCATTGAGGAATATGAAAATTGGGAGAAGATAGAAGTTATATGCTAGCTAAAGGGAAGATGGGAGGCTTCCATGCTAAAGATTGGTTGTGGCTACCACAATAATCTTTACCAGAGCTCTCCTCCAATGCGTTGTTGCTGAAGAATGACAATTATGATCAAATTTGCAAAATTTAACTTATAAAACCTGTCAAAGGCCTGAATGAAATCCCAACTGCTAATTCAATGTACCATGACTACAAGAGGGAAAATTTTAGTTCACATTGGTTTTAGGGGGGAAAAAACTTCACTTTTCAAAATTTTAAATTTTTTGATTGTGGGTCTCACCCTACACCTTCCCTTTACATTAAAATTTGCATCAACGTTAAGAATTTTTGCCAAATTTGACACTTCAAACATTATGACAACCTTGATTTCATACATCCATGCTTGGAATGCCATGCCCAGCATGGAAACATGCCCATTTTCCTACAAATTCATTATCATTACAATATCTTTCTATTTTCAGTAACCTAAACCATTTTCAACCCCAAGTTTTCAAAATTGGGCAAAACATGAGCATGGCTAAGTACCATGGATTTCCATGCTAGGGAAATAGTGCCTAGCATGCAAGAAGGGGGTTAACACTCATTCTTACCTCCCAACACTTTTCTAGCATGATTTTGACCCCAAAGTAGGCCCCACATAACCTATAACCCTTTCAAGCATCTCTGGCAGCCTCGAAACTTGACCAAACCTAGTCAAAACTAGTTCAAACTTGTAAAAATCTAGGATTTGATGTGTTTCATGCTAGCAGAGGCTTCTTCCATGATGATCCTTTCACCCTTAGCATGGATAGATGGGGGGAAGCCAAAAATAACCCAAATTGATGACCTAATAACCATTTTCTGATGCTTGGTAATCCCTAGACACTGCCAGAACCCTCTGGAGTTTCCAAAACCTCCAAAATGGGTCAAAATGATACAAATCTATCATCCCTTCTCATCCAAATTGGGGCCACCATTCCCAGCATGGAAGAAAGAAAAAAAATTACATGAGGTACTTAGAAGCCTCCAAATTATCAAATCTTAACACCTAACATTTACTGTTGACACCGGCAACCTCGAAGGTTGACATGCATAGTCAATTAGTTGTTGATTTGGTCTAGATCTGACTTTTTCACTGAGAGGGACCTCTTTCATGCTAAGCCTTCCACCCTTAACATGGAAAAAATGGGAAAGCCTAAAAACTCCCTCAACAGCCCCCAAAATGACCAAATCTTGACCTTAAGCACTAATGGCCAATGCCAACAACCTTGTGAGCACTCATGCATGGCCAGATTGACCAAAATGACCAAAAATGCTTTCCCCCTAATTTTCCACATTGATCATGAAATCCCCAATGTCGAAAAATGGAGGGAAGCCCAAAAAAATTACTTGTGACCCCTAAAATAGTTAAATTTCAATGTTTGATGGTAGCAAGTGACATTGGCAATTAAGGAAGCCTGCATGCATGCCCAAAAATGATCATAGAAGACCAAAAATATTTCCCCTAATTTTTCCAAGCTAAGAATTGAAGCTCCAATTTGGAAAAGGGGTGAAGTCCAAAAAATTCCTTAATAACTTGAAACAACCAAAATTTGACATCAAGTAGCAATAGTCAGCACAGACAACCTTAAAAACCCACATGCATGACCAAAAGTGATCATAAAGCACTAAAATGTTTTCCCCCTAATTTTTCACATTGAGTTTGAAAGCCCTAGTGTGGAAAAATTTGGGAAGCCCAAAAACCACTCATCAACCTTCAAGATAGCCAAATTTTGACACAAGCATTAACCCTCATCGTCAACAACCTACATGCATGACTGAAAGTGAACATAAAGTACTAAAATGATTTTCCCCTAATTTTCTACACTAAGTATGGAAGCCTAGTGTAGAAAAATGGAGGGAATTTCAAAAACCACTTAAAAAACCTTTAAAATGACTAGTTTTAACTTCAAACCCTAGTTCTCAACCCTAACATCCTCAAAGTTTGACATGCATGGTCAATTGAAGTCAAAAATAGGCTAGATTGGAGTTTTATAGTACCTCCACACTGGGAATTTTCCCTCCATGTTTCTTAGCATGAAAATTAAAGGGGAAACCCGTTTGGATCCCATAACTACCTTTGAACAACATTAACCAAACTTATATATGCTTTAGGACCCTATCGACATCATTTGGAGCTTTCAAACTTCAAGAAAATGATGTCAAAAGGTCAAAAATCCATTCCCCTTTGTTTTCCATGTTGACCTATCCATCCCCAACATGAAAATAATATGGGAAGCTAAAAAAAACACTAAGAGATACTCATAGTTACCAAAACCTGATACCAAACCCTAATCCTCAACCCTGATAGCCCTAGAGGTTGACATGTAAAGTCGATTGAGGTCAAAATTGGCCTAGATCTAAGATGCATCATTCTTCCATGCTAGGGATACCTTTTTTCACAATGAAGATAGCTTCCCTAACATGGAAACTCAAGGGGGGACTTATTTGAGCTTCCTAAACACAAGGGGATCAAAGTTAAGAAGGTCAATGGAGGGATAGCCCAGAAATAGCCTTGATTGATGCCTAAACTTGCCTAATAGCCTTGTAGCCTCAAAACATGCTTGTTAAGGTCTAAAACTCGCAAAAATTAACAATTTTTACCTATATTAATCAAATTTTATCATATATAGCCTAATTTTCCTAATTTTCGACTTATTACATAATGTTTTGGCATGTTTTTGTAATTATGTTGCCTTGTGGAACTTATTGTCTTCTATGGCCTTTATACAACCTTATATGTTCTTTTTTTATCTTATTATAGATCTATTTGTCTTTTTTTTGGCCTTTAAATGGCATCAAATAGTGGGGTTTAACCTTTTGTGACCACCGTTTGACACCATATGACCATGGCCCGCTAAGGTCTTAAACTAGCATCATAGTCCACAAAGACTATAAACTAGCACCATGGTCCACTAAGGCCTAAAATTGGCAAAATTGTGGCCTTTATTGACCATTTTTAGCCTTATACTTCCCCTTATTAAACCTTTGTTCACCTCTAGTGCACTTTTTTGAATTGAGCTTATCTCATTGATGACCTTGAATGGCCTTAATTACATTAGATTTGCATATTTTTTATGGCATTTTAACATTATTTATTCACTTTTACCTAGGTGCCACTTAATATGGTTTTGGTTAATGTCCAAGATCAAAGTATGAGTACTTGGGAGTAAAACAATTTACGTTTGTGTCTACATGGACCTCAGGATGATATTAAATGGTGTATGGATCCTAATTGCCTAGATCTTGAGCTTGAAAGTCTTGTAGATCACATAGCCTTAATACAAAAACCTCAAGAATGGCTTGAAAACCTAGTCAAATCCATTGACTTAGAAGCAAGAGACATAACCAAAGATCCTCTAGTTGAGGTTCCTATCACAACAAATAGTGGTGAGGAGAAAACCCTTAAACCAAATTCCTCACTAGAGCCTCAATATGCTCAAGACATTACCAAAGTTTTAAAAAATAACATTAAGGTATTTGCCTTGTCATATGAAGACATGTTAGGCTTAGACCCATGTCTAGTCTAGCACAACATCATACTAGACCCTAGCATTAGACTAGTTAAGAAAAAAGTGCACAAGATTAGACCTGATTTGGCCTTGGTAGTTTGTGATGAAATCTCAAAGCTCTACCAAGAAGGTTTCATTAAGGCTATCAATTATGCAGAATGGGTATCCAACATAGTGGTAGTCCCTAAGAAAAATGGGAGTATCCATATTTTCATTAATTTTTGAGATCTAAATAAAGTAACCATCAAGGATGACTTCCCTTTATCTAGTATTGATTAACTTATCAATACTATAACCAAACATGCCTTGTTGTCCTTTATTGATGGATTTTCAAGATATAACAAAATTAGGATCAACCCAGAGCATCAACTTAGCACAACCTTTATGACCCCATGGGGTACTTTTTATTATACGATTATGCCCTTTGTCCTTAAGAATGCCGAAGCAACATACCATAGAGCCATGACCTATATCTTTAGTGATTACATGTTAGGTTTTCTTAATCATTATGTAGATGACATAGCTATGAAGTCTAAGATAGCCAATAAACCTTTCCAATGAGCTAGATCTTCAGTGATTACATGTTTGGTTTGCTTAAACAATGCCTCAAATACAAGCTTACGCTCAATCCTAAGAAGTGTGTCTTTGGTGTCAAGACTAGTAAGATGCTTAGCTTTGTAGTCTCTAAAGTAGGGATATGCATAGATCCTGATAAGGATAAGGACATATCCAAATTGGCAGCACCTACCAACCTTTAAGAGCTTCAAATATTACAAGGTAGATTATAGTTTATTTGTAGGTTTATCACTAGGCTAATGGATAAGTTACATTCCATGCAACACTTACTTAAGAAAGGAGTTCACTATAAGTGGACAGCTCAATGCCAAGAGGCCTTTGAAAACCTTAAGTAAGAGTTGACACAACTACCAATGGTCTATCCTCCACAAGAGGTTAAACTATTTTACATTTATCTTGCCATCTTTAACACATCCATTACCTGTCTACTATGTCAAAAACATGATGATGGGTTAGAAATGTCTGTATACTACCTTAGCCATGCATTAGTAGCCCACAAGACCCTGATACACTAAAGTGGAGAAGTATTGCCTAACACTAGTCTTATCTTTGAAGACATAAAGACACTAGTTCTTCAAAAGCCAAGTCAATGTAATTTGCAAGGATAACATACTCATATCCATAATGACCAACATCTACGAATGTAGTCATATAGCCTAATGAAAAGCCATAACCATAGAATTTTACCTTCATTATGTATTTGAGTCCTTAACAAAAGGTCAAGTTATAGTCATACAATTCACAATTTTACCTATTGACAATCAAGCAACCATAGATCATGAGTTCCCTAATGAACACATTAACATAGTTAGCCAAGTGCTCGAGGGTTATGAGGCAGCCATGAACTTTTATGGAGCTTCAACCACCCATGGGGCTAGTACTACTGCCATCATAACATTTCCATCCGATGAAATCCAACCCCTTGCCTATCATTTTGGGTTCCCATGTACCAACAACATAGCAGAATATGAGGGTTTGATTAGAGGGATAATGGTAGCTCGCAGCCTAGGAATTAAACACCTAGCCATCAAAGGTAATTCACAACTCATGGTCAACTAAGTAACCGAAGTCTATGCATGCAAAGCTAAGAATTTACAACCTTATTGTGACCTAGTGAAGCACTTGTTATAATACTTCATAGATGTTGATATCCAACACATACCTCAAAAAGAAAACAACATAGCTAATGCAATTGCAACATTAGCCCTTAGTGTGATGTCGAATGTGTATAGCAAGTTACCCACCTTAACTATGGACTATGCTATTCTCATCATGCAAAACACTAAGGATATCTTGGTGGTTGTCATTCATACTACTCCTCCCAAGGAGTGGTATGATGATATAAAATTTTACCTTATGCATGGTGAATTCTCACAAGGCCTAACTACTTCTTAGAAGGATGTCATATGCAAGCGATCAAAGTAGTATGTCATCATAGGTGATAACACATTATGTTGAAAATCCTATGATGGCATACTCCTAAAGTGATTAGGCAAAATCGAAGCGAAAATAGTCCTAGAGGAGGTCCATGAGGGTGTTTGTGGAGGACATATAGGACCTAGAGCCATGGTCGCTAAGATTAGATGGTTAAGCTATTGTTGGCCCCATATGAAAAATGACTACCTGCAAAAGATTAAGCAATGTGATACATGTCATCGATATAGCAACCTTATACATGTATCACCAACTAAGTTACACACAACCTAGATAACATGGTTGTTTCAATGATAGGGGTTGGGTATCATTGAACCCATAATGCCGTAGTCTTCCACAAGACATAGCTTCATCATCACCATAGTCGAATACTTTACCAAGTGGGTTGAGGCTATTTCCCTAAGGAAGATCATGTTTGAACAAGTTTGCAAATTTATCCTAGACAACATTGTAGCTCATTTTGACATACCAATAATCATAGTTACGGACAAGGAACCTCAATTTAGTAGCCATGAAACCAATGATTTCTGTCATGACTTAAGCATTAAGCATTCTTTCTCATCACCTTACTACCTCAAGCCAATGAATAAGCAAAAGCAAGCAACAAGGCCATCATCAACTTACTCAAGAAGATGCTCAATAATAGCAAGCAGAATGGCATAAGCAGCTTGTCCATGCACTATGGAAATATAGAATAATCTATCGCATGGCGACGAGCATGACCCCTTATAGCCTTGTTTATGATTTTGAAGCTATTTTACCTCTTGAATTGTATGTGCCATCACTTCGAGTAACCTTGACAAACTTCATCAACAATGAGTAAAGTAAGGAGTTGTGGATGGCAACAATGGATTCAATGGAGGAGCGACATATGCAAGTGCTTGCTCACATCAAGCACTATCAAGAAAGGCAGAAGTAACAACATCACCATAACTTGACCATGTGCAAGATCAAGAAGGGGGACCTAGTTCTTAAGGCTATTCCTGAGCATGCAAAAAAATTATCAATCAACTTTGAAGGGTTCTTTCTTGTTACTAAAGCCTATGAGAATGGAGCATTTAGAATAGCTAACATGGATGGAAATGAGTTGAACAATCTGGTCACTCATTCCTATCTAAAGTCATACTACATGTAGCCAATAGATCGTCAATAAGCAAGCCTACTTTTAATAGTCCACTGTGACCTTAAACTGGCAAACATGGCCTGCTAAGGCCTTAAACTAGTACCATGACCTGCCACAACTTTAAACTAGCAACATTGATGACCTAGATAGCCTGATTCTCATGTGGCATGTATGCATTGTAGTGTTATAATATGCAATGGTGTTTTGTATTCTTTGTTGGTGCCTCTTGATTAATCCTCTAGGTACCAACAAAGAGGGACCATTAAAACACCACAAAAATTTGCATGTTATAACCAATCTTCATCGTGTAGCTTTCACCTCATGAAACCCAAGGCAATATTTCATTGTAAATGTAAAAATTGTAATCCACAATGGAAAATTTCACATACTTTGTACTTTTGGGGCTGAAAATGCCTCATAAGTTGTTAAAGCCTCATTCCCTAAGTAAAAAAAAAAGTTACCTAATGTCTATATTTGGGCTTGGGGGGG
>MNCI01001438.1:798-81809 GCA_015680685.1 Gnetum montanum
TCATATGTGATGCGATGTTGCCCTGAGCATGTATTGAAGGCCTATCTAAAGGCTAAATCTTGTGGAGCTCCAAAGGAATGCCCTTTTATGGCTTGGCTATCCGATGAATTTTCTTTTCTCACTTGGGGTTTGGATATTGAGTCCAATGTTTGGGGGAAATATCAAGATTGCTCCAAAGATGAAGAAAAAGAAGAAGAGCCACCAACTCATGGAGAGTCATCATGGGGATGGGGAGAAGCTTTGGCCTCTCAAGAAGAAAATGAAGGAGTCAATGAAGAAGAACAACATAGCTCCTCCCGAAAAGAAAATGAAGAAAAGCTTGAAGCGAAAGCTTCATCAGATCAAGGTGAGAGCTCTACCAAACAAGAAGATAACAAGACCACCTACATCACATCAGAAATATCTTATGAAAAGGTGAAGGAGATGAGGATTCCCACTAGGGTAACCCTCACAATTCAGTTTCCAGCCCAAGAATAGTCCATTGAAAGACTTGATAATGTATAGTTGTTATGTACAGTTTGATTTTCTTCTAGGAATGAGGTTTTTGTCCCATCTCACCTTATGTTAAATGGGAATTTTCCTCAAAAAACATTTCTTCTTGAATGTAAAAATTCAATGAAAATTTCAAGATGTTTTAGTCTGGGAATGAGGCTGCATAAGTTTATTTAAGTTTTTAAGGGGGCAGAAATGTTGGCACATTTGGGCATTTCAAGAAGCAGGCTTAAATTAGTTGAGAATTTTTGAATAAGTAGCTAAATTTTCAGTTTGAGAGGAAGAGAATAAGTGCACAAAAGGCATTCTCTTATTTTAAAATATTGGAGCACCATTTCAAATAATGCACTCTGCAAAAAATAAACATTCATGTAGAAAGGCAGAAACAGGATTGTTCAAGGGTTGCCCCAACACTTCACCACTGGAATCCCCATTCTCTGTGACCATTTCTGTCCAGTAAAATGTAAGAAAATAAAAACAAAATCTGCAATGATGAGAAGCCAGTGAGGGCCTCCAAAACAGCACTGTACAAAAACACAGAAACATAAAATGAAATGCTTACACAACAACAAAAATATAGCCAAAAGTTGATAGCATTTCTATCATCTAGCATCATATAAATATTTTTCTGAAGTATGCTGGGCAATGGGCCAATGGTCAATGGTACGTGGCACCGTCAATGCAGGAAAACCGTTACCAAATTCCACAGACATTCTGTCAAACACTTGCTGCACAAACTCCGTTCCTCCAGTACTCAATACTTAACGAGATTATTCAAATGATCAGATTGTTAACAATGAATTAGCGGAGAAAACTGTTAGAGTGGTGAAAGAAATCTTATTCTAGAAAGAGCCGCTGCGCTTAATACTACTTGTAGCCTGTGGGCATTTTACAAGCCCAAAATTCTGTTAATTTCAAGGCTATTCATAGTTGTTGCTGTTGCCAGTGGTGAATCTAGGGAGGACGAATAATATACAGAAGAGAAACTATGGCATTGGAACAGGGCCTGTGTATCCATTGGCTCAGCTTGCTGGGTTTACTGTGTGCGTAAATACTGATTCATAGCATTCATTACCACGGAGGACTGGCCCTGAGTTCCAAAAATACATAACTTTCAATGTCCTGTTTTAATGTTTTTGGGCCTTATTTTCATTTGTAGCCAAGCAATTTCGGTGTATAGAATTGTGCCCGACGAAAAAGCACGTGGCCTCTCCCTGCTGAATTCGATTAGAATTGATGCCAACTCTGAAGCCTGCAACTTCGGCGGAGCCGTTGCCAACTATAGAAATGGCGGCAACACAAATGGAGAAGATGTCTCAGCTACCAGCAAACCATGCACCGAATCAGTTTTAACTGCTACAGAATTTTTGGGAGATGCAACTTCCATTACGAATTCAACGGAGGCATGGCCGCACGTTGCAGAAGCTCGCTAAACAAAATCAGCACTTGGCCGGATAACGAAGTGCCTTTGTCACAAATGTTTCCAAGGTTCTTATTATAATAAGGTTTCTCATAAATTAAAGATGGAACGCTTCGACTTGTTTATCCAAGAACGTTATGGAGTGGATTTGAATGAAATGAGAATAATATTTTGATAAAGATCAAAGGAAACATATGAAGACTATGCACAAAATACAAAAATGCCTGAGGAGAAATGGTTTGGAGCTTGAGTCACGTGTTGTGGACCATTGAAAGGTAGTATTTTCATATCTTGAAGTACTCTCCAAATTATTTGATAGCATGGCCAAGGGGAGACAGATGATCAAATTTTATATTGTTCCAAAATATATATATATAAAGCTATTTATGGATATTTCCAATTATAGCTTTTATTTATATAATTGGAACTTTATGTGGAAGTTGTAACTTCCTAGCCTTAATCCATGATGTTTGTAACCACTACCAAGTACACTTGTTAGATGTAGCATTTTTATCTCTTTTGTGGTTACAACCACCCAAAATTGTTGTAACTAACCTAACTTGTTGGGCAAGTAACCTCCTAGCTTGTAGGCCAAGTAATTTTTTGATTAGATAGTTCAATTACTTGGGAGAAAAGTTAGCTAGGATATTTTAGTAAGTAATCTCCTATTGGTTGGCCAAGTTACTTGGGAGTAAAGATAGGTGAGATATTTTTGAATATGTAACTTCCCTACCTACCTTTGAACCCTATAAAAAGGCTTCAGGGGTCAANATGCCGGCTACATGAAACTTCACACACGCGGCAACCTTGGGATCACAATACTTGGATTTTTTACTAAGTACATTGTGCCAGCATATACGCATAAACTCATATCCCCAGCGTATACGCCTGGCACCCGAGCGTATAGGCCCGGCACCCCAGTGTATACGCCCGGCACCCCATCGTGCACACCCAGGTACTGCAGATGCGCACGCTCGACGACAAGATCTCCAATGACAGCATGAAGATAACATCAAAGAGCAAGGATTGAGACAAGTGGGCATCCATCAGCGTATACGCCCAGCATTCATCAGCGTATACGCCCAGCATCGTCAGCATATATGCCCAGCAGACCATCTCCACCCAAATTCATATGCCCGCCTGATTCAGCATATACGCCCACCTCACACTGCGTATACGCCTGACATTTGTAATACTTTGTACATTTATAAAGTGTATGCACCCGGTCAACGCACCACGTGTCGTCCAACCCAAGTCTAGCGTAACAACCTGTATAAAAACCCCCATTTCCCACTTTCGCCAGGACGGTTGGCAAAATCCCAGAGCATACCAGAGAACATTTACTCTGTGCACAAGAGCTGAAACCCTCTTACACCCTGTATGCTGCACGCACAGTCTCTACGCTCCGCCTGCCTTGCGAACCGGGTGAGTCATTCCTGCATACATTTGGGCTTTTCGTCCGCCTTGTGTCCCCTCACGACTGCGTTAGACCGGTGCACTATACTTTGACTCTATACTATTTACATTTGCTGCAAGTTATTTTACAGTTTTACGTCAATTTGGCCCATGCATCGCTTACATCTGTTTATGCTCACGCTTCGTTTGCATCTGTTTACGTTTTACGCTGTTTTTGCTGTTTATGCCTGCACACCGTTTACGCATAACCCAACGTATTAGCGTTTTGCGTACGCACGGGGAAATCCTTGTCTGATCCGCGTGTGGACCACCCAAGGTACTCTACCTTCGTTACATTCCAGCTCGCCCTTAGGTAAAGGCAGGGTCTTCTGTGTGCATCGTGCAACTCCACGACCTCTATTTTGTTTTCTTCCAGCCGGAGACCGACAATTTCAGGCAGTACAGAAATTGGCGCTAGAAGGAGGGCCTCCTTAAAACCCTTACCCGCAACTCCCAGCGTATACGCTGTTAAGCGTCTACGCTGCTAACGGTACACTGCCCCAACTTCCCCAGCGTTTACGCTGTCCGGTTCTGAACCTAGTTCCCAACTGTCCAGCGTCTATGCTGCATAGCGTTTACGTTCTTAAACACTTCACCGCTACACAGCTTTGTTAATGCTCATCTGTTTCATGCTCTACTGTTTAAGCAATAACTTCTTTTACAAGCCTATCTTTTACGCTGGGCCTATTTTTTTTTTTACTCTTAACTGTTACACCGCAAATTGTTTACGCTTTGAACAGTTTACGCTACACATTGTCTTCGCTCCCTGTTTTACGCTCCCTTGTTTTACGCCGAGCTTTTTTTTTCTACACTACAACTTAGATTACGCTGCAACCTATACTACACTCCCGTTTACGCTGCAACTACGTTCATGCTGTAACCTCTGCGAGCTAGCGTCTACACCGACCTCATACGCCGTATACGCTGTATACACTGTCCATTGGAGCGTATACGCTGAACGCTATACCACATTAACTTCGTATTTCCAGACTTATCCATATTTGAAACATAGCATCATGAACCCTTCAAAAACCACCGCTCTCACCGCCCAGACCACCATCATGGACACCATAGTTGTCCAACAGCCCGTCGCACAACACCCAGGAATGCAACCCACAGCGGGTCCCCGCCGATCCCTAAGGCTGCAAGGGAGGGATCTAGCCTCTAACATCATTACCCAGGACCAGTACAACTTTATCTGTATTAAGATACAAGCTGACCTGGAAGTTGATCAAGCTGAACTGGAGGTGAAGAGGTAGTTTGAGCTATATTACAGGGGGGGACGAGAGTTCATCCCTTCCCCGTACGACGTAATTTCCTTTCTTGAACAATATTCGAAACTCATCACACAACTCCTCCTTCAAAGGAACAATTCGTTGTACCAGCCCACACTGGAGCCCCAACCAGAGGATGAGGATGGATTTGCCGCTCAATCCGAGCATGGAGAGTCGTACCATACCTTAAGCCCTCAAGCACAGGTCAACCCCATCTTCCATCCTGGCACAGGGGAACTCATGCCCTTGCAACACCTTAGATTCGTCCAGGCTCAACAGCCACCACCGGAAATAGCAGCACTAGTCCATGTCCTCTTCCGAGTGATCACCAACCCAACACCATCCCACTCGCACTCATTCCCACAGCCGCGGCAGGCCCATCCTCATAAGTGCTGCCACCTATCGATAATATGGGAGCAACACTCCTACCAAGGGTGATAGGGATGCCACACGTGATTCTGGCATCCACATCTACCCACTTCATACCACACCTCCAAACACATACAATTCCCCAAGCAGCCGTATCCCAACAGGGAGTCCCCACCCACAACGTGGCAGGGCAATGGCCAGCNTAGGGAGTCCCCACCCACAACGTGGCAGGGCAATGGCCAGCAAGGGGAGCGCCGTCGCACCAAGTTCCCCATCACCATACACCACCCCACACGGTTCCACCAATCAATGTTCCCCAAGCACAACCCCAGCTGCAGCAACACCAACAACAACCCTTTCCCTACCACATGCCATCTGTAGCACCCTATCCCTACCTTTGAACCCTGTAAAAAGGCTTCAGGGGTTAAAGGGGAAAAGGATCACTACACCATCATCACTTCTCACACTTTGGATCAAAGAAGATTTGTAAAGAAGATTGTTTGCAAGATGGCTTGCTAGAATAAAGATTTCAGCCTCTTTGTCATCGTCCTGTGAGTTATGCATTTCATTTTTTGTTTTTTTTAAATTGCTTAGCTAGTGGTTTAGATAGTATCATCCTTGGCAAGTAATTTTGGGATTTTTAGATTGCTCTTGTTGTTCTTGTTGCCCGATAGAAATTTCTATTAAAATTTTGCCATAGAAGCGCTTGTGTTTAAAAACCTTGAGAGCATTTTAGTAGTAAATTTTGTTATTGTGCAACGTGTCAGAACTGTTATTGGGATTGTTGTAAGAGAGCCTCTATTTGTAGTCACGCCGTTGAACAATTCAGTAGCCAAGAGGGTTCAGAGAATCTTTGGTATTTTGATGGGACGAGAATAGCTTCTTTTTATCTTTAAAGTGAATTCTCGTGGTTTTTCAGTTAGAAATTGTCAACTCTTTTAAAGGTTCTGTTTGAATGCAATCGTTGACATCTATTATCTAGTCAAAATGGAGTCTCGTACGTGGTAGTTTACGCAGCAATTTTTGGTAGCATAATAGGATTGTCTTGAAGATATTGCTTGTTTGAGCCTTGGAAGTTTGAACAATTCGTAGATATTGAATTTGGGATAGCTTTATTGCGAAGTGTTTACTCGTGTCATTTTACCTTGTTTAAATATTTGAGGTCTACACAAATCTGCTTTCTTTTCTTTTCTGCTTATTTCCATCGAATCTTGCTCTATTTCTAGTTTTCTTGTGGAACTATCTCTTTCTCTGGGGAAAATTAGGAGTAGATTGCGGAGTTGTGCTCAAATGTTTTTGCAAAATTTTATTTGTTACAAGTAGGTATTATAAGGACCGCGTAGACTAGGCAGTTGAACAAAATAGGAAATTTTCAAGAACTCACAGTACTTGGCAAAGTTGGCTGAATCTCTAAAGTAAGTCATTTGTAGTTCACACACAATGCACTTGTTACATTTTACACAACCACACGCCGCAACAGCACACACACATACTCACATTAACTACTGATTTTATTTGGAGGTATCTGGGCCTTGGTGTTGCTAGAGACCAGTAGGCACCTAAATCCTGTTCGAGGACACTCGTTGGCGGTCGTGTCCCAAACGGTCGCCAACAGAAAGCTCCGCTTATCTTGTGCGAAGCATACAAAAAATAACAAGAAAACTATTCAACAAGGAGTACATAATGGAGTTCGATCTACCTTGTAAGCCAAAGATGGGATGCAAGGAAGGTCAAGTTCTGACATCTATCAATCAACTGTTTCTGATCAATAAAACTCGCAAACCGCACCAGATGATCTTTCGACCGCTGATCTACTCCTTTTGCCTTGGGTAGTCTCTGCTGAAAACTGCTGATGATCGTCAATGGAGAAGGTTGTGTTTTTGCCAAAGGACTAATCGCTCTTGCTGCCAATGCTCAAGCAAAATGTCTTCTGTCTCTGCTAAAATATGATGCTACCAAAAGATAAAGATGTCGCCTTTGTTTCCTTGTCAACTGGAGTATTTATAAGTTCGACAACATGCGGAGAAAGGATGGCCCTGATGACACGTATCCCAAACTTTCAAAACACCATTGACCTAGTAAACTTTATGTTGAACCTGGCCATTTCGCGTCACATTTCCGGGGGAGAAGGGGCAACGTACGCTGTCAATACTTTTGCCAAAGCTACTTCACGATTAAGCACAATACGCTCATTAGCATATTGTGCGTGAGGATAGCAACCAGATTTATGCTATATTACACTAGTTTACGCTGTGTCACGTGGCAGAGCATAATAGAGCATGGGAGTAGTTGATGCCAGCTGTGTTACGCTTATTTACACCGCAAAGCATAATAGAGCGTAAAAATGGTCAACTTTATAGTGAATTACGCTTGTCCACACTACGTAGCGTAATAAGCATAAAGTGACCAATTTGCAAAGAAAAGAAATCAATCTGCAGCTCTTCCTTGTATTCTGACTTTGTCTTCTTTGAAGCTCGTTACGCTGCTATGCATAACGGAGCGTAAACTCGGCCCTGAGCAAAAGACTTAGCCGAATATGCGACAAGTTTTAGACTTTAAACTTCATCAAAACTGCTAAAGTCAGTTGCTTTCTGATATTGGGCTATGCTAAATAGAATTATGCTGAGCGGTACTACGCTATGTTGCGTAATGTAGCATAAAGAAAAAAAATAAAGTAAGTTTAGAATCTGTGAGAAACTTGGAGACTTGATGCTGTGTGCCTCTTTGTTTTGTTCTGTCTTCTAAATTGCTGTTGCAAACTCCCGTCTGAATCGCGAATCTTTTCTTGAGGCCGATTCGCGATTTCTATGGTGTTTCAGTATTGTCGAGCACACTTGCGGATTGCATCTCTCTGAGTTGATGTCAATCCACCTGGGGGTTCACCATGCTGTAAATAAGCTTTAATGTTATCATACCACTCCAGGGTACCCACAGTGTTATTAGAGGCCACATGCTCCATTTGAGTGATAGGCTCTACACATTCTATGATCGCGGTTGGAAGGTTTGCCAAAGAATGTGATGGGATGTTTAACGCAAGGGTAGCTAGGGCATCTGCTACAGTGTTCTCATTATGTGGCACATGTTGCACATCAATGGTTGTAAATTGCTTGAGTAGGAGTTTTGCTAGGTCGCAGTAGGGTTGTAGGTGCATAGCCTTGCAGGCGTAGACTTTGGTGATTTGATTCATGACTAGTTGTGAATCTCTTCGAATTGCCAGATGTTGTATACGCAGCGCTCAGGAAGTTAAGAGGCCTCTGAGTAGTCCCTCATATTCTACCACATTGTTGGTGCAAGGGAACACAAAATGATAAGAGGATGGGTGCATTTCCCTAGAGGGGAATGTGATCATGGCAGTGGCACTAACTCCTCACGCGGTTGAGGCACCGTTGAAATGTAAGGTAGCCTCGAAATGCGATGGGATGATGACAATATTGCTAACATATTCGTTTTGGAATTCTAGGTCTATGGTAGCCTGGTCGTTGACTGGCGAGGCCGTAAGTTGGATTGCTATGGCTTAACCCTTTGTTGAAAATTGACTTACATAGCATAGGTCGAACTCTGTGGTTATTGCCTTCCATCAGGCTATCCTGCTACTTTTGTACAGGTTGCTGGTGATAGCCTAGAGTATGTTGCTTTTGAAAATGATGTTGGTTGTGCTGCGGAACAAGTAATGCCGCCACTTTTTTAGTGTAAGGCTAGGCAATTCCTCTTCACTTCGTTGTACTTCGCCTCGCATGCTACTAGTGCATGGCTCAGGTAATACACCGGTATCTCAAAACCATCATCCTGCTTCTGAGATAGTAGTGCTGTTATGGATGTGTCGGAGGTGGCAAGGTATATGAAGAAAGGCTTGTCCCTTTACGGCGGGTGCACCATTGGGAGGTATGAGAGCTCCTTCTTCAGGTCATCGAAGGCTTGTTGACACTGGGTTGTCCATTCAAAGTCAGCCCCCTTTTTTTAGAAGATGTTGCATGGGGTGTAACTTGTCGGTCAACCTGGCTATGAACCTTTCAATGAATTGTACCCTGCCTTGTAAATTGCGCAACTCCTTAAGGTTTGTGGGGTGCTAGATTGACAATGGCCTTGACTTTTTCTAGGTCCACTCATATTCCAGCCTCTAATACTACGAACCCTAACATGCATCCGATCTTTACTCCGAAGATGCACTTCTTAGGATTGAGATGTAATTCATGCATTTGGTAGCACTTGAGGACTACCCCTAGATCACATGGGTGATCGGCTACCTCCTTGGACTTAATTGCTATGTCATCTACATAATTGTTTAATGTTTCTAAGATGTAGTCACTGAAAATGTAGGTCATGGCTCGCTGGTAGGTTGCTCCAACATTTTTAAGCCCGAAAGGCATCATGGTATAGTAGAACGTTCCCCATGGAGTCATGAAGGTTGTTGACAGCTGGTGCTCTAGGTTGATGCAGATTTGGTTGTATCCGAAGAAGCCATCCATGAAGGATAGCAAAGCATGTCTAGCCATGGTGTTGATGAGTTGATCAATGCTCAGGATTGGGAATTTTTCTTTGATCGTTGCCTTATTCAAGTCTTGGAATTCTATACAGATTCGTATCCCTCCTATTTTCTTCAAAACTACAATGATGTTGGACACCCACTCTAAATAGTCAACCACACGGATGAAACCTACTTGGCATAACTTAGTGATTTCATCCCTCATGGCTAGTGCAATTTCTAGATTAATTTTATGAGCCTTTTGCTTGACTGCCTTTACGTGTGGATCTAGGACGATGTTATGCTGAGTCAGCCACAAATCTAGACCTGGCATGTTGTTGTATGACCATGCGAAGACATCGATGTGATCTTACAGAGTTTTAACTACGCCTTCATGTGTTTCTGTGTCTAGGAGGGAGATGAGTCTTAACGTCTTTACCTCCCCCTTTGATGTGGTCATAGGTATCTTAACAAGAGTATCCTTAGTTACATCCCTAACCTCTAAATCTAGGGCTTGGACCAGGTGTCTGGGCCAATCTGGGGATGCTTCTAAGGCTGCTATAGTGCTAATCGTAGTCGACCCCTAGTCGATCATGTAGAGGTTCAACTATCTCGTGAGCTTGCCCTATGGCCCTGCTAACATTAAAGGCATGGAAAGGGCACGATGGATTCCCATCTCTTGCTTGACCTACCATCATGAGATGAAAGCATGCTTAAGGGTCATCAGAGATTGTGTGAAACACAACTCTGCAAAGCAACACCGAGATGCAACTTGATAAGTGAGGCAATGTAAAGATTGAATTTTTGCTAGTTTAAGGCCGTGGCAGACCGCCAAGGTGTGAGAGTGTAGATTTGCTAATGGAACATATGACTATCAACATGTGAATGCCAAACTACTAGTTTAGTGTCATCTTGGACTGCCATATTGCAACATGAAAAATCTTGATATGTAAAATAATAATAAAAAAAAGGAAATTGTGAGTACAAGGAGTATTGAACTACCAGTGCAAAAATGGAATCATGAAATCATTAGGAAATGTGATACTACCTATGTGGAAGAAGATAAGGTGACTACTGGTGTAAGGATATGGTTAGTTTCACATCATTATGGACTGCGAATGTAACGAGTTGAAACTACTATTTTTAGGGTCTTTTCGGACCCTGAGGAGTGCAACCATGCTAAGATTATTAGTTTAAGGTCTTTTTGGACCCTTAATTGAAAACAAATATTATCATATTTTCTCTTTGTCTTCGGGAAGGCAAGTAATTGGCTTGAAGCGTGTCAAGGCTTAAATGCTAATAGTATTATGATGTCGTGGCGAGCATGCTACGCTGCATGGTGCGCTCTGCATTAATCGGAGAGAGAAAGAGGTAAGTTTCTCCATCTTGCCCTTGTGGCTATAAATAGGGGTTAAACCTAGGTAATTTTACTGTTTCCATTATAAGAGTGCAGAACCATCATCGCAGCATACGTCAATTTTGGAGTGCAAAGCAGTTGTGTTGCTGGACTAGCAAGATGAATTTCTACAACGAAGATCATAAATCTGCAAGGAGGGCCATGGCTCCTAAGACTCATTTGATGCTTGTGAAGGTCAAGAAGGCAAAAAAGACTTTGACATGCACTCCAAAAGTGTGTGTTCTAGCCCGAGAGAGCACATTGTTGACCCAATAAGTTTTCATGTCTCCACTCTTTTGTTTTTGCGCCTTTTGCTATTTTCTGCTCTAGTTTTGCATCCCATTTGTTCTACTATCTATGTTTTCTATGAATGCATTTTTTTAGCCTTTGCATCACCATGGCCTTTTTTTCGGTCATGGGCAATGTGCAAATGTTTCGTTGTAAGGCCGCTGAGACTACTACTATTGCGGTTGTCATGCCTGTGGGGCTGGGGTAGTTTAAGTTGTTTGGCCTTGGCATGTTGTAATGTAAAACCCTTGGGAGGGTTTGGTCATGTATGATGTGGCATTGCGACACGTGTTTTATTTGGGCATGTTGCCAATTTTTTTACTGCTATGCTGAGCTATTTGCATGTTTTTGCTATGCTAGGCTCTCACAACTTTGCTACGCTATGTATGGACAGAGGGTTATGCTATGCTATATTTATGGACTACTAGATGCTGCTATGTCACGCGTGTATTGCGTTAAAGTGTGACATCAACATTTTTTGATTGCATTGTGCAGGGTAGGGCCAAGGTCTAGGCTGATTGTTTTGGACTTTGGAGAGGTCCTTTGCCACGTGAGAAGACCTATGGCCAATGCTCCTCCTTCCCCAGTACGTGTGGGAGATCAAGCGGTTTGGTTCAGGGTAGGGGCACGAGACTTCTTACAATTCCTTCTCAACCACTTTAGTGTGATTGTTTGGTCTTCCTTAGATGAGACACAAGCATCCGACATAATAGAGGCCATGCTGCTAGGGGCAAATTGGAGCATCCTGAGATACCTTATCGACGAGGTGACCACGAGTAGGAAGGGAGGGGCGTCCAACCAACACTCAACATGGTTGAGGCATTTAGCTTGGATCTGGGACATGCCAGAATACCAGTGCTATCACCCATACAACATATTGTACCTCGCACATCACATGGAGATGCACTTTCAGAACCCATAGGGGACCATCTATTGTGCTAGTGGGTGAGTTTTGCATCTTTGCTTTGCTTCGTTGTGTGACGCTGGCTATACCTGGCTGAATGCTAACATTGTGTGTTTGTCACCAGGTTCTACATTGATGATGATGGGGTTAACGATCAACCGGATCTACTGGCTATGACACAGCTAGCCCTATGGGAGTTTACTTCTGCCAAGAGCCTGCGGGCAGGCATGATTACTCAGTGTGGGGGAGAATACCATACTTACCCATGCATGCTCGTCACTTTCTATAATCAGTTTAGGATGACCGATTGACTGGACAAGGAATGGAGAGAACCTTTCAAATAGGTCACACTTGAAATCATTTTGGCGGTTGAACTCTTGCTATTCCCATTACTGTATAGACATGGTGGGTCAAAAGGCAGGTGCCACATGCTCAAGTGTTTTCGTAGTCTTTGCATTCTCTGCATTGTTAAGCTCAGTGTGTTTTGTGCAAATTTTTGCAGGGGCAAAGAAGCCTCGTGAGGTGACAGTGGTAACCACCAAGAGGAAAGGGGAAAACATCTACTTTAAATATGGTGAAGTAGTGACGAGCTAGAGCTGGTTAGAATGAGGGGCCCCAAAGTCTTTACTCAAGAAAGTTTGAAAGGTGGGACTTATGGATCTATTCACGGCTCCGAATCTGGGCATCTCTGCTACTGAGATGCTTTCCTTAGTCAACTCCTTCTCTAGTAAGGTGGGTCATTTTCGCACGTATGTGTGGGGTGTGTGGATGGTCATCGACACCAATGACCAGCTATTTATGGATCTGTTTGGCATTCCTACCGATGGCACCCCCGTAGTGTTAAAGGGCAAATAGGAGTTGATCCTGTAGAAGTAGCATATCGAGGAGTGGCTGAGGATTTTCAAGGAGTGAAAAGGGTTCTCCATGGAAAAGCTTAAGGACAGCCCTGCCATGGGGATATACTTGTTCATTCATGCATGTGCATTCCCTCAAATTTTCACCCAAGGGAAGGTCTTGGGGCTTGAGAAAGCCTGGGTAATTTGGGAAGTCATGGAGGAGGGGGCCCATTACAACTAGGCTGAATTCCTATGTAGTGGTTTGCAGGCTGACATTTTAGCACTCTGTGAACAAACGGAGTCCCACTCTAACATAAACTATGCCTTCTACATAGGCTGTTTAAAGCATTTCGTGGAGTTCCTGGTGGTCCAAGAGGATGGAGTCTGGTCCATGCTAGAACGCGACTAGATTTCCAAGCCATGGATTCAGTAGGTCCTTTGAACTATGTAGGCCTAGGATCCTCTAGAAATGGTTGGGGAGTCTTTGTATGTAATGACTAAAGGTCTAGCAGTTCGTAGTGCTCATGGCCAGGACAGTGTAGGAGAGATGCCTCCTGTTATAGCTGGTAGCGTGATACAGGGTGAATGTCTCATAGCTGAGACTGTGTCCATGGAGCTGCAAAGGAAGAGACCTTCCCCAGCCAGGAAAAGCTCTCTTGAAGAGGAGGGATGGAGACTACGACTCAAGCTACGGCAGATGCAACCCCCCATTGGTAAGTGTTTTTTGTATAATGCTTATTTCATTATAGTTTGCTATGCTATGCTGTGCTAGGTGATGTGGTGTAGCGTAGCACCTGTTTTGAACTAGCTTGTTTTGAATCGACACAAACATGCCTTTTTTTCTTAGCAGAGGAAGAAGAATATGAAGAAGAAGGTGATGAGGAAGTGTTGGCCCTTAGGACGAGGGCGACGAATAAAGATGTGGAGGTCCTAGTTTCGAAGGAAAGGGCCCCGATCAGTAATAATGGAGCTCCTGTCTCGAGGGCAGGGGCTCTTGTCGTTATGGAGCCTCTTCCTACCAACAAAGAGGTTTCCTCCCAAAATAAAAAAGGTGCTGGTCTCCTGAAAGGCAAGGCACCAGTGCACGAGGAAGGGACTTGCATGGATTTGGCAAGGCCCTCTACCATGGCTACCATGGTCATCTTGTCTTGGTAAGAAGATAGACCGTAGCCAGACGCTGGTAAGTTGGGTTCTGTGTGTGCCTTATTGTAGTCCACTTTGGCCCTTGCTAACATGCTTCATCATGTAACAGGTGCTACTGCTGACACCGCAGGACCTTCTCTGTTTCGTATAGAGTCATGGGCCGATGTCCCTGACAAGTTTACATTTGTGCAGGGACTTGTTGATGACATGATCGAACATCTTCAATAGGAAGACCCTCGTGCAGGTAAGTATCAGTGCTAACTACCATTATGTTTCTATGCTAAATCTTTTGAGTGTTTTGATTATGCTATGCTAACACGATTACTATGCTCTATGCGTTAAACAACATCTCGGCTTAAGTGGGACCCTACACGACCTATGAAGGTTGGTGCGGTGCCTACACTCTCGCCTGACGTAACCAAGGTTTCTCATTGCATGTTTGAAGAGGCTTATAAGTGTGTCTTGCACTCAGCACATTCTCTGTGGGAATGTAGATGCAGCAATGAGGACCTGTGGAAACGGGTCTAAAGGGTTGAGTAGAGAGAGGCCAACTTGGCTACCAAGGTGGAGAATATTAGGTCGAGAAATGCTTTTCTTATAAATCATAACCCTGACCCAGTCGATTGGAAGAGGGTTATAGATGACTATGCCAAGTTTTGGACTATCGTTCATCAGAACATTGAATCCACCTACAAGATAGTCTAACAACAAAGGTAGATGGACTTGCTAGCCCAGAGGTGCCAAGACATGAAAGACATCAGTGCTAAGGTCTTCAAATGGGGGAAAATCCAGAGAGACCATTGAAACACCAAAAAATGCTAAGCTTAGTACGTTTCCAACAAGAATCGAGCTTAAGGGACCACCAACAGCTTCAAGCGGAGTCGAAATCGACGATGAACAGTTCCTTGGGACCTGCTGATGACCACAACAACATCTATCAGAAATGGAAACTTCGGAGTGCAACATACATAGTTTTCACTAAGTATGCATTCTCAGCGTATACGCCCAACGTGTACGCCCAAGTTCGCATTCCCAGCGTATATGCCCAGCGTATACGCTCAAGTCCAACGTTCACAGTGTATATGCCTGGCATGCAATCCCCGAAGACAGCATGGAAACAACACTGCAGAACAAGATTTGGTACAAGGCAGCGATTCACGCTAACAGAGCATCCATCAGCATATATGCCCAGCACCCATCAGCGTATATATCCATCATCCATCAGCGTATACGCCCAGTGTATACATCCAGCATCCATGGCGTATACGCCCAGAGTCTACGCCCGCCTGATACAGCGTACACACTCAGTGTATACACCCAGAGTCTACGCCCGCCTGATACAGCGTACACACTCAGTGTATATGCCTAACAGATGTAACATGTTGTATACTTGTAAAATTTCATTCTTTTGCACCTGGTCAACGTGCCACATGTCACGCAACCCGAGTCTAATGTCTAAACCTGTATAAAAACCCCAATTTTTCACTAGGGGGGGAGGTTGGCAATTTTTGGAGAAAACTAGAGAGAGAGAAAATAGAGACGCTCATACCTAGAACAAGGAGCCTTGTACGCTGGACATTAACCCTGTACGCTGAGCATATAGCCTCTATGATGTGCTTACAGTTTGAACCAACCCACAGTCATCCTTACATCCACCGGGGCTATTCGTCCACCTTGTGTCAAAGCCACAACTGCGTTAGACCGGTGCATTGTAATTCTTATTTTGAAATAGCATTGCTACATTTTATTCCTAAAATATGTTATAGTTTTGCATTAATTGTTGCATGTATACTGTTTACGCTCTTTTACGTTTACACTCCATTCGCATCAGTTACGTTGTTTACGCTCTGCTTTACGCCTGTTACACCGTTTACATATAACCCAACGTATAGCACCTTGGTGTACGTTTGGGGAAATCCTTGCCTGATCCGCGTGTGGACACTCAAGGTACTCTACCTTCGTTAATTCCAGCTTGCCCTCAAGCAAAGGTAGGGTCTTCTGTGCGTGTCCGGTGATCCCTCCAATTTCTGTTTCCTTCCAGCTGGAGATCGATGATTTCGAATGGTACAAAAATTGGCGCTAGAAGGAGGGGCTCTACCTAAAACCTACTGTGCTTCAGAACTCCCAGTGTCTACGCTTTTGAGTATACGCCGACCCTATCTGTAAACCTCCCAACGTCTACGCTACTCACTATAAAACTTACTGTCTGCATACGCCCCAGCATCTACACTACTGAACATACGCTGTCCACTATATGCTGTAGACCCTGTCTACGCTATATGCTGACCCTGCATATTTTATGCTGTAGACTTTGTCTACGCTGCACACACAATTCTGTTTACATTGCTAACACACGTGCTGCTCACTTTACGCTATAGACTTTATCTACATTGCAAACAAGACTCTGTCTATGCTTCCAACGTATACGCTGCTGCTAAGTTTACGCCGCACGCTTTATGCTGTAAACTTGGTTTACGCTATACACTGATGCTACCATACGTTGACGCTGTCTACGCCGTTCAGTTTACGCTACACGCTCTACGTCGTAGATTCCCTATGCTGACACTATACACTGTATACCTATACGTTGTCTACACTATCATTATATGCTGGTCATTGAAGCCTATACGCTGAGACCTAGTCTATACGTTGTGCGTCATGAACGTAGGTTTACACTGCACTTATTACTATAATTCCATATCCCTTCACTATGTCATATTCTCAACTGTTCATCATGAACACCGCAAACACCATTGCTACAACCACCCAAGTCACCGACATCATAGGAACCATGGCTGTCCAACAGCCTGCGGTACAACCCACAGTGGGGCCTCGCCGGTCCCTTAGATTGCAAGGGAGGAACCCATCATCTAACATCATAACTCAAGACTAGTACAACTTCATATGCGTAAAAATACAAGCCAGCCTAGTTGTGGACTGAGCTGAAATGGAAGTCAAGAGGCAATATGAACTTTTCTACAGGGGAGGACAAGAGTTCATTCCTTCCCCATATGATATCATCCCTCTTCCAGAGCCTTACTCTAAGCTCATCACACAACTCCTCTTGCAAAAGAGCTAGTCTCTAGATCAGCCTGTAGTAAATCCTCAACCGGAAGAGGAGGATGAGTTCGCAGCTCAATCCGAGCATGAAGACTCATACCACACCCTTAGCCCACAAACTTATATAAACCCATTGTTTCACTCATTCATGGGGGAAACTTTGTCCCTCCAGCCATTGAACATCACGCAAGCGCATGCGCCTTAACAAGACGCAGCCATTAATTCCTCCAGCAACCGATGTTCAAGTCAACATGCTTCCCCTCACAATTCCTCCTGCAGCCACGACACCTCCTTTATTACAAGTACAACCCCCTCAAAATAATGTAGGGGCAACCTTCTTGTCTCGAGTGATCGGGATGCCGCATGTGATACCGGCATCTACGTCTGCCCATTATATCCCTTGGGTCCAAACTCACGGAGCCCCTTTTACCACTGTAACTCAACAAGTTCAGGGGATTCCTATACAAAACATGACAGGGCAATCGGCAGTGATTGGTGCCCAACCACATCAACCCCCTCACTACAACATACCACCTCACACAATTCCACCGGCCAACATCCCCCAAGGACAACCACAACAACAACAACCCCTTGCCTACAATATGCCACCTCTGATACTGCCTGCTATAAATATTTCACAAGTACAACCCCCAACTACACAGCTTTCAGCCTTCCAACCCACTATTCAACAATCTAATCTGTACACTGTACCACATCCCCAAGTTGTCACCTCACCCAGTGCTCAAGACTAGGCAGATGCTAAAAAACTAATGCAGGAACTAATTGATGAGGTCAAATGCCTCAAAACAGCCGCCGACAGAGAGTTGAAGGTAGTGGACTTTTACCACGATGACTCCATCAGCTCTTTCGTTCCCCCCTAACCTTACCCAAAGGTGTATCATTTCCTATGCTAACTAAATATAATGGGGAGACAGACCCCAATGCTCACCTTATAATATTTAGACTAGAATGCACATTACTTCAGGTGTGGCCACATGCCATTTTGCAAGTGTTCCCTATGTCCCTCGCAGGGAGAGCACTTGATTGGTATTGGGCCTTTCCAAGAAACTCAATATTTTCTCTAGACGAGTTGTTACATCAATTCGTTACCAGGTTCAAGTATAACTTGAAACCTGAATCAACGCTTGATAGCCTTATACAGGTCAAACAAGCACCTCTAGAACCCATATAAAAATTCATCCAAAGGTGGAGTGCTACTCTCAATGAGCTCCATGAACTAATCCCAGAGATGTACCTCCTCACAATTTTAAAGGGAGTTGTTAATGACTTTTTTAAATCCAAGTTATATTACCTCAATTACGCATAACCTCAATCAAGCCTTTGTACAGATTAAAAACATAGAGGAGGCTGCCCAAAATAGCCACGATCCCACGTATTTAGCCTTTAAGAATCAACACAGTAAAAAAGATAAAGGAAGGGCTAAAACGACCATAGCAGCGTTGCCAGAAACACAGCAAGCAAACATGGGACAACAAAGCAAACTGCCTATTGCCCCTACTAATTACACTATAGTCACTCCTGTGACCGCACCAGAATCATCCTCATCACAAAACCCAACACTGAATCGTACAAGAAACTTCGAGAGGAAAGAACCCTTCCAATACACACCACTGCCCATGAAACCATTGTAGTTGTTTGACCAACTCCTGAAGGTTGGGTTAATGAAACACAAATAGTTATCCCCTACTGCTATTCAGAGACATGATCAGTTCTATCAACTGGTTGAGAACCCAAGCTTAGCAACGCCGAATGAACCCCTGGTACCAAAAGGTTTTAGAATGGATCGCTTATGCGACTATCACCAACGTAATGGGCATGGCATGAACTATTGTTTCACCCTGAAACAAGACATCCAAAGGATGATCGATGGGGGTCAGATCACTTTTGATGAGGTCAACCTGATCTAGCCACAAAACCAGGCCATGGGTGTGTATAAAGATCCACTAAATATCAAAGAGGCGCCATACGTGATTAATACAATCTACCTCGATAATGAACCTGAAACACCCAGCATTAACACTGTCTATTCTGACCATGAGCAGCAAACGCGTAATAAACCATTCGTAGTGCGTATTCTACCCACTGTACAAACACCCGTACCTCAACCTTCATTCCCCCCACAACATCCTTATGTCATCCGAGTACCCCTGCCGTGGCAACTCCTAACACCCCGACCCGTGAAAAACCATACGTGGTGCATGTACCTCTGGCTGTCACTACTGCAAACTCACCAATACCTCCTACTCAGCCTGCCCCCTATGTAGTCTGAGTACCACCTGTGGTCACAACAGTGGAGGTACAACCTCTGACTAGGCCAACTCCATACGTCATTAGGACACCCGAAAGTCCTAGTGATCACCAATCCTCCACTTCTCAAACACAAAATAAACCAAGCCCCTATGTCATCAAGGTGCCTAGCCAATCTGGCACGCAATCGCATGCAACTGTCGAAATGCAACCCTGCCCTTCTCCACACATAGTACAAATCCCAAGGCAACCTGAGGCATCAAAACCAACCACACCCCCACGTCACACGCAAGAACGCTTAACGGATAGGCTTACATGAGAACGCTTGGAAAAGGAGTGTCAATGGCTCACCTTAGGACCTCCTAAACCTACCCTGCTAAACGCAGTACCCATGACACAACTTAACAATAAACCAAACACAGGCCATGAGGGTGAATCATCTAGAAAACATGATACGCCCGAATCAATGACTCTGAGAAAAACTGACAAACCAATGATGCATGAAATAAAACTATTGGACCCAATGGACCAAGTCATTGTCGATAAACACACGCCCAACAGTAGAGACCTAGAAACAGCCCTAACACAGGTCACACAGGCGCTCAAACAAAAGAACACTTCTCTGAGCTTATACAACCTAGTGTTAGCATCACAAAACCATCGTGAAGCTTTAGTGCACATGTTAACATCTATCCCAGTGAGCGAGGACTTGCCTCCAAATGAACCTTCAATTCATGCGGTAATGTACTCGCCTCAATGGTCAACTGTCAAGCCACTAAGTTTCCACAATAACAACATCAAGTTTGATGAGAAAACGGGAGGGGTAACAACAGCCCCTATGTTCATAACAATACGGGTAAACCAATTCAAGATACATAGGGTCCATGTAGATGACGGAGCTTCCACAAACGTCATCCCATATCCCATCATCAAACAACTCGAGCTCACAGAGCTAATCAGACCAACTACCACTAGATGTTTGAAATCATTCAGCGGATCGCGCGTGATAGTCAAAGGCACTGTGACCTTAGACTTCATAGCAGGGGATCAATTTCCCACATTCACTGACTTTGTGGTGATTGATGAAATGCCAGGGTTCAACCTAATATTAGGAAGACCCTGGTTAGCCCAACTAAAAGCAGTCTCTTCCCCTATATACCAAGAAATTCACCTGCCTTATGAAGGTGGTGAAATTATTATACACGGGGAGGCTGCTACACCCATTATCTCATCATACATAGATACAGACCAAGGCTCAAAGGTTAAGCTCAAAGAGCCTAGATAGCATGACATAAATGAACAACAACCAGTAAGCGATAATCCTTTAAACATAGAAGAAAACCCACCCAAAATAGAAATACCCAGGCTAGACATTGTACATACGCAACCTCACTTAGAAATCACAACTGACACAGAAACCATAATACATGCAGAAGCGCAAGAAAACACTAATGCGGAAACAATTCCATCAGACATCCCTTGGGCTGAATTACCATTCAATGTGATCAGTGAAGGGGACGTTGAATATAGAATCATACCAGCTAACTCTACTCCCAACGTTAAAATGCGAAACATCAAAAAATTACTAAATCAATAAATAACAAAAATGCCATGGTCTGAAATGACATTAAACTACATTCCCTGTCCGAAATGACGTTAAACTACAACAAGTCCGAAAAGACATAAAACTACATTCTAAGTCCAGGATGACGTTAAACTATCACGTCTGCAACGACATAAAACTAGCCACGATCAAAAATGGTCGGTCAACCGAGAAGTCCACCCGTGTCATTCGAAACATCCCTTGCTTACACTGGGGCCCGAAATGGCCTTAAACTACACATACGGCTCGAAATGGTCTTAAACTAGTATGAATCTAGCCCAAAATGGCCTTAAACTAGTGCGAATCTGGCCCAAAATGGCCTTAAACTAGATCATCCACTTATACTTTGTTTTCCTCTCCAATTCCAGCTCACTGTTCGAATTTACGCTTGCATTGCCATGTTGTCAATTACAATTTTCGCGATTATCTTTCATTTATCATTATACTCCGACTTATAATTACATCCGCGCATTACACTTAAACCACAAAAACAAACCAAAACATTTTATATTCCCGTGTCACGTTTACATTTAAACCCAAAATGCACAACACAAAAATATAAGTAAAAAACTATGTATATATACATGTAATGATGTACAATTACAAGAGTCAACCGATTTTGTTCATCCATTCAAAAAAACTCAAATCACTCAATTTACAATTCATGTATAAATCTGAGTCGAAAAAATTTTAAAACAAAAATCAAACTTCCGGGACAGGAGGATCATCCCCTTTAGACCTGCTGGCATCATGAGCCCCCACTCCACTGGGGCCAGCTTCCTAAACATCATCATCACCTTGATCCTATAAAATGCAAAGGGAACAATCAACATAAGGATAAAAGGGAAAACCTTCAAACATTATTTAGTGAATGAATTTTATGATAAAAAAATGCTTACCGAAGGGGACCCCCCTAAACCAAATTCCAGCCGATGAAGGATTTCCTCTTCTGAGACACTAGTCCAATCAGTCCCATCAAGGCCTAGGTTGACATCTGCCAAGGCCTTCCCCTTGTTAACAGCTGACCAGGTAGGACGCTTTAAAGGGAATTCACCCACCGACACCTCCCCAGAAGCGGTTGTAATCACCCTTGTAGGTGATTCCATCTCAACAGTTGTGTTTTGAGCAAAGTTATCGAATGCAGAGCGCAGACCCAGACCCTCCACAAACATCTTAAGCTGACGTTTTTCAATAGAAACCTCTTTCAATGATTTCTTATAATGATGCTTGTGGTTCTTTTCTTCCTGACCCCATTTACGTACCTTGGAAGAAAAAGCTTTCCAATCTTGGCACTTGAGGTTTAGCAGATCCACCTGGGCCTTACGCTCTGCTAGTCTCCGTGGCAGTGACACATGGCAATTGAGTAGGTTCCAGTAGCTAGTATACGTGACCTCGAAAATCTGCCAAGAGCAATCACCACTTAGTTTAGTAGAGGCGAACTCATACTGAGCCTTGAGATCATCACGCTCAACTGACAACTTAGAAAATTCCTTCTCCTTTGCTTGAATTTGTAACCACAATTGTTCGATGGAACACCTACAGGTCCATAGCGATTTGGCGTTGTGAACGAGACCTTCCACCACTTCGTCATAAACTAGCCTTGACACCTGCTCGAATTTTGGGGATAGTGTGGAAAAAATCTCTATGCTAACTATCTTAGAAGGATCCCACCTTAGTTTAGCACCTATGCACACGAAAAGAACAAATGCTAAAATGACAAAAATGGAGTGTGAAACTCTAAAGCTGTAAAAAAAAAAAAACTCACAACACATATACCTATCTCAGGGTGGACTTCCTGAATGCATTCAACAACTTCCATAGCAATACCAGCCACAAAATCCATTTTACTTGGCATCTCTATCCAAGTAAATGGTCCACAAGTACGAGATGGACTAACCTCCACGGTCCTTTCAGGGGGGACCGTTTTCATGGGCACGTCTAGCCGCATCGTTCTGGTTTCACTACCTTCATCTGAAAGCGATAGAAGCATAAAAATAAACTACCTTGGAAACAAAAACTCACAAAGCAATGCAATAAAATAAAATAAAACATACCGTGTTCCCTATCCCCTTCCGGGTTTGGAGGGTCTCCAAGGTCCAACCTTCCCTTAAGGAAGCTACTAAACATTTCATTGACAGCACTCTGGTCATCCACCAGCTCAGTCTTCATGGTGTCTTCCCATAGCTCCTCCATTTTTTCCACCTAATCCTTGCCAGCCTCTTCCTCATCGGTCACTAACTCCACTGTAGTTTCCTCCTGTTCAATGATAGTCTCTAATTCTGGCCTCCTCACTTCTCGAGTCAGGTCTGAAGGCATCAGTGGCACGTAAGCAGTCAAAATAAAAATTGTGAATAAGGTGAAAAAGATAAAGCAATAACTATACTAAGTTTACTTACCTTGGACTGACATCTTGAACCGTATGCACTTCACCCGCGGCTCGTCCACATTTGAGGCCTCCTCGGTTGAACGTTCACACTTCATCGGCTTTGACTTGGCTTGCCCAATGGTCTCTTTGATGACCCGTTTTGCTCTCTTGGCAGTATAAGGCACGTCATCTGGTTCCAACCCCACACTGTCATGTGTGTGGATTGAGGTACCAGATGACCCCCCCTATCGTGATAGATATGGATTCATCAATTCCCTCAGGCGCATCTTGGGACTCGGCTGTTTCAAACAAATGGTTGATCCACGGGCGAGATAATTGACCTCGATCCCGTAGAACATACTTGTTGTCCACATGAACCACCAAAACTCAGCTAAGCAGTGTAGATAACCAGCAAAGAATGCAAAGGTAAAGTGAGACTGCGCCTCGACATTTGAGTGGAATCACACTATCTCCTTATGTAGGCCCGACAACAAAAATTGGGCCCAGTTATAACGCATTCCAGGTTCTAGGACGGTTCACATAATATGCACAGCTTCAACACCAAGGCTCCGCACCTGGGAAAGGGATTTAGGGAATACCCATGCCCTAAACAGGGGATATAATTCATTCACTTCCTCAACCTTTGACTTCCCCTACATAGAGAATCCCTTAGCACCCTTGGTAATGCCCAACCAGTCCTCTAATTCACGAACCGTATGGACCTCTTTATGAGCCCTATCCAAAACTACACTTATACCATCCACCGGTACACCAAACAGGTTCAAGAAGAATTTAGGCAATAGATGGAAAACTATCTTAACACCCTTAATCCAGGTGCTGTAGTAAGAGACAGACTTGTCGAAGGAATCCATGATCTCAATCATTTCTGCTATCGACACATCAGGGCTCGGGGTCATAAAGAGCTCCATAAGGCCGGCATCATCTAAACAACGAACGATGGATGGCGGGCCACTTCGTCACCACAGATTACCACCTCTCTACCTGCATATGGTAAGTGGATTTCCTGGTGTATAGGTGAGGAGACAGCCATGAGTTCTGCTAACCATGATCTCCCCAAGATCCGGTTAAACCAAAGAATTTATTCAACTATGATGAATGTTGCATCTGTGGGGAACTGGTCCCCTACTACAAGTTTACATGAACCGTGTCCTTCACCAGGATGCATGCCCCATTGAACGACCTTAGACACGATGTCATTATTGGTTTGATTTGGTCGACCAACCCCAACTTGTCCAAAATAGGGAAGGGAATGAAGTTTATGGTAGCCCCATCATCAACGTGTACCCTTTGGATTCGGTGTTGGCCAACCCAAATTATGATAAAGAGAGGCACCGTAGTCACTTGACCTCCTTCGGGATCTTCCCTAATGGTGTCATTACTAAAAATTAATTGAGGTGTTGTGGAGTCTGCAGGTATAGAGGGAAGCATTACCGAGTGGATCGCTCCCTCTTCCGCTAGCATGTTCCCATCGACCAGAATCACCATTAACATGTGAACTAGAGCCTCTCGGTGAGGTATAGATGTCGTGACTAGGTCGTACAAGCTCAATGTAGCATTTTTCTGCTTTAGGGCTTTCCCAACCTGGGTGAGGGCGTCCAAGAAGTCTTGGTCACCCACTTGTTTGACACTTTCCTCCTCTTCAATTCATCCTAGAAGATGAATCTCTTGCGGAGAGACGACCTTAGACCTAGGTTCAGATGTTTGTTGGCAAGGTAATGCAGGCTTTATAATCATGTTGGCCTTCATCTTTCGTGACGAAGATGTAAATATGAGGGAAAAATATGTAGGCTTCGAGATACATTTGATAGTACTTCCCTTCGATGTCTCGTCCACTAAGTGGGCTTCTCGACTTGTGGGGCGAGGAGGCTATTTAATGTTGTTACACGGGATGGGGGTTGTTGAAGACGTTGACTCCCTGATGATGAATGGAGCTAGAGTGTTAACTGACAGGGTTGCATGACCTCTCCTATAGGCAGTGCAGAGGTAGATGCCCATGGTGGAACTTTCAGGATGAAGGGCAGCTACGAGCTTGGACCAACCATTGGTGGTATTGGTGCACTACAATGAGGAACACAAATTACAAATCATTGGAAGGGTGGCCTAGGATCATTCTCAATACCGATGGCATTGATTACGTAACCGGAATTATTGGAATTAAGGGGATTTGTGTAGACATACATAGATTGATTTTCAGGGCATACTAGGTTTCTTTCATCTAGCACCAGCTTTCCAAGGTCGATTAATCTTTGGATGTCATCCTATAATGAAAAACAATAATCCGTGGTGTGACCACATAGTTGGTGGTAGTCAAAAAACCTATCTAGCCTGAAACCCCTAGCAACTGCAGGCTCATTGGGCAAGGCCAAAGAGAAATGCCTAAGAAGCTTATAGTATCGTTGATGTCTTATGTTTTCTTCCTCCAACATCTGCTTGTGTTGGAAGTATCCCACTGCCAAAAATTTCTTCAAGAGTTCTAAAGGTTTGAGAGGCAATAGGGTGTATTTCAAACGATCTTTGCGCTCGAAGTTGGGTTTAGTATATGCAGATGTCTCGGGCGTAGGTGCAACGGTTTGCGGTGCTTGGCCCAGTTTGGGAGTAGAGTTAGCCATAGGTATGGATGGTTTCTTATTATTCTTGCTTCTGTTGTTGCTAGGTTTGTGCTTAGCCTTGGTTGCCACAGCGGACACTGTGGTTGTTGGGGCCTTACCCTTGTCCTTTTTGGCAAAGTTGTTCTTGTAAGTGGTGTAGGTCGGGTCTTTGCTTACCTCAACCGCGTCTTGTATGCTTTTAGTTTGAGCGAAAGCTTGGCTAAGAGAGCATGGAGTGAGATAATATAGTTTGGACTTGATGAAGTCATTCACTGCACCCTTAAAGACGACTAACAAGTGAGCCTTCGTGATGGGCTCACGGATTTCATTAAGGGTCACGCTCCAACATTGAATGAATTTTTGAACTAGTTCTAGTGGGTCTTGTTTCATGCTCATCAGCTGATCCAACATGGTTTCTAGCTTCAAGTTGTATTTGAAGTGTGTCACAAACTGGGTCAAGAGTTCTTCCAAATTTGAAATGGATGAACGTGGGAACACATGGTACCAATCTAGGGCTTTCCTTGCTAGGGACATGGCGAAGACGTGAATGATCATATGTAGCCATTGTTGCAATAGAAAATACTTTGAATGAAAAGTGATGAAATGTGTATTGGGATCTCCCTCCCTGTCGTACTTCGTGAAGTGCAGGAGAGACATCCTGGGTGGTAATATCAAGGCAGGAATTGTAGGGTTGACGGGGTCGTCCTGATAAAAGTCCATGACTTGCACTATGTCAGACCCAATAGCTTTAAGGTGTTTTATTTCCTTAGTTAGGGTTTGGATGAGCTGAAATGCTTGGTCAGGACCCGACGATGTTGTAGATGGTTGGGGGACTACAGAGGCAACTCCCACATGTGGCATGGTGGTGGTGGCGGGTTGACCCATCGGTAGTGCCATTAGGGCCGCCCCCACTAAAGGTGCTACTTGCGTTGTCCACCACCTAGTGGGTGGCATTGTCAGAGTGGTAATAGCAGGTTACTGGTGGGACAGACCACGGCCTTATGCTAGGATGTACCATTTACGGGGTTGGGTAGGTCTGAGGGCGAATGTAGTGAGACATTTGCAACGGTTGTAGAACAGACGAAGAGGTGAATGGGGTCCACCACATGGATGGGCCTAGGCCTACCACAATGAGTGGAATAGATGCATATGTAGGAATTGGCATAGTAGTTATGTGCGATTGTGAAGTAGGTACAGTATGGACATGCGGTAGGGTAGCCGTGATAGGCATGTTGCGCACCGTAGGGATGTGCTGATAAACAGTTTGCGGCAGCACAGTTGCTACAAGCACAACCAAGGAATAAGGGTGATGATACGCTAAGTATGTGGTACAGCTACCCATTGCAGTTGTGGTTGGAGGCTGTTGAAGCGTAGGTGTGATGAGAAAGGGAGTGGTGACAGATAGTGGATTGGCCCAAAAGGACTGGGTAGGTGGGACAGGAACGGGGTTGAATTGACCCCCCTAGTCAAATTGGAAATCGAGCTCCTCCTGTCCATCTTGAAAGGAATCTTCCTTTTTGGACACGGTGTCTAATTTTTTCCTAAGTCTAGCCAACTGGATCAATTGGTTCAGTAGCCTTTGATACGCTTGCGTTAAAAGAAAAGGAACGCCGAGGGTAGGAATGAATTCCTTCCCGTTGCAATAAGTGAACTTGAAACTATTTTTTTCCTTGAGTTTGTGTAAATCGAAGGGTATATTAGCCTACACCTTCATGGAAAGGAAACTATAATGTTCATGTTTTTGGGCTAATCCCTCAGGTCCCCTATTCTGGATTCTAAGAGATTGACGTGCTTCCATCGTGGGGTTCAACGGTTGTTCGGCATGAGTGGTGCCTTGAACCATGAAGGGCATCTCCACATTGAAGGTGTCAATAGTGGTGGTGGCAGAAGCCATTTCTAAGCAAGTGATTATGCAAAAAAATGCAAGAAGTGCAAAAAGAACAAAAGGATTGAAAAAGCAACAAAAGGTGGCTTTACGTCTTGCTGGATTCCAGAAGAACCGTAGAGGTGACCGATCTGTACCACACAAACCGTAAACAACCAAAAAGGGTGTCACATTTATGCTAGTGCATGATGAGGTATAGAGAACATGCAAGACTATCATAAGAAAATTTTAGTTGACAAGCGATCAAGCAGGCTTTATGTCTCGTAGGATCCCAGAGGAACTATCAAGGCAACCGACCTACACCACATAAGGTGCAAACAACTGCAGAAGGGTGTCACATTTACGCATGTGCAAGCTAGGGTGTAGAGCATGTGCAAGAATCCTATAAAAGGAAAGGCAAGTTAACTCACCGTCATAAGGCTTTATGTCTCATAGGGTCTCGGAGGGATCGTCAAGGTGACCGATCTACACTATACGATGCGTAAACAACTGTAGATGGTGTCAAGTCTACGCTAATGCATATCGGGGTGTAGAAGGCTTGCGAGGCTACTGTAAGGAAAGTGAGCTAATCTAGAAGGCTTTGCATCTTGCAAGATCCCCAAGGGACTGTTGAAGTGACCGGTCTATTCCACACAAGGTGGGGTCCAGAATGCATGCAAGACAACCGTAAGATGGGCAAACTAACTAGCGATCAAGTAGGCTTTGCATCTCGTAGGATCCTGGAGGGACTGTCAAAGTGACCGACCTATACCACGCAAGATGAGGTACAGAATGCATGCAATACAACTATAAAATAATCTAGTTAGTCGACAGTCGGAGGCCTTATGTTCTGTAGGGCTTTCGAGGAGCTGTCGAGGCGACCAGTCTGTACCGCACAAAGTGCAAACAACCGTAGGAGGGTATCGCGTTTACACTTACATGTATCAGGGTGCAGAAGGCTCACAGAACTACCGTGATACATGGAAAAGGCACCAAAGGCCCTCTTTCTAGCACCAAAAAATTGTAGCGACCAAAAATGTCGGTGGCTGGAAAACACCGGGGGCTCAGCGGGCATGACAGTTTCGATCCTGTATTCGCAGGAGGGCCATGCTGGGTGTGTGTAGATACAGGGTGCCCTGAATGGTCTGGTCAATTACACACGGACTTACATTAGCGTCAATATAGCCTTTTGCAACATAAATAATGCAAAATGCAAGATAATGCTTAAAAGTAAAATGAAGTAGGAGAGAAACTGTAAGAATGCGACAGTAATATGAAGTAATTCTTAAAGGTGAATAAAACAGAAAATGATGCAAAATGAGACAACAAACCAGAAATCAAGTAAAGTGTAGTTAGAAACAAGCACCACTCCAAAGCTACAAACTCACTCGGTTAGGGTGGATACAATCGGTTGCACAGCATGATGGAGTGCAGAAATACTGAGAGTAACCAAGGTGTGTCGAGCAAAAAGAGCTATGCACTTGGATGTGGACTTGGGTACAAACAATGCAGGGTATGGAGATGGGACCCCACGCCACCAAAGAGAGACTCACTATTTACAGTGTTAAACAGATGACTTTGATGTTACAATGCTGGAGAGAGGAGAAGTCTTTGTTTCAGAATTCCAAAGTTCCCACCCCTTAGAAGTTGTTTGCTTCTAGAAAGATGCAAACTCTTTTGAAATTTCCAAATTTTTGAAAATTATGGATTCCTTTTGCATGTTGTTTGCTGGGGTATTTATAGGATAGAGGGTGTGCAAAAGGGATGGTTTGAATGCTACATGCCTTAGGCCTTCGTTGTCTTGCTGGTGCTACTCGTGCTGTTTGTGACTGTTGGACCTACAAGACCATTGCGATGCAGACCTATATGCAATAACTACAATCCTACTACATTGTAATTGCACCTTCAATGTCTGGAGACGTGTGCCGATGGTCTGATTAGGTGGAGTGCATTGATGTCACTCAACCACTTACATGACTTGCTATGCTTTGTGACGTAGCATGCTTGGTGTAGCGTAGCACTTTGTCACACGTTCTACTATATGTCACATGCTTGCTACCCTATGCTACACTACATAGCATAGCGTAGCATAGAAGCTGGTCTTAGTCATGAAATCTTTGCCGAGTTGCAAACCTTATCTTCTGCGATGAAAGTCTTGTGAACTCCATTGACTCTGCCTTTCAAACTGCCTTCTCTCTCTTCCACAGGATTGCTACGCCTTTCTGGACCATGTAGCTCAACGTACCGTAGTAGCAGACATGGTCTGCTGCTTCTTGATGGAAAAGGACATCATTGCAGAACTTGAAATTGGGCGAGGGGAGTGGGTAGTGAAGTCGTTGCCATGCTACGTTGCGTAATGTCATGTAGCATAGCACTTCGGTCCACCATCGTCATCTAAAGCTTGCTATGCTACATAGCGTAGCATAGCGTAGCAGGCTTCGTGACTTAGAAAACTTCCCAAACTTTTTTTTGTGCATCTAGAATGCTGCTACTGATTCTGCACACTATTTCTGAGAAGATTGTCGACTGGTTAGGCTACTTTGGAGGATAGGCAGGATGGCATAGAACCTGTCCATGCTCAAAGTAGAAAATTTGCCAAACTGGTCAGCCTGAACTCAAAACGTTCTCCTCCTGATGAACTGCCGTAGTGTTGCATGGACTACAAGAGCCTGATGAAGTAAGGATGACCCCAAATTTTTTAGGGTGTTTCAATGGCCAAGCATCATTGATGCAAGAAGGGGTATCAAAGATCTTTCCCTAGAAATATCCAAAGAAAATTCCTTCAAGAAGATTGAGAAGAAGAAAGTTCCATGCATCACGTACAACAATATATGGTGCAAATGTGTAGAAAATTTAGATAGTAAAATAAGCATCCATATTTGCATAGAAGTAGTGTGTACTAGAAGAAGAAATTCAAAGATGTCTGTATGTAATAGCCGCAAAATAAGAGGGCACTAAGTGGCTAACCACTAATTTTGAGAGCAGTAGACTTTGCATGGAATCAACTAAGAACCTGACATGTGCATATGTCATAGGCATGGATGAACTAGAGTAAGTTCATCACCAACTCTTTGATGATGCAAATGATGATACCTATTGGGGAGAGTTGGAAATTCTTGAAAATTTCAAGAAAGAGCCCCTTGAACTAAAAACTCTACTAGCCAGCATGGAATATGTATTTTTGAGAAATGGGAAAATGGTCATAATCAATGCAAATCTTGCTCCAAAATAGAAAAATATGTTGTTAAATGTGGTTGAAAAAGGATTAGTAGCTTTTGCCTAGTCATATGATAAACTCATAGAGATTGATCCTAGGATATGCCAACATTGCATCTACACTAATCTAGCCATGAAGCCAAAGAGACAACCATAGAGGTGATTAAACCCCAAACTTAAGTAGATCATCAAAGAGGAAATTGAACAACTCCTCAAGGTGGGGTTCGTTTATTCCATTGTGGATAGTGAGTGGGTTACTCCACTCATGATTGTACCAAAGAAAGGTGGCAAGTGGTAGGTCTACATTCATTTTTAGTTGTTGAATATGGAAACATTCAAGAATAATTTTCCATTGCCATTTTTTGATCAGGTATTAGACATAATATCTAGGCATTGCTACTACAATTTTCTAGATGGTTGTAGTAGCTATAACCAAATCTAGATCATGCTAGAGGACCAGGCCAAGATAACATTCACAAGTACTGGGGGAACTTTTGCATATTGCAAGATTGCTGTTAGTCAATGCAATGCCCCTGCTACATTCCAACACCTGGTTCTAAGCATTTCTCAACAAAAAATTAGTAGTGGTGTGGAAGACTTCGTGTATGACTTCTCCACCTATGAAGCTACATTTGAGAAACCCTAGACTTCCTTGAGCAAGTGCTAAAAAGATGTATTGAAACAAACCGTTGGCTCAACTAGAAAAAGAGTCACTTGATGGTGTAGGAAGGCATTGTATTTGGGCATGGAATATCATAAGTAGGAATTGAGGTTGACCCTAGAAAAATAAGGATAATCCAAGAAATAACCTACCAATGAAAAATTGTAAAAGATGTCTGATCATTCCTTGGACATACTAGCTCTTACTAGCAA
Source organism: Gnetum montanum (assembly GCA_015680685.1). Lineage (NCBI taxonomy): Eukaryota > Viridiplantae > Streptophyta > Gnetopsida > Gnetales > Gnetaceae > Gnetum > Gnetum montanum. The sequence goes on from MNCI01001438.1 coordinate 32,696, forward strand.
TTCATAGAGAATTTCTCTAAGACTGAAAAACTGTTGGTGGAGCTAACAAAGAAATATGCTCCACTTGTCTAGATCATAGAATACAAACAAGCATTCCAATAGCTAAAAGAAAAACTTATAGAAACTCCAATCCTACAAGCACTCAACTAGTCCAGACTATTTCATGTTATAATAGATGCATAAAATTATGCATTGGGAGCTATGCTTATGTAGATGGATGATTAGAAACATCCATATTACATCCATTGCACTAGTTGAAGGATTGTGGATACACAATTGAACTACAACACTATAGAAAAAGAACTAATGGTAGTGGTGTTTACTATAGAAAAGTTCAGACATTATGTGCTTGGATACAAAGTGTTTATTCACATAGACCATAGTGCCATTCTCTTCTTGGTGAACAAGCCAATGATGAGCCCTTATGTCATATGATGGTTGGTGAAATTACAGAAATTCAATCTTATGATGGTAGATCGAAAAGTCACTAAGAATGTGGTCACTGAGCACTTATCTCAGTTATGATGGGACAACAAAGAGGAGGAAAATCCACTATCTAATATGTTTCCTGATGAACTCCTCTTTGATGGGGCTAGAACTAAACAATTACCCAATGAACCTAAATGGTATTATGGCATTCTCACCTATCTTCTCACTCTGGAGATGCCACAAGGGTTGGATCACCAGAAGAAACAATAGTTTCTTCACCAAGTCAAATGCTTCATGGAGATCAATGAACACCTCTACAAGGTGTGTGTCAATGGCCTAGTTCATTGGTGTATTCCTGATGCTGATCAACTATGTGTTATCTAAGATGTACATGAAGGTCCTTATAGAGGACACTATGTTGGGAGATGCACAACTATTAAAATATTAATGGGAAGGCACTATTGTCCACCAATCTTCAAGGATGCTCACCAATATGTCCACTCTTGTGAATGCTACCAATGAGAGGTAGAATGACTACTCGAATGGAGGGATCTTAAATCTGGGGCATTGATTTCATGGGTTCCATCACATCCATGTCAAACGGAAAAGCATACATCATATTTTCTATTGACTATTGTATAAAATGGGTAGAAGCAATAGTCATCACCAACTACACATCTTCTACTACTACTTAATTTGTATGACTTCATGTAAATATGAATGAGGTCATAAAAATTGGTTTGATGTGTCAAAATTCTTAGGTAGTTTCTTTAGATTTTTTGTACTTAACCTTCCATAACCATTAATCATCCATAGGGCCCATGGACTCCTCGGTTTGTAGTTATGCAATGGCAATAAAATCCTATGCCTACTTTGGGGAGGATCCACTTGCATATCTTTTGGTTGGGTTAGTTAAGCTATTTATCCTTAGACACTCTTACAATCTAATCCTTTTGTTTACCTCATCAATAACATCCACTTATGCACATCTTCACAAAATTTTTTAGTGAACTTTCTTTTTTATTGTTGTGAATTCTTACACTTTCTGCAAATATTTCCTTGTGTAGAAATTTTTCTAATTTAATGGACTACTTATCTATTTTACCCTATTTGTTAGTTTGCCAACTAACATTACTAAAGGAATCAATCTACCATGATCACAACCTAGCTAAGTATAACAAGAGATGAGAGAAGGTATGTAATAGTTATGTGTTACACATTGCATAGTAATTTGTGATTTTGTTGTGATTGTAGTGGGAAGCATGAACTAGAAGTAGGACTATCTTCACGAAGGATGATGCGACAATATCACATGATGAGGTTTGTTCATGATCGATGGATCCTCTCTCTCACTCTTTAGCTACCAAAAATGTGTTGGATGTCAATTTTATCTAAGTTTTTCACTTCTCTTATCATGAACATCGAATTTTGTAAAGATTGTAACTTCATACACTTGGGCACTTAGAGTTTATTTGATCCATATGAGTTAGTTTGTATGCCAATTAATAATCCCATACCTTTCTAATTTTTTTTAAGGAACTTGTTCCTTCTCTTCTTCACTCAAGGATGAGTTTTCATTTAGTCATGGGGGTATGACGAATCATGTTTTGAGTGGCTCTAATATCGAATACCCAATATTGGAGCCTCAACATCATATACCTAATTTCAGAGCCTAGGATGTAGTGTCAAATATCTGATATCATGGGATATATGCTAACCTATAAATATAGTGCTTGGGCTTATAGTTTTGATATATTTTATTAGTTTTTTTCATAGATAGAGAAGCTCTTGTAGTTTGTTTTCTCTAGAGTTAGAATGTTTTTTGAGTATCCATACTAGGAGTTTGAGTGTGTACAGATTTTTTTTCGAACACTGATGTACCTGAGCATAGTAGTGTGATGGGAATAAAAATGAACATTTTTGATCATCCTTACAGCCCTAAGAATATATTAATGTTTTTTTGATGCATTAAATATTCATGCACTTCACTTTAATGCACTTTAGTTAAGCAATTAATTTTCAATCATTAATGAACACAAGCACAACAACCTTGAGCATATGTGTAGTAGTTGGTAATCCAAAAATGCTTAACATTTGGCACCCCAACAATGCTATAAATGTTCAAGATGTATTTGGAAAGTGGGAATGGGTACTTGTGTTAGGCTAGCTAGGAAGTAGATGAATTAGATCTTAAATTACTCTACCTTCTATTATTTTTGTAGATGATTAAATTTATAAAACGTAAAATGATAAAAATCATGTACCTCAATTGCACTTAAATCATATCATTGAGCTTCACAAGTGTAGTTGAAAAGACAATGAATGTGCTTAGCACCCATTTTACTTCATAAAGAATTAGTGCATTGGAGAACTATAGGTCCACAGAATTCAATCGGATCATGCATGAATGCCTTAGTGATTCATATGGTTGGACATAGGGGTACCTCATTTCTCATCACTTGAGGACCATTATCATAACTCTGAGATTATGACATGCATGGGTAAATACAAATAAGGTATAATATGCTTATATAACTACAAAATTCATTAAATGCTTACTTGGATTGATGCCTCTTCCCCATGACTAGGTTACAAGATACCAAGATTGAACTATAGTAAGAACATGAAAGACAAGAACATTCAAGAATAATGCACATAAAAATACTATTAATCCAATCATTGAGATGAAAATATTTCAAATTATTACTTATTTATGGATAAATGGAAATGAATAAAAGGAGAAAGCAAAGAGGTAAAGTGTTAGAATGATCTTGGAAGGTCCCCTCCCATTTATCCTAGTTTGCTTATGGAAGGGTACTAATGCCTCTAAGTTGACATTGGAGGTGCATTAATGCATCCTTCCAAACTTGGAAAAATTTAGAAATTCATTTTTTAAGATTTTGAATTAACTTTACGTCACCTTTAGAGCCTTACATAAGGTTAATGTTGAACCCCTTATTGCTCTATTTTTTTAACCTTATAAGTTTACCTTTTTATTTTTTTACTATTTACTTTATAGATGATCATTGATTTTTGTGGTAAATATTGATAATTATTAATTTCTTTCTTAAGTTCTATGTATTGCAGGTAACTGCGAGGATAGTGGAAATCAATGCCAATTATATCAATAATCATAACTACTGCAATATGGATCAATAACATAGAAATATAGGAAGAAAGCATCTTGTGAAGAAATCAAGATATTAACTTGAATCATTGGGTGATCTAAATTGAGTATTAAAGATGCCAAAAATCATGATATAGTTTAATAACTCTTTAGTCAATTGTTATTGAAATTTTCAATACTAATCAATTCGTAAAATGATGAATTTTCCATTATTGATGATTCCACTTCAATATAAACAAAAAGCTTATTTATGAATGAGGGAGATGTCCAACACAAGAAGAAACCCATACCAAATCGAATACTTCTTTACATCTATTGAAAATTATTAAGGAAGATTGTTGACACCATGCGGAAATGAACAACCATTTGATGTCACAAATTAGGTGACATCTCCTTTGTAATCTTTTAATATTTATGATAAATTTATATATTTTTAATTTGGTTTAATTAGTTGTTTATAGAAATATTTTAGTGGTTTAATTAATTATTCAAATCTCCTTTGTTAGGATCAACTTATTCAAATATTTCTAGATGTTTTATTACTATATTGTAGGAAAATGTTGACTTTGCATGTGATGGAAACATATTGAATGTAATACTAGAGGATGGAAGGATAATAAATTCATTACTAGATCAAAGTAAGAGATGCCAAAAGCCAAAATCATGCAAGGCATGAACTAGAAAATCAAACAATTAAATAAAAAGGTGAACAAGTTGAAATGATTAATAAAGACATAGGCTCATGTGGTGTAAAGCGAAGTATGCAGCCTTTGTGATAGCTCATAACATGATTGAACCACTTACCTAGCCTTATCATATTATCCTAAGGAAATGAAAGAATTGGTAAAGGCTTTTCAACAATATAGAAGCCAACCAATAATTACTTTTTTTATGCCTGGAAAATTTGATTACTAGAAAATAGAAGATTATAGGTGTGGTACAATTTTAACATTGAATCCCAAGGACCTTCAAGAAAGAGGATCCAAGGTGATGAGTAGAAAGTATACCCTACACATAACCATATGAATTACAAGCATTTACACATAGTATGGTTGAATTCTATAGACCTTAGTTTCTTAAGTACATTAGTTCTAGGAAGAGAAATCTAATCATGATGGCCATTGTCTTTTCAACTATACCTATGAAGCTTAGTTCTATGGTTAAGTATAATTGGGGCACATGATTTTTATTATTTTATATTTTATATTTTATTCACCTATGATTGATAATAAGTTGGAACTCAATTTATTAACTAATTTAACTAATTTAATTACTAATTAATAACTAAATCAACCACTCAGTTGATTAATCAATTTTAGACTGATGGCTCTAGTAGCATTATGTTGCTATGGTTGGGTTGGAAGTCCACCCTGCATGGATGGAGTAGGCCGTAGTTGTGTTGAAGATGAAGGAATAAGTACAGGGATAGGAGGAGGATATGGAGAGAATGTGAAATCCCTCCTAGAATGTGGATAATGAGTTCTATAGTATTTAGGAAGATAGTAGTGATGTTGAAAAGGAGAAATATGATTAGAAGAGTCAAGTGAAGATAGGGTTTACTAAATATAATACCCATATGGATCTAGTTATCTGTAAGGGTATTGCTACCTTGGTGGTGGTAGCACCAATGACTATGATTGATACCACTATTTATACTACTCATGCGGTTGTGGTGGAGTTCCACTTGGATAATATTATTTTTGCTGATGGAACTACTTGGGATTACCTTAAGGATAAGGTAATCTTCTGGGTTTTTACCTTTTGCTAGTCATGGATTCAGAACATACACTATAGACTCCTATAAGTGCGACATAATGAGGTAACATCCATTAGGATGTTCATATTGGTAGATGTCACATCCACCATCATCATTTGATTTAGTTTCTACAATTTCCTCTATGATAGCAATCTTGTCCTTACTCATTTAATTGACATGTTTAGCTTTCTTTTACCTCTTGTGGTCATGATTGTAGTGATCGAAAAAGTTGGTGACTAGAACATCGAGATTTTTCAGGCAAACAGTTTAACCATAGATCCGTGTGAAAGCCATGCTGGGAAAAAATGGAAATGGGGTGCCCTGAATGGTCTGGTCGATCAGAGAAGAACATAGTTGGTATAACTTAACCTTACGTAAATGTTGCTTTGAAGGCAAGACATGCAATGTAAAATTGATGATCAATAAATAAAAAAATGAAGGAAATGATGCCAAAAAATGATAACAGTAAAGAAATAACAGAGTAAACTCAGGTAAGAAAATGCACTACCCCAAGGTCACAGATTCGATTCTTTGCCTTGTTTGAAAGATGTATACCAAGTTATACAATGCCATAGGTGCACAGAGGATTCAATGAGTAACTAAAATGCTCAAGAGAAATGCCAACTATGCCTTCTGGGAGCCAACTTAAAGGCCAACTACAGCAAGAAGTCAACTCTATTTTGCTGAAGAGTCAATCAAGGAGCTAACCAATCAATGAAAAATGCCAACAAGCCAACTGCTCTTCTCAATGTAAAATGCCAACCTTTTGAACAAAAAAGCCAATAGAAAAGCCAACCCTTTGAGCATTGTTTACTGGGGTATTTATAGGGCTAGGAGCAGGCTAGAAATGGGGTTTGGATGCCACTTGTCCTAGATGCCACAAGATGCTGGTGTGCCTATATTGTGTCGGGGTGCAATGCTAGTCATGAACTTGGCTACATTGTGACTATGCCTCTAGGAATGTATGTGCTGAGATCAGTGTGCTAACAATGCAAACAAAAATGGAGCTTATGCTCTAGGACTACATCTTCCCTGCTCTTACGAGTGGGGTCAAGCGTAGGAACAATGTTTTTGGGAGCTAACCAGGGGATGTGCCAAATGGAGTGAAACTGCTGATTCTTCTAAGGAGATGTCAAAATGAAGAAGATTGATGTCTACAAATTCTAGAACTACCCAAAGACATCTTGATGCTTCCATACCAGTGTTGTGTAACTCACACTGTCAAGTTTGCTAGCGTAGCGTAAGTGGCTGCTTGCTACGTTGTGCTATGCTACATAACATAGCAACTGGTTTTGACTAGAACTTGTGTTGAAGCTAAAAACATTTTTTTGAGGCTTGATCATGCTAATAACTACAAATTTGTCCTTCGTGATGGGAAGCCTTTGAAATTTCTGAACTTACATTTAAAACATTTTTTGTTGTTCTTGTATTGTTGCTACACTGTGCTATGGTATGTAGCATAGCATAGCATAGCAGACAATGTATTCTACTTTTGTTCAATCTACCACTTTCTAGTAAGAGACCTTGTCCAAGGACTTGTGGCCAAATAGGGCAACTGGTTTTGGAGGTTGGAGTGCTTGTCGAGTGTAACTTATTTATTGCAATCACTTGGTAATTTGGGCCTTTCGGCTTTGCCTTTGTTACATTATGCTATGCTACATAGCATAGCATAATGTAGCACCTTGTTTTGCAAAAATTTGCACTTGATCACTTGAGAAATTATCTTTCAAGGCTTGCTATGCTACATAGCATAGTGTAGCGTAGCAAACTTCTTCACTATAAAACTTACTTAATTTCTTTAGTTATCCCAAACACTTTTGACAACTCCTAGCATAGTTTCTGGGTAGATTGTCATCTAGGTGAATTGTCTAGATGGGCAAGCTGGAGAGTCCATCAGGCCTGTCAGTTCTAGAGATAGAAAACTTGATGGACTGGACAGTCTAATCTTAGTGCCTGCATTTTCCTACCAAATTATCATGATGCTGCACTTGTGGAAGTCCTTTCCTAAACTCCAAGACCCTAGTGAAGCAAGAGGGTCTCAAAATTTTATGGTGTTTCAATGATTACTACTTTGGACTCTTCAAAAATTTTTAGAATAGCTTGAAATTTTCTATCCATTCTATAACTAATCTACCTTAGCTAAAATTTTAGAGGTAAATTTTTGAATGAGTAAGGTTTGCTCATTCACCATCTGATCAAGTGTTGATTCCTTTTCAATGTCACAAAATTTGACCTCCCTCTTGCAAATGGAAGGATCTTGATTATATTCTTCTACACTTTTGTGCTTCCTCAACTCTTCTTCTTCTTTTTTTACCTCCTTAATAGCCTTTGGATTTAATGGGCTCTTACCTTTGATAGTCTTCCTTGGGCATAGATCCTAAGAGTTCTCCTTGTTTCAAAGTGAATTCTATCTATGATGTGGTGAGGTTTTTCCTATTGAGAGTAACCATGGCTAGGAAATCAGAATAATAAGGGTTGTACCATCTCAAAAATAAGCTTTTCTTGGATTCAAGAACTTACGTTATGCCTTCCCTTGGAGTAACTTGTCAAGTTTGAGTGCACTCTCAAACTTAGCAGTAAGTTCTCTGAGGGTTGGGAGTAGTCAGATGAATGTTTGAGGCTCATGTCTCGAAAATCCCTTATTTTGGCTGCGCGATGCTCTATCTCGGGGTTTCACGAAGGATTTTTTGGTTGTGCAATCACTTAACAATGAATTCGGGTATGTGGAACCCTACACCCTAAGAGGCTTATTTCTTTATGCCTGGGTGTGATTGTTGCAGATTTTGTGAGATCGGAGCTAGCACTAATGGCTCTATGGAATTGAAAGATCCTCTCTGAAAATGATATCGATTGATTTCATGTGAATGGTTGCATTGATTTGGTGCATTTCAGGTAGTAGAACATCTGGACATCCCCATGGGGTAACATCAGGTGCATGCTCTCTTTGCCTAATTACCAATTTGATTACCTAGTAGCGCATGGGTGGTAGTAGCAAGCTCACTTGCACGAGCTGAGAAATGAAGAGGGACTTGGTCTCTTTTGTTCTCCATGCACTTGTAGGTGCCTCACTGTTCATTGTAGATCGAGGATTTTGTTATTTGGATGATCGTTTTGTGGTTGAACCATCTCAAAAATAAGCTTTCATGGATTCAAGTACTTACATTATGCCTTTCCTTGGGATAACTTGTCCAGTTTGAGTGCATGTTCAAGCCCAATAGTAAGTTCTCTAAGGGTTAGGAGCAGTCAGATGTGTACCGTCCGAAATCATCGGTCTCCGGCTGGAATGAAACAGAGACCGGGAGATCGCCGGACACGCACAGAAGACCCTACCTTCACTTGAGGGCAAGCTAGAATTGACGAAGGTAGAGTACATTGAGTGGTTCGCACATTGATTAGGGAAGGATTTCCCCAAATGTACACCGAGGTGCTATACATTGGGTTATATGTGAATGGCGTAACAGATGTAAAACACAATGTAAACAGCGTAACTGGTGTAAATAGAGCGTAAACGTACGAGGGTGTAAATAGTAAACATGCAACAATTAATGAAAAACTGTAATAGATTTTAGAAAGAAAATGTAGCAATATTATTGCAAAGTGAGAATTACAATGCACCGGTCTAACGCAGTTGTGGCTTTCACACAAGGTAGACGAATAGCCCCAGTGGATGCAGGGATGATAGTGTGCTAGTTCAAACTGTAGGCACAACGTAAAGGCTGTATGCTTAGTGTACAGGGTTGAGGTCCAACGTACAAGGTTCTCTGCTTTGGTTCTTAGCATCTTTGTTTTTCTCTCTGGTTTGCTCAAAAATTGCCAACCTCGTTCTAATGAAAAATTGGGGTTTTTATATAGGTTTAGACGTTAGACTCGGGTTGGGTGACACATGGTGTGTTGACAGGGTGCAAAAGAATAAAATGTTACAAGTGTACAACGTGTTGTCTGCCGAGCGTATACGCTGCATCTACTGGACGTATATGCTGTATCTGTTGTGGATGTGATCTTAGGCGTATACACTGGGCGTATACGCTATGTCTTTCAGGCGTATACGCTGTGTCTGTCGGGCATATATGCTGGGTGTATACGTTGTGTCTGCTGGGCATATACACTATGTCTGCCAGGCATATACATTGGGTGTATATGCTGCATATGCTCAATGTATAGACTATAGGATGCCTGATGTTAACATTTGATGATTACTCTGTTCATGTGAGTTGATGCCTTGTACCAAATTTTGCTCCGCAATGCTATTTCCATGCGGTCTTCGGGGATTGCATGCCTAGCGTACACACGGTTAATGTTGGGCGTATACGCTGAGCGTATACACTGTGAATGCTGGGCGTATGCACTGTGAATGTTGGACTTGAGCATATACGCTGGGCGTATACGCTGAGAATGTGAACTTGGGCATATATGCTGGAAATGCATACTTAGTGAAAACTAAGTATGTTGCACTCCAAAGTTACCATTTCTGATAGCAGATGTTGTCATGGTCATCGGCAGGTCCCAAGGAACTGCTCCTCGTCGAGGTCGACTCTACTTGAAGCTGTCGGTGGGCCCTTAAGCTCAATTCTCTTTGGAAACGTACTAAGCTCAGAATTTTGTGGTGTTTTAGGATGGATGTTTAAGGCTCATTTCTTGAAAATCCATTATTTTGGCTGCACGATGCTCTGTCTCTAGGTTTCACGAAGGATTTTTCGGTTGTGCGGTTACTTAATGGTGAATTCGGGTATGGGGAACCCTGCATCCTAAGAGGCTTATTTCTTTATGCTTGGGTGTGATTATTTTGGATGTAGCGAGATCAGAGCTAGCACTGATGGCTCTACAATATTGAAAGATCCTCTACAAAAATGATATCGGTTGATTTCATGCAAACGATTGCATTGATTTAGTGTAGTTGAGGTAGCAAAGCATATGGACATCCCCACGGGGTAGCTTTAGGTGCATGCTCTCTCTACCTAATCACCAATTCAATTACCTAGTAGCGCATGGGTTGTAGAGGCGAGTTCACTTGCCTGAGTTGAGAAACCAAGAGGGACTTAGTCTCTTTTGTTCTCCATGCACTTGCAGGTGCCTCACTATTCATTGGGGATTGAGTATTTTGTTATTTGGGTGACCGTTTTGTGGTTGAACCATCTTGAAAATAAGCTTTCATGGATTCAAGAACTTACTTTGTTCCTTCCCTTGGAGTAACTTGTCGATTTTAAGCACATGCTCAAACCTGGCAGTAAGTTCTCCGAGGGTTAGGAGAAGTCAGATGGATGTTTGAGGCTCATGTCTTGAAAATCTCTTGTTTTAGCTATGCGATGCTCTATCTCTGGGTTTTAGAAAAGAGTTTTCGATTATGTGGTCACTTAATGGTGAATTCAGGTATGGGAAATCCTGCATCCTAAGAGGCTTGTTTCTTTATGCTTGGGTGTGATTGTTGCGGATGTTGCGAGATCGAAGCCAACACTGATGGCTCTACAGGATTGAAAGATCCTCTCTAAAAATGATATCGGTTGATTTTGTGCAAATGGTTGCATTGATTTGGTGTGGTTGAGGTGGCAGAGCATGTGGACACCCTCCACAGGGTAGTGTCTAGTGCATGTTTTCTCTCCCTTATCATTGACTCAATTACTTAGTAGCACATGGGTGGTAGTGGTGAGTTCACTTGCACGAGCTGAGGAATGAAGAGGACGTAGTCTCTCTTGTTCTCCATGCACTTGCGTGTGCCTCGCTATTCATTTCACGATGTGGCTTCCAATATTTGGTTGACCATTTCTTGATCATATCATTTTGAAAATAACCTTTCATGGATTTAAGGACTTATGTTGTGCCTTCCCTTTGAGTGAATTTCCAGGTTTGGGTGCATGCTCATCCTCGACAGTAAGTGCTTCAAGGGTCAGAAGAAGTCAAATGGATGTTTGGGGCTCATTCCTCAAAGAGCCATTATTTTGGGTACGTGAGTTTCATGAAGGAATTTTTGGTTGTGTGGTCTCTTAACAAGGAATTTAGGTATCTGGAAGCCTTAATCTTGTGAGGCCCATTTCTTTATCCTTGGTTGTGATTGCTGCGGGACTGGAGCCACTATTGATGATTCTATGGGATTGAAAGATCCTCTCTAAAAATCATATCAGATGATTTCGTGGGAACGGTTGCATTGATTTGGTGCAGTTGAGGTAGCAAGAGCATCTCGACGCCCCCATGGGGTATCATCGGGTGTATTCTTTCTATGCCTTGTCATAGATTTTCATTTCTTTATAGTGGTTGCATTGATTGGATGCAAATCCCACCCTGTTGGGTGGATAGAGAGAGGATGGAAACATCCTTGCCCTCAAGGAGAATGCAATTTGGAAGAGAGGTCCCTACAACCAATATTCATTTTTCATTCATAATGTGACAATAGTGTCATGTTCCCTAAGAAGGGACATGTTTTCTATTGTTGTGTTGAGCTAAGATGAAGATTTGAACCACGTTTTGAGTGATGGTTCACAGTGGTTGCATTTCTAGGACGCATCTGCCACCCTGATGGTTGGATAAAGAGAGGACCAAAATGTTCTCAGCCTTGAGGAGAATGAAATTTTGAAGTGTTGTCTATGGTTGGTCTTCATTTGACATTCATAATGTGATGATAGTTGCATGTTCCTTGGGAGGGCATGTGTTTTCTCTTGTTGCATTGAGATGAGACTTGAACCACGTTGTGATCATTGGTTTAGAGTGGTTGCATTGCTAGGATGCATCTATCACCATCATGCTTGAATAGAGAGAGGATGGAAACGTCCTTAGGCTTGAGGAGAATGTAATTTTGAAGAGAGATCCCTATGGCCGATCTTCGTTTGTCATTCATAATGTGATGATAGTTGCATGTTGCTAGTTATGGCACATGTTCTATATTGTTGCGTTGGGATGAGATTTGAACCATGTTGTGAGCATTGGTTCAGAGTGATTGTGTTTCTGGGATGCATCCCTCACCTTGATGCTTGAATAGAGAGAGGATGGAAATGTTTTTGCCCTCGAGGAGAATGGGATTTCAAAATGGTGATTTCGATTGATCTTTGTTTGGCATCCATAATGTGAGGATAGTTGCATGTTCCTCAGTACGACACATGTTCCATCTTGTTGTGTTGATATGAGATTGGAACCATGTTTTGAATGTTGTTTTAAAGTGGTTGCATTACTGGGATGCATCCCTGACCCCTGATGGTTGGATAACAAGGACAAAAATGCTTTGGCCCTTGAGGAGAATGTGATTTTGAATGGGTTCCCATGGCCAATTTTCATTTCAAATTCGTAATGTTGATGATGGTTGCATGTACCTTTCAACAGCACATGGCTTACGTTGTGATGTGAACAATGCCATTGGCATTGGTTCATAGTTGGTTTTGCATTGCTAGGATGCATCTCTTATTTTGTAGGATGCGATAGCGGTTGAGCACGTGCAAATGGCTATGTCGATTTGGTGTGGTTGAGGTAGCAGAGCATGTCTATACCCCCATGGGGTAGCGTCAGGGGCATGTTTCCTTATCCTAGTCATGGATCTGACCACTCAATAGTGCATGGGTGGTAGATGCGAGTTCACATGCACGTGCTGGGGAACCAAGAGGACTCAAGTTTTCTTATCCTTCATGCACATTCATGTGGCTCATTCTTTAGTGGGTGTCCTGAGGTGGCCTTTGTCGGTGTGGTGTGTACTTCTTCCTACATGGAACTTTATTCTCATGGAGAAGTATTTTTCAGGAAGCACTCTCGGGTCTGGTTATCGTACTGAGGGATGGCGAAACTCATAGGCGTACCTCAATGTTGGATGTTTACATGAATGTTGGATAGTGCAAGTAGTAAGCTATGTGCTTGTGTGATGCCCATGGCACTGGCATGTCTATGGTTGAGAGAAAGGCTACATTTTTCGCCTGTTGCAGTGTCATGTTTCTTAGGCATGCGATTGTGTAAACTGGGGAATAGTTCCCATAAAAGTTGCTGTGCAAAATTGGTGTGTGGAGGGTCATTTGTGCATTTCAAGTAAGGAAGCACAATGGTGCCCATCGCATGGGTGCCTGCAGCATTACTTGGTTGATCCTGCTAGTAGTCATATCTTGTCTCAAAGATTAAGCCATGCATGTCTAAGTATGAACTTACCTCAAATGGTGAAACTACAGATGGCTCATTAAATCAGTTATAGTTTCTTTGATGGTACCTTACTAAAATAACTGTAGTAATTCTAGAGCTAATATGTGCAAAAAATCCTAACTCTTAGAAGGGATGCATTTATTAGATAAAAAGTCGATGTGAGGTTTCTTGTTTCCTCGGTGAATCATGGTAACTGGATGGATCGCACGACCCTTGTGCCAATAACGCTTCATTAAAATTTCTACCCTATCAATTTTCGATGGTAGGATAGAGGCCTACCATGGTTGTGATGGGTGATGGGCATTTAGGGTTCAATTCTGGAGAGGGAGCCTAAGAAATGGCTACCACATCCAAGGAAGCTAGCAGGTACACAAATTAACCAATCCTAACGTGGGGAGGTAGTGAAAATAAATAACAATATTGGGCTCATCAAGTTTGGTAATTGGAATGAGTACAATTTAAAGCCCTTAATGAGGATCCATTGGAGGATAATTTTGGTGCTAGCAGCCATGGTAATTCTAGCTCCAATAGCATATATTTAAGTTGTTGTAGTTAAAAATATCGTAGTTGGATCTTGGGATGGGGCAGTCGGCCCATTAATGTGATGTGCATCGACCACTCCATTCTTTCCATTGGCAATGTGGTGCTGGCCTTAATTGGTTGGGTTGTAGCTTTGACGTTGTTACTTTGAAAAGACTAGAGTGCTCAAAGCAAGCTTATGCTGTGAATACATTAGCATGGAATAACGCGATAGGATTTTGATCCTATTGTGTTTTCCTTTGGGATGGGAGTAATGATTAATAGGGACTATTGGTGATATTCGTATTTCATTGTTAGAGGTGAAATTCCTAGATTTATGAAAGACAAAATAGTGTGAAAGCATTTGTCAAGGATGTTTTCATTAAGAAAGAATGAAAGTTGAGGGCTCAAAGATGATCATATACTATCCTAGTCTTAACCATAAATGATGCCGACTAGGTATTGGTGAATGTTGCTCTTAGGACTCCATTGGCACCTTTCGAGAAATCTGAGTGTTTGGGTTTTGGGGGGAGTATGGTCGCAAGGCTGAAACTTAAAGGAATTGATGGAAGGGCACCACTAGGAGTGGATCCTACAGCTTAATTTGACTCAACATAGGAAAACTTACCAGGTCCAAACATAGTAAGGATTGAAAGATTGAGAGCTCTTTCTTGATTCTATGGGTGGTGGTGCATGGGCATTCTTAGTTGGTGGAGTGATTTGTCTAGTTAATTTTGTTAACGCAAAAGACCTCAGCTTGCTAACTAGCTACATGGTGGTACACCCTTCATGGACAGCTTCTTAGAGGGATTATGGTCACTCAAGCCATGTAATTTTAAGGCAATAATAGGTCTATGATGCCCTTAGATGTTTTGGGCTACACACGTGGTACACTAATGCATTCAACGAGCTTCTTTCCCTAGTCTGAGAGGATCGGGAAATCTTGTGAAAATGCATTGTGATGGGGATAGATCTTTGAAATTATCGGTCTTGAACAAGGAATTCCTAGTAAGCGTGAGTGATCAGCTCACATTGACTACATCCTTGCCCTTTGTACACACTGCCTGTCACTCCTACCGATTGAATGATCTAGTGAAATGTTCGGATTATGGCGACGTTGATGGTTTCACCATCATCGACATTGTGAGAATCTCATTGAACCGTATNAACCTGTAGTAGGATCATTGATGTGCACATGGTTTTTCCTCATTGGTTACAGTCTTGCGTTTCCATTGTAGTGACGAAGAATGCTTGGGGGGACCACAATGGTGGTGCTGCACTAGGACGTGAAACACCACAAAATTTCAAGCTTAGTACTTCTCCAAAAAGAACCGAGCTAAGTCATGACATTCCTCAGCATGGATAAAACTTGAGGGCCCCGTAGACAACTTCAAGAGGAGTCGAACTCAATAAGAAGCAGGTCCTTGGAACCCATAGATGACAACAACATCTGCTTTCAAACCTGGCAACTTTGGAGCTTGAAATACTTAGTTTACACTAAGTATGTACTCTCAGCGTACATGCCCAGCATAGATGCCCAGTGTATACGCCTCACAAGTACGCTCAGTAGGTATGACTGATGTATACGCCTGACATGCAATCCCTGAAGACGGCATGGAAACAACACTGCAGAACAAGATTTGGTACAAAGCAGCAATTCACATGAACAGAGCAACCATCAGCGCATACGGACAGCGTATATGCCTAGTCTCCACAGCGTATACGCCCAGCAACCATCAGCGTATATGCCCAGCATCTATCAGCGTATACGCCCAGCATATATGGCCTGCATACACTAGCATATACACCCAGTGTATATGCCCAACAGATGTAACATGTTGTACACTTATACATTTTATTCTTTTGAACCCGGTCAATGCGCCACGTGTTACCCTAAACCTGTATAAAAACCCCAATTTCTCACTAGCTAAGGGTTGGAAATTTTGAGCAAAAAATGAGAGAAAAATAGAGACGCTAAGAACCAGAGCAGAGAACCTTTTATGCTGGACAACCCTATACGCTGAGCATACAGCCTCTATGCTGTGCCTACAGTGTGAACCAGCCCACAGTCATCACTACATTCACCGGGGCTTTTCGTTCGTCTTGTGCCAAAGCCACAACTGCGTTAGACTGGTGCATTATAACTCTCATTTTGAAATACCATTGTTACATTTTCTTCCTAAAATTTGTTACATTTTGCATTAATTGTTACATGTATATTGTTTACACTATTTCATGTTTACACTCCATTGGCATTAGTTACACTGTTTATGCTCTGTTTTACGCCTGTTACGCCATTCATGTATAACCCAGCGTATAGCACTTCGGTGTACGTTCAAGGAAATCCTTACCTGATCTGCGTGTGGACCAATCAAGGTACTCTACCTTCATTAAGTTCCATTTTGCCCTCAGGCAAAGGTAGGATCTTCTATGCATGTTTGAATATCTCCAAGTCTCTGTTTCCTTCCAGCCGGAGATCGACGATTTTGGACGGTACAGAAATTGGCGCTAGAAGGAGGGCCTCTGCCTAAAACTTGTTGTGCTTCAGAGCTCTCGGCGTCTATGTTGTTGCATACATGCTGGCCCTTTTTTGCAAACCTCCCAACGTTTATGCTGCTTAGTTTAAAACTCACAGTCTGCAAACTATCCAGCGTTTACGCTGTTGAGCGTCTACGCAACTCCGTTTAAAATTTATCACTTGCAAGTCTCCTAGCATCTACGCTGTTAACCATACGCTGACTCTGTCTGCAAAATCCCCAATGTCTCCATTGTCCAATATACGCCACATGCACGTTACACAGTAGACTTCGTCTTCACTGCATATAGAACTCTATTTACGCCACCGACATATACGCAACTGCTAAATTTACGCTGCACTCTCTACACTGTAGACCCTATCTACGTTGTACACTGACTTTGTCTTTGTCGTCCAGTTTACGCTACTCACTTTACATTGTAGACTTTGTCTACGTTGCACCCAAGACTCTTTCTATGCCCTACGCCGTAAACTCTTTTATGCTGCCGTCCATATATGCTACACTCTGTATGCTGTAACCCTGTTTACGCTGTACGCTGATACTATATACGCTACTTAGCATATACGCTGAAGGCTTTACACCATAGATTCTCTACACTAGCACTATACGATATATACCTGTATGCTATCTACGCTGTCATTATACATTGGTCGTTGAAGCCTATACACTGAGACCCAGTCTATATGCTGTACACCACGAACGTAGGTTTACGCCACACTAAGTACACTAATTCCATATCCCTTCACTGTGTCATATTCTCAACTGCTCATCATGAACACCGCAAACACCACCGCTACAACCACCCAGGTCAGAAACCTTGTAGGAACCATGGCCGTTCAACAACCCGTGGCACATCCCACAATGGGGCCCCGTCGGTCTCTTAGGTTGCAAGGGAGGAACCCATCGTCCAACACCATAACTCAAGACCAGTACAACTTCATATGCATGAAAATACAAGCCAACCTAGTTGTGGACTGAGCCAAAATAGAAGTTAAAAGGCAATACGAACCTTTCTACAGGGGAGGGCAAGAGTTCATTCCTTCCTCGTACGATATCATCCTTGTTCCAGAGCCTTACTCTGAGCTCATCACACAACTCCTCCTACAAAGGAGCCAGTTGCTAGATCAGCCTGTAGTAAACCCTCAACCAGAAGAGGAAGATGAGTTCGGTGCCCAATCTGAGCATGAAGACTCATACCATACCCTTAGCCCACAAACTTATATAAACCTATTGTTTCACCCATTCATGGGTGAAACTTCCTCCCTCCAGCCACTGAACATCATGCAAGCACATGTGCCTCAACAACACGCAGCCGCTCTCATCCCCATTCCTCCACCAACCGATCTTCAAGTCAACATGCTTCTCCTCGCAATTCCTCCCACAACCACAGCACCCCCATTCTTACAGATGAAACCCCCTCAAAACAATGTAGGGGCAACCTTCCCGCCTCGAGTGATCAGGATGTTGCATGTGATATTGTCATCTACGTCTGTCCATTATATCCCCCAGGTCCAAACTCAGGGAGCCCCTTTTACCGCTGTAACCCAACAAGTTCAGGGGATTCCTAGACAAAACATGACTGGGAAATGGGCAGCGATTGGTGCTCAACCACATCAACCCATTCACTACAACATACCACCTCATAAAATTCCACCGGTCAACATCCCCCAAACACAACCATAACAATAGCAACCCCTCGCCTAGAATATGCTGCCTCTGATACCATCTGCTATAAATATTCAACAAGTACAACTGCCAACTACACAGCTTTCAGCCTTCCAACCTACTATTCAACAATCCAATTTGCACACTGTATCACATCCCCAAGCTGCCACCTCACCTAGCGCTGAAGACTGGGCGGATGCTAAGAAACTAATGCAAGAACTAACTGATGAGGTCAAACGCCTCAAAACAACTGCTGACGGAGAGTTGAAGGTAGTGGACTTTTACCATGATGATCCCATTAGCTCTTTGGTTCCACCCCTAACCTTACCCAAAGGTGTATCATTGCCTACGCTAACCAAATATAATGGAGAGATAGACCCCAAAGCCCACCTTATCACATTAAGACTAGAATGCGCATTACTTCAGGCATGGCCACATGCCATTTTGCGAGTGTTTCCTATGTCTCTCGTAGGGAGAGCATTTGATTGGTATCGGGCCTTGCCAAGAAACTTGATATTTTCTCTAGAAGATTTGTTACATCAATTCATTACCAGGTCCAAGTATAACTTGAAACCTGAAGCAACACTTGACAGTCTTATACAGGTCAAACAAGCACCTCTAGAATCCGTACAAAAATTCATCCAAAGGTGGAGTGCTGCTCTCAATGAGCTACATGGGCCGATCCCCTAGACGTATCTACTCACCATTCTAAAAGGGTCTATCAACGACTTTTTCAAATCCAAGCTATATTACCTCAATGCGTGTAACCTTAATCAAGCCTTTGTATAGATTAAAAACATAGAGGAGGTGGCCCAAAATAGCCATGATCTGGCGTATTTAGCCTTCAAAAATCAACACAGCAAAAAAGATAAAGAAAAAGCTAAAACAACTATAGCGGCAATAGCAGAAACGCAACAAGCAAATGTGGCACAACAAAACAAATCGCTAATGACCCCTACTAATTATACTAAACCTACTCCCATGACTACACCAGAATCATCCTCATCGCAGAACCCAACACCAAACCGTACAAGAAAATTTGAGAGGAAAGAACCCTTCCAATATATGCCATTGCCTATGAAGCCATCCTAGCTATTAAATCAACTCTTGAGGGCTGGATTAATGAAACATAAACAATTGTCCCTGGTAGCGATCCAAAGACATGACTGATTCTGTCAACTGGTTCAGAACCCAAGCCTAGCAACGCCGGATGAACCCCCAATACCCAAAGGTTTTAGGATGGACCATTTCTGTGACTATCACCAACGTAACGGGCATGGTATGGATTACTATTTCACCCTGAAACAAGACATAAAACAAATGATCGATGGAGGCCAAATCACTTTTGATGAGGCCAACCCGGTCCAACCGCAGAACTAGGCTATGGGTGTGTATAAAGACCCTCTGAATACCAAAGAGGCACCTTATGTTATTAACACAATCTACTTAGATAACGAACCTAAAACGCCAAGCATTAACACCGTACGTATTCCTCCCACTGCATCAACATCCATGCCTCAATCATCATACGCCCCATAGCAGCCATATGTTTTCCACGTACCCCCCGCCATAACGACTTGTAACACCCCGACACGTGAAAAATAATACGTGGTGCGTATGCCTCCTGCCGTCACTACCTCTAATCTACCAACCCCTCCTACTCGGCCTACCCCTTACGTAGTCCGAGTGCCACCTACAGTCGCAACAGCGAAGGTCCAACCTCCACCTAAACCAACCCCATACATTGTTAGGACACCCGAAAGTCCTAATGATTACCAATCCTCCACCTCGCAAATGCAAAGTAAACCCAATCCCTATGTCATCAAGGTGCCTAGCCAATCTAGCACCCAACCGCAAGCGACTGTCCAACCGCAACCCCACCCGACTCCATATGTAGTACAAATCCCAAGGTAACCTAAGGCCTAAAAACCAACCATGCCCCTGCATCACACGTGAGAATGCCTAGCGGATAAGCTTACGCGCGAGCACTTGGAGAAGGAGCGTCAACGGCTAGCCTTAGGGCCTCCTAAACCTACTCCATTAAATGCGATACCCATGACACAACCCAACCACAAACCAAACATAGGCCATGAGGGTGAATCATCTAGAAAACATGACACGCACGAACCAACAAAAAAATACAAACCAATGATGCATGAAATAAAACTGTTGGGCCCAATGGACCAAGTGACTACAGATAAACACGCACCCAATAGTAGAGACCTAGCAACAGCCCTAACATAGGTCACACAAGCGCTGAAGCAAAAAAATACTTCACTCAGCTTATATGACCTAGTCTTAACATCCCAAACACATCGCAAAGCTTTGGTGTGCATGTTAACATCTATCCCAGTGAGCAAGGACTTGCCTCCAAATGAACCATCAATTCATGTGGTTATGTACTCGCCTCAAGGATCAACTTCCAAACCATTAAGGTTCAACAATGATAACATTAAGTTGGATGAGAGAACAGGGGAGATAACAATAGCCCCTATGTTTATAAAAATAAGAGTAAACCAATTCAAGATACATATGGTCCATGTGGACGACGGAGCTGCCACAAACGTAGTCCCATATCCCATCATAGAACAACTCGGGTTCATTAGACCAACCTCCACTACATGTTTGAAATCATTCAGTAGGTCATGCGTGATAGTTAAAGGCACCGTGACCTTAGACTTCATAGTAGGGGACCAATTCCCCACATCCGCTGACTTCGTAGTAATCGATGAGATGCCAAGATTCAACCTAATATTAGGAAGGCCCTGGTTAGCCCAACTGCAAGCAGTCTCATCCCCTATACACAAAGAGATTCATCTATCTTATGAAGGTTGTGAAATGATCATACATGGGGAGGTGGCTACACCCATCATCTCATCGTACATAGACACAGACCAAGGCTCAGAGGTTAAGCTCGAAGAGCCTAAACAACATAACATAAAAGAACAACAACAGGTAAGCGATACTCCTTTAAACATAGAAGAAAACCCACCTAAAATAGAAATACCTGGGCCTGACACTGTACATACGCAACCTCACTTAGAAACCAAAACTGACATAGAAACTATGATACATACAGAAATGCAAGAAAATACCAACACGAAAACAATTCCATCAGATGTCCCTTGGGCTGAATTGCCATTCAACGTGATCAGCGAAGGGGATGCTGAATATAGAATCATACCTACTAACTCTACTTCCAACGTCAAAATGTAAAAACTCAAAAAATTACTAAACAGATAAACAACGAAAAAACACCCTGTCCGAAATGACGTTAAACTACAAGTTGTCCGAAATGACGTTAAACTACAACTAGTCTGGGACGACGTTAAACTATCATGTCTGCAACGACATAAAACTAGCCACGATCAGAAATAGTCAGTCAATCGAGAAGTCCACCCGCACCATTCGAAACATCCCTTGCTTACGCTGGGGCCCGAAATGGCCTTAAACTACGCATATGGCCCGAAATGATGTTAAACTAGTGCGAATTTGGCCCGAAATGGCCTTAAACTAGATCATCCACTTATACTTTGTTTTCCTCTCCAATTCTGGCTCACTGTTCAGATTTACACTTGCTATGCCATTAATGACAATTTTCGCGATTATCTTTCGTCTATCATTATACTCCGACTTGTAATTACATCCATGCATTATACTTAAGTCACAAAAAAAAACCAAAACATTTTCCATTACTGTGTCGTGTTTGCAATTAAACTCAAAATCAACAAAAAAAATTTTATACATGAAATGATGTATAAGTACAAGAGTTAACTGGTTTCATTTATCTCAATTTACAATTCTCATATCAATTTGAGTCAGAATAACTTCAAAACAAAAAAAAAGGCTAAACATCAGGGACAGGAGGTTCATCCCCTTTGGACCCGCTAGCATCCTGAGGCCCCACTCCACTGGGGCCAGCTTCGTAGACATCGTCATCGCCTTGATCCTATAAAATGCAAAGGGAGCAATCAAGATAAAGACAAAAGATAAAAATTTTAAACATTATGCAACGAATGAATTTCGTACTAATGAAGCTTACCGTAGGGGATCCCCCTAAGCCGAATTCTAGTCGGTGAAGGATTTCCTCTTCTGAGACACAGGTCCAATCGGTCCCATCGAGGCCTAGGTCGACATCTACCAAGGCTTTCCCCTTGTCAACGGTTGACCAGGTAGGACATTTTAAAGGGAACTCACCCATAGACACCTCCTCAGAAGTAGTTGTAATCACCCTTGTAGGCGATTCCATCTCAATAGTTGTGTTTTGAGAAAAAGTATCGAATGTAGAGCGCAGACCTAGATCCTCCACAAACATCTCAAGCTGATGCTTTTCAATAGACACCTCTTTCAATGATTTCTTATAATGATTCTTGTGGTTCTTTTCATCCTGACCCCATTTGCATACCTTGGAAGCGAAAGCTTTCCAATCTTGGCACTTGAGGTTTAGCAGATCCACCTAGGCCTTACGCTTTGCTAGTCTCCATGTCAGTGACACATGGCGATTAAGTAGATTCTAGTATCTGGTATACGTGACCTCGGAAGTCCGGCAAGAGCGATCACCGCTCAGTTTAGCAGAGGTGAAATCATACTGAGCCTTGAGATCATCACGCTCAACTGGCAACTCAGAAACTTCCTTTTCCTTTGTTTAAATTTGTAACCACAACTGTTCGATGGAACGCCTACAAGTCCACAACAATTTGGCGTTGTGAACAAGACCTTCTGCCACTTCATCATAAACTGGCCTTGGCACCTGCTCGACTTCTGGGGATAATGTGGGCAAACTCTCTATTCTAATTGTCTTAGAAGGATCCCACATCAGTTTAGCACCTATGCACACGAAAAGAACAAACGCTAAAACTACAAAAAAAAGGCGTGAAACTCTAAAGCTGCAAACAACTTGAAACATATATACCTATCTCGGGGTGGACCTCCTGAATTTGTTCAACAACTTCCTCAGTGATACCAGCCACAAAATCCATTTTACTTGGCATCTCTATCCAAGTAAATGGCCCACGAGTGCGAGATGGACTAACCTCCCCGGTCCTTTCAGGGGGAACCATTTTCATGGGCACGTCCAGTCGCATTGTTCTGAAACATAAAAATACCATGGAAACATAAAAATAAAATACCATGGAAACAAAAACTCACGAAGCGATGCAATGAAATAAAGGAAACCCTACCATGTTCCTTGTCCCCTTTTAGGTTTGGAGGGTCACCAAGGTCCAACCTCCCCTTGAGGAAGCTACTGAACACTTCATCGACACCACTCTGGTCATCCACCGGTTCAGTCTCCATGGTGTCTTCTCGTCCTTCATTTCTTCCATCTGATCCTTGCCAGCCTCTTCCTCATCGGTCAATAACTCCGTTGTAGTCTTCTCCTCTTCAATAATAGTCTTTGATTCCTACCTCCTCACTTCTCGAGTCAGGTCTGAAGGCATCAGTGGCACGTAAGTGGTCAAGGTAAAAATTATGAATAAGACAAAAACCATAAAGCAACAAGTGTACTAATTTTACTTACCTCAGGCAGGCATCTTGAACCGTATACGCTTAACCCATGGCTTGTCCACATTTGAGGCCTCCTCGGTTGAATGTTCACGCTTTGTCAGCCTCGACTTGGCCTTGCCAATGATTTCTTTGATGACCCATTCTACTCTTTTCGCGGTATAAGGCACATCGTCTGGTTCCAACCCCACACTGTCATGTGTGTGGATTGAGGTACCAGATGATCCCCCTATTCTGATAGATATAGATTCATCAATTCCCTCATGCGCATCCTGGGACTTGGCTATTTCAAACAAATGGTTGATCCACGGGCAGGATAATTGACCTAGATCCCGTAAAACATACTTATTGTCTGCAAGAACCACTAGGAACTCAGCTAAGCAGTGTAGATAACTAGCAAAGAATGCAAAGGTAAAGTGAGATTGCGCCTCGACATTTAAGCGCAATCTCACTATCTCCTTATGCAGGCCCGACAACAAAAATTGGGCCCAGTTATAACGCATTCCAGTTTCTAGGATGGTTCGCATAATACGCACAGCCTCAACGCCAAGACTCTACACCTAGGAAAGGGATTTAGGGAATACTCGTGCCCTAAACAAAGGATATAATTCATTCACCTCCTCAACCTTTGACTTCCCCTGCATAGGAAATCCCTTACCACCCTTGGTAACACCTAACCACTCCTCTAATTCACGAACCGTATGGAGCTCTTTATGAGCCTTTTCTAAAACTACATTTATACCATCCACCGGTACACCAAACAGGTTCAAAAAGAATTCAGGCGACATATGGAAAACTATCTTGACACCCTTAATCCGGGTGTTGTAGTAAGAGACAGAATCGTTGAAGGAATCCATGATCTCGATCATTTCTGCTATTGACACATTAGGGTTCAGGGTCGTAAAGAGCTTCATAAGGCCAGCGTCATTTAAAAAATGGGTGATGGATGGCGGAGCATGGGTACGTAACCATTTCTAAGCCTTACTAACCTCCCCGAACTTCATTGACAGGGTAGTCTCAGTTCATTCGGTTGTGATAGGGTCTCCGCCGGGAGGGACATCAACTGTAGATACAATTTGAAACCATTACATCAGTATAACCCCCAGCAGTTGTACAAACATGTTAACCCATCTAGAAAATATTGTCATTTACCTTCATTTGTGGACTTAGATGTGCTACCCAAGTTAGATTCACGAGGAAAAACTGGCCCCTTATGCGACCAATCTTCATGCAACCACCCTCGAACTTTGCATTGTGTGAACGCTCTAGAGAATCGTTTGTGAAAATGGACGATATCACCTTTGGTTTGAGCTAATACAGCTCCATGAAGGGTAGGACCCACCATAAAGGTCTCTAGGGCGGTACGAGCTAGAGCAAACAAGAGAACGGATGTCAAAACAGAAGCAAACACCAAACAGTGAAAAGAAACAAAAAGCTTAAGCGATCCTACCTATCCACTGAGTACACTGTGCCAGGAGGGTTCTGGAACAGCGTGTGCACACACACGGCTAAAAATAGGGTGTTGTTCAGATAATCACACCCTTGCGGCAATTGGGCCCACACGCGCGTTAACAGGCGAGTAGACTTAGGCCCTCCAGAGGGACCGCCCTCGATCACAAGCGGTCCCTCGTCAATGTCTTCCATGAAGACTGTGACACCCTCTGAGGCTCCTGGCAACATGGCCTCAAGCACGCTCCATGCCACCAGTTCACTTAGGTGCAACATGACAACCACTTTAAACCTGTCTAGGATGAAGGCTAGGAATTCACACATCCCTTCTCTGAACCAAACCCCATTGTTGTCAATAGTTAGATCCAGGGTAAGTTCATCGGCCTTGATGGGGCCAAACCACGTTAATACCCCAACGAGCTTAACAACAAGGAGAAAAGGTTTCGTGTCCCTCCAAACAACCAAAATGCCACAGTAAATCAGCCATACATAAAAATGACACGAAAAATAGAATTTCACATTGGAGGCTGACACTTAGAAAAATTACTAACTATTTACGCTTGGCGTAGACACTGTGAAAACTATCTACGCTCGATGTATATATTGAGCGTATACGCTGTCAAAACTCTCTACGCTCGGTGTACACGCTGTCAAAACTGTCTACGCTCGACGTATACGCTGTCAAAATTGTTTACGCTTGGTGTATACGCTGGGCGTATATGCTGTAAAGCTAGTTTACGCTGTGAAAACAGTTCTATGCTATACACCGTGTGAAAAACAACAAACTATTCACACGTAGCGTATGCGCCGTAAAAACCCTCAGCGTATACACCATAAAAGCCTCCAGCGTATACGCTGCGTAAATGGTATACGCTGTGTAAACAGTATACGCTGAACATTGTGAAAATAGTCTACGTTGGACACCGTAAAAAACAGTCAGCGTATACGCTGATAAATTCATCTACACTTCATGCTGGTAAAATCGTTTATGCTGTGCAATGACAAAATAGATTATGCTACAAACAAATCAGGCTATGCACAGTATACGCTCTACGCCATGGAAATTTTCTATGCTAACTATCTACAACGGGCGTATACGCCAAAACCCTCTACGCTGACTGTTTACGCTAAGAAACTGGTACAAATGAAAACCACCAATAGAGATAGGATTAGAGCCTACCTGTGTGACGATCTAGGCCATGATGGAACCCTCGACCTGGGGAGACACTGTAGCATGGCCTCTCTCTCCTCCGCGAACGTCAGATCAGGTCCCTTCCTCCCCTGGTCTTCCACTTCCTTGCCTTTGCCCATCTCGGCGTCCTCTACGCTAGGATTGATAGGTCACACTGAGGGTCAAAATCGCTTACACCTATGCTAAGCCTCTACGCCGAGGTCTGAGCCTCTACTCCGGGTTGGAGTCTCTACACTCACGCTGAGTTGGGACGTTTACGCTTACGCTTAGGGTTTCGGTCGTTTACGCTTACGCTCAGGTCTCGTCATCTACGCTTATGCTCAGGATTTATGCTCGATGTCTACACTCGTTGAAAATGCAACATGGTAACAAATGATGCCCTTCCCCTTTATATAGCGCTCCGCCACTGTCACCGCCGCCGCCGCCGCCACTGCCGCCTTGCGTTTTGCCTCTTTTTTGGCCTTTTTACTCATTTTTCTCAAAATTTTCTCAAAAAAATAAAAAAAAATATATTTAAAACAAAATAAATACTACCACATCCTCATTCCCTTGTTAACCAACTCTAGAAGTCCACATCGAACATTTTCGCGCAGACTCTCTTGTGCAAATTTTGCGACAAACATGACGGCTCGGTATGGCCTTAAATTGCCATGATGGCCTAGTAAGGCCTTAAACTGCTACCCGCGGCCCGGTATGGCCTTAAAATGCCATGCATCCTAGTGTGAAGATAAACCACCATAATGCATGTACACACGACTTACACTGCTAGAGAACATGGAACAATACCTGTTAGCTCATTCTGCTCTCTGTTTATTGGCAGGAGCAAACCCGATGGATTGTCAGCATCTATCCACACCGTTAATCATTGATGGGCCATACGGAAAGATCGCAAGGGACATTGACATAAATCTCATTCAGTTAAGTTTATCAATGGACGATGCAGTCATAGCCTCAACACAACAAATGATAGATAACTACAAAGGTATGACAAAGCCCCTTGACATAGAAGCTGAAAACATCACCGAAGACCCATTGAATGAAGCCCCCATCACCATGCCCGATGGAGAAATTAAAATATTAAAACTAAGTACATTACTGCAACCCCAACTAGCCAAAGAGCTAGAGAATATGCTTAGGGACAACATAAAGGCATTCTCTTGGTCATACATGGACATGCCCAAATTGGATCCTCGAATCGTCCAGCATAATATTATCCTTGATCCAAAATTGAGGCCAGTAAAACAAAAGGCACGAAAGGTTAAACCTGAGGTGGCATTGGTAGTTCGCAATGAAATCACCAAACTTTATCAGGCTGGTTTCATTCAGGTTGTCGATTACGCCGAGTGGATGTCCAACATGGTCATTGTCCCGAA
Organism: Gnetum montanum; assembly: GCA_015680685.1. Lineage (NCBI taxonomy): Eukaryota > Viridiplantae > Streptophyta > Gnetopsida > Gnetales > Gnetaceae > Gnetum > Gnetum montanum. The sequence continues at coordinate 60,348 of MNCI01001438.1, forward strand.
AAAGAACGGAAGCATTCGCTTATGCATCGACTTTCAGGATCTTAACGTTGCAACCATAAAAGATGATTTTTCCCTACCTAGCATCGATCAACTTGTTGACTTGACTACTGGGCACGCACTGTTATATTTTATGGATGGCTTCTAGGGATACAACCAGATACGTATTAACCTGGAGCATTAGCTCTGGACTACCTTCATGACACCATGGGGAACCTTTTGTTATACAATGATGCTCTTCGGCCTCAAGAACACTGGGGCCACATATCAGAGAGTGATGATGTTTATTTTTAGCAATTACATGTTACACTCACTCAACGATTACGTGGACGACATTGTGGTTAAATCGAAGACATCGGAACAACATGTACAAGACCTTGACTTGGTGCTAAAACGTTGTTTAAAATATGAGTTGAGACTTAATCCAAAGAAATGTGTCTTCGGCGTCAAAATAGGAAAATTGCTTGGATTCATAGCCTCGAAAGCAGGGATACGAGTAGACCTCGATAAAGTTAAGGCCATAACAAACTTAAAACCACCTGGCAACCTTACCGAACTTCGAGGTCTACAAGGTAGATTATAGTTCATTAGAAGGTTCATAGAAAAACTAATAGACAGATTAAAACCTATGAATCACTTGTTACACAAGAATGTCCATTTTGAATGGACTCCATAGTGCCAAGAAGCATTCAATAATATTAAAATGGCACTTGCCAGACTACCCATGGTTTATCCACCTCAAAATGATAAACCATTTTACATCTACCTCGTCACTTTGGATTCGTCAATTGCATCTATGCTTTGCCAGAAACAAGATGACGGAACCTAAGTCCCTTTCTATTACTTAAGCCATACATTAGTTGCTCATGAAAAGAAGTATAACGAGGTGGAGAGGTCATGTTTAGCCCTAACATTTTCCCTAAAGAAATGGAAGGATAATGTGCTTAGAGCAATCACCGAAAATATTTATGAGACAAGTTAGATAGCCTGTTGGAAAGCCATGATAGCTGAGTTTGACCTACATTACATAGCGCAATCATCAGTTAAGGGTCAAGCCATAGCAAATCAAATGACCACGTCACCAACACACGACCAAGCAACGATAGAGCCAGAATTCCCAAATGAAAATGTAAGCGCAATAGACATAGTACCCACTGACTACGAAGCCATTCTAAACTTTGATGGAGCATCCACCTCTCGAGGGGGAAGTGCTGCCGCTGTCATCACCTATCCCTCCGGGGGGATCAGACCCTTTGCTTATCGTTTCAACTTTCACTGTACCAACAACATAGCAGAGTATGAAGGTCTCCTTAGAGGTCTTGTGGCAGCACTAGCTTTAGACATCACATGGCTTATGGTTAGAGGAGACTCACAACTGGTCTTAAACCAAGTCACAGACATTTATACATGCAAAGCACAACACTTACAACCATACTGTGACTTGGCCAAACATTTAATGAAATGATTCAAAAACATCGATGTGCAACACATCTCTCGAAACGATAATACCATCGCAGATGCACTAGCCACCCTAGCGTTAAAGATATCGCCTGAAATGTTCCATACATTGCCAAGCTCCATAATCTATTGTGCCGAACCAATAACCGATACTCCTGATACATTGCCAATTGCATCCATTAGTACAACACATGCAATAGAATGGTATGATGACATAAAAGAGTAGCTTCTATGCGGTGAAACACTACAACACTTAACGAACACACAAAAATACGCGGTGCGAAAACGTTCTAAGCAATATGCACTGCTAGGGGACACATTGTGTCATCGATCCTATGAAGGCATATTGCTAATATGCGTTAGTAGCGCTGAAGCCCAAACAATCGTTGAACAAGTACATGATGGATTATGCAGAGGACATATAGAACCAAAAGCAATGGCAACAAAGATAAGATGCTTAGGCTATTATTGGCCACACATGTAGTATGATTGTCTCTCCAAGGCTAAAACATGCAATACCTGTCAAAGGCACGGTAATCTAATCCATGTCCCACCAAATGAGTTGCATACAACACAAATCATGTGGTCCTTTCAAAAGTGGGGGTTGAACCTTATCGGGCCAATAACACCCTCATCTTTTGTAGGGCATAGTTTCATTATAACCGCGATAGAGTACTTCACGAAGTGGGTAGAAGCTATGCCCCTTCGAAATACTACATCTAAACACATGTGCAACTTCATTCTCGAAAACATCGTAACCCGTTTTGGCATCCCCATGACCATCATCACTAACAATGGGCCGCAATTTAGTAGTGCCGAAACCAAAACCTTCTGTGAAAGTCTAGGGATCAAAAACTCATTTTCATCCCCTTACTATCCTCAAACCAATGGGCAAGCAGAGGCAAAAATCAAAACCATCATTATGATACTTAAAAAGCTGCTTACCCAAAGCAAGACAAGATGACACGAACATCTGGTTTACGCATTGTGGGCATATCGCACGACACATCGAACTTCAACAGGCAAAATGCCATATAGCCTTGTCTACAGTTCAGAAATTGTTTTACCTCTAGAATTGCAGGTACCATATTTAAGGATCACACTTTCTGGACTCTTGGATAAAGAGCAAAACAATGATCTACGCATCATTGACTTAGATTTGGTGGAGGAGGAATGCATACGTGCACTCGATCAAATCAAATGGTACCAAAAACAGCAATGACAACGTCATCGGCACGACATTCATGAGCACCCCATCAAAGAAGGTGACCTTTTACTTAAGGCCATTCAGGAACACCCAGACAAATTCTCAGCCAACTGGGAAGGGCCTTACTTGGTCACCAAAGCATACGACAATGGAGCATTCAAGTTAGCTGATATGGAAGGGCATGAGCTTGCGAATTGTACCAATCACTCGTTCTTGAAATCATTCCATATTTGAGTACAGGCTCAAGTACATGTGAGTCCTAGCATCATGACTATAAACTGATACCACAGCTCGTCTTGGGATCATGACTTAAAATTGATACCACAAAACAATCCTAGCATCATGACTTAAAATTGGTACCACCACTCGTCCCAGCATCATGACAATAAACTGATGCCACACAATGTCCAAAATGATAATAAACTAGCACCCATCTGGTATGACAATAAACTGCCATAGTTGCATTCACTAGAGTCTGCTAAGACTATAAATTAGTTTGCCTCTTCGAGGTCCGCCAAGACTAGAAACTGGCAATGTACCATCCGCCACGACGCTAAACGGGCAATGTCCAATGGGTCATGACATAAAACTAACCCATAATAGTGTGCTAAGACTATAAACTAGCAAATTTCATCTCTGATGCTTCAACCCATGGCTACATTCAAAGTTCATCAGAATCGCTCCATCGCTCACCATCAGCCGATCTTCCCAACATTGCCGTCATTCATATAAAGTGCCTGAACTCTCATTCCATGCCTTCGTGTTGTTAGTAGCTATTTTATTTCTAAGCTTGTTTATTCACTCATGGTTTCCTTGTCTTTTCAGAGTTGTGTTTGTAGGATGATACTCAGAGGTGTTCGTACAAGAATTCACTTCGTCATAAGTGGCAAGGTGAGACGTTGTTCACAGGACACGAGGCAAGACTAAATCAAGTCGTTCACTAGTACATCTCCCGTTACATATCCCTCAACATCTCCTACTTGGTTAAATCCCAAGCGCACCTAGTACAGCCCGAAACATCGAACATACCATTGCATATCGCGACACTCCTAAGCGGTTGCAACCCACAACATGACATTTGAGCATAAGAAAAAAAAAGCACATTGTTACTTCCCGCATAAAATACAAGACGGGATGACAGTGGCCTCGAAAGAAAATGCTCATGTTTAAAACAATCAAGAAACATCCAGTTGCATAGCTTTGGCTCTCGGCCAACAGGTTCCCCCTTAAACACTAAACAAAGGTCCTATTCCTCCAAAGAATGCAAAAGATATTACGTCGCTTTGGTTTTGCAAACAAGTCCTCTTAGACCCTAACCAAGAATCTTGTTCTGCCAAAGGATGCACATTGCATGCCTTGATTCTGAGTCTGCTAAATAATGGCTATTGACAAGGATCAACATGATACACACCAAAGCATCCCCTTTACCAAGCACAATCCCTTGGTCAGTTCCCAATACCCACACCCTCCACATCCTTATCCAGCTACAAATTTTACTTTCCCAATCCTATGTACTACAGAACATGATACGATGATGTCGAGTTAAGTGGCAAAGGACAAGGTCTTTATCAAGTTTCTTGTCATGTTTCGCACTTCTTTGTCGATGCTTCTCGGGTCGATTCCTCCAAGCGTCAACAAAGAGGGGCCAATGAAACACCACAAAATTTTGAGCTTCATATTTCTCCAATAAGAATTGGGCTAAGTCATGACGTTCCTCAGCATGGTTGAAACTTGACGGCCCTGCAGATAGCTTCAAGCGGAGTCAAACTCAACAAGAAGTAGGTCCCTAGGACCCATAGATGACAACGGCATTTGCTATCAAACCTAGCAACTTCGAAGCTTGAAATACTTAGTTTACACTAAGTATGTACTCTCAGCGTATACGCCCATTGTACATGCCCAGTGTATAAGCCCAGCATACATGCTTAGCGTATACACCCAGCGTACATGCCCAGTGTATACGCCCAGTGTACATGCCCAACATATACGCCTCACAAGTACGCTCAGCAGGTATGACTGATGTATACACCTGGCATGCAATCCCCGAAGATGGCATGGAAACAACACTGCAGAACAAGATTTGGTACAAAGCAGCAATTCACAAGAATAGAGCAACCATCAGCATATACGGCCAGTGTATACGCCCAGTCTCCACAGCATATATGCCCAGCCTCCACAGCGTATATGCCCAGCAACCATCAGCGTATACGCCCAGCATCTATAAGCGTATATGCCCTGCATACACTAGCGTATACGCCCAATAGATGTAACATGTTTTACAATTGTAAATTTTATTCTTTTGCACCCATTCAACACACCACATGTCACCCTAAACCTGTATAAAAATCCCAATTTTTCAGTAGCTAAGGGTTGGCAATTTTGAGCAAAATACTAGAGAAAAATAGGGACGCTAAGAACCAGAGTAGAGAACCTTTTACGCTAGACAACCCTGTATGCTGAGCATACAGCCTCTATGCTATGCCTACAGTGTGAACCAGCCCACAGTCATCCCTGCATCCATCAGGGCTTTTCGACTGCCTTGTGCCAATGCCACAACTGCGTTAGACCGGTGCATTGTAACTCTCATTTTGAAATACCACTATTACATTTTCTTCCTAAAATCTATTACATTTTGCATTAATTTTTACATGTATACTATTTACGTTGTTTCATGTTTATGCTCCGTTCGCATTAGTTATGCTATTTACGCTCTGTTTTACGCCTGTTACGTCGTTCACGTATANCGCTATTTACGCTCTGTTTTATGCCTGTTACGTCGTTCACGTATAACCCAGCGTATAGCACTTTCGTGTACGTTCGGGGAAATCCTTGCCTGATCCACATGCGAACCACTCAAGGTACTCTGCCTTCATTAAGTTCCAGCTTGCCGTTAGGTGAAGGTAGGATCTTCTGTGCATGTCCATATATCTCCAATTCTCTGTTTCCTTCCAGCTGGAGACTGACGATTTCGGACGGTACAGGACGGGACTTCCTGTGGAGAGCATGTGCTTGGCGGGGGCACAAGATGTTGTATTCAAATTACACCTTGCATATTTGATGGATTGATGGACCAAAGGACATGCCATCACCTAGGTAGATTTTAGGAGAGAAAGAAAAAGGAGATCAATCTAGAGCATTTGAAGGATGGGGCTTAGGTTCCCTCCCGATGGAGGACATGTTGGCCATGATCACTATTATTCATTGAGGATATGTGGGGAGATGCTCATTTTGAGAGTGGTGACCCATGAATGGAGCATCTATGACTTGGTGAGAAAGTCATGGAGCCATCCATTCATCTTCAATGAGCATGTATTAAAAAGCTTTAAAAATACAAGGCTGGACATACTAGGATCGCTCTTTTCTTCCCTGGGCCATCCATTTTCGTGGGAGGGAGGGGATAAGATGCAATGGCTGGGTGTAGTTCTCTTCTCCCATCGCATGTGTTCTAGGTGAACGGCTACCCTCAGCCTTTGGGTTGCATGGTACATCATTGCTTCAAGAAAATGTGGGGACAGTCAGTGGCATTGCGTAGAATAGCTACGGTGCTGGTACTTCGTGGGTTCTTGTCTCGTGCACCTGTGGGTTGCAGAGTAGGGTTGTCATTTGGAGGGTGGTCACCCCCCTTTTTTTAGATGTCAATGTTGGTCACATTCCTTGGCTGGCACCTACTTCTCTATCCCCAATGCAAGGATTCAAGTGGCTCCAAGGATGTGATGAACATCCACTGCGTCAGTGTGACAATCAATCGGGGTTCGTGATCCCAACCATGACTCTCGACATTGGATATCTTGGCTCTCGTTTTGATGAAGAACTTAGTGAAATGAAATACTTTTTGTGAATTGTAGAATCCCATGAATCATTGAATATTTGAACATAAGTTGCACCCAAGGCTTAGGTCGAGGGAATGTCTGGTTGGGAGTGGTGAAGATCCTACTACGCACCCTATTCACCCCGTGTGAAGGGGCAGTGGAGGTGGTCATCCGTGCCTCCCAAGGTGCGATCAGCTAAAAGTTGCTATCGTTTGTGTTGTTTCACTTCTCCCTGAACAGAGCGATGGATGGTAATGATGGTCTCTACATTCCCTACAATAAGTGCACATGAGGTAGGTCGGCCCCCTCCCCACCCTTCTCCTTTGGTGCAATGCGAGATCGTGTGACTGGTGATTCCAAGGGACAATGTTACTCCTTTGCATCATGCATAGGAGGGGTGATGCTCCCTCTTCACAATGACCCTAGTTTAGGTGAGGGTATCCACCAAGTTTAAGCATATAACTAAGCAGAGGAAGAGAAACTTATGAGGGTTCCCCTAGTAACAGCGAGCAAACCAGGAATAGCCCAATGTGAAAATCTAGTGGTAGTGGCCACCCAAATTGTAGTCTGCAGAAGCATTACCTACAATGGATAGAGCCTAAGTCCCCTAGAATGGGGTGCTAGAGAGGGTGAGAGCCCCATTGGGCTTAGACCTTGCTGCATCACAAGGTGCTATTGGCGAGTTGGATTGTTTGGGAATGCAGCCCTAACCGGGTGGTAAATTCCATCCAAGGCTAAATACGCTTGAGAGATCGATAGTGAACAAGTACCATGAGGGAAAGATGAAAAGGATTTTGAAAAGAGATTTAAAAAGTGCTAGAAATTTTTGAGAGGGAAGCAAATGGAAGCCAATGTTGATTCCTGGCTAGATGTGGACTGGAGCATATACACTTCGGTCTACTGCTCGATCCGAGAGGTGAGTCCACATGGATCGGCACCTTGGCACAAGCGTGCATAACTAGCTACATGTGTGCCATTACTGTGATAGTCGAGGGTTGAAGCACACATCCCTTGGAGGGGCAGGTCTTGTGGTGCTTGCATGCTCAGGACATGGATTGTGTGGGCTTTCCATTCGATCCATCTTGAAAAATAGACCAAGGAGTCTAACATGCATGCGTTTCCTCGGGTTTGGAAACCTACACAGTGCAAGGAAGCTGAAAGGTGGGATCTATGTATGGGCGCATAACACCATCCACCGATCTTGATCTTGTTGAGAAGGGTTTGAGTGAGAGCATGCATGTTCGAACCCAAAAGATGGTGAACTATGCTTGAGCAGGGCGAAGCTAGAGGAAAATTTGGTGGAGGCCCATCATGATACTGATATGAAAATCATTTGTTTGACTTGGGTATAGGGGCTAAAGACTAATCAAACCATCTAGTAGCTAGTTCCCTCCAAAGTTTCCCTTAGGATAGCTGGAGCTCACGTTCTCAAGTTTTATCAGGTAAAGCAAATGATTAGAGGCATCGGGGGTGCAACTCCCTTTAACTATTCTCAAAATTTAAATAGGTAAGATGGAGGGGTTGCCTTGGTGAGCTACGTCAATGAATCGAGAGCTCCAAGCAGGCCATTTTTGCTAAGAAAAACTAGCAATGTGGGCTGAACTAAAATTCAAACTACGATGCCTAGTTTTGTGCTAATCCAAAACCCACAAAGGGTGTTGGTTGATTAAGACAATAGGATGATGGTCATGGAAGTCTAAATTTACTAAGGAGTGTGTAATAACTCACCTGCTGAACTAGCCCAGAAAATGGATGGTGCTTAAGCGTGCAACCTATGCTCAACCATTGAGGCAAGTGCGAGGCCTTGATGAGTAAGAGGGTGCAGGGGTCATTGCGAAGCCTAGGGCATGAGCCCAGGTGGAGTAGCCCCCAGTGTAGATCTTGGTGGTAGTAGGAAATATTCAAATGAGAACTTTGAAGACTGATATTAAGAAAGGTTCCATGTGAACAACACTTGGACATGGGTTAGTAGATCCTAAGAGACGAACAACACTTGGATATGGGCTAGTCGATCCTAAGAGATGGGGGAGCCCCTTCCAATGGGTGCACTCTGCATGAGATCTTGAAAGGGAATCAAGTTAACATTCTTGAACTAGGACATGGCAGTGGAAGACAATGTTAGGGAATCTGGAGATGTCAGCAAGGGCCCTGGGAAGAGTTATCTTTTCTTTTTAACAGCCTACCTGCCCTGAAATCAGCTCAACCAGAGATAGGGTCCAATGGCTGGAAGAGCACCGCATGTCCTGCGGTGTCTGGTGCACCCTCAACAGCCCCTAAAAATTTGGAGAACCAAGTACCATTCATGCCCGGTCATACTCATAACTGCATCAGGTCTCCAAGGTGAACAACCTCTAGTCCATAGAATAATGTAGGTAAGGGAATTTGGAAAAATGGATCTGTAACTTTGGGAAAAGAATTGGCTTTGAGGGTTGTGCCTAGGGGTATATGCCCTGAACTCGCAGGCTATCGAGGGCTTGCCTGAGCCACTTCCATGGCGATGGAAGGCCCTTGCATGTCGGTCAGGCAACAGATGCAGAGCACCTTCCCCCCCTCCATGGGGAAGGGATTTCCCTAGGCAATGAACAACCAACTCGGAACTGGCTCAGACAAGGGGAATCTAACTATTTAATTAAAAAAAAGCATTGCAATGGTCCTTGCGGATGCTGATGCAATGTGATTTCTACCTAGTGCTCTGAATGTCAAAGTGAAGAAATTCAACCAAGCATGGGTAAATGGCGGGAGTAACTATGACTCTCTTAAGGTAGCCAAATTCCTCGTCATCTAATTAGTGATGCACATGAATGGATTAATGAGATTCCCACTATCCCTACCTACTATCTAGTGAAACCATAGCCAAGGGAATAGGCTTGGTAGAATCAACGAGGAAAGAAGACCTTGTTGAGCTTGACTTTAGTCTGACTTTGTGAAATGACTTAAGAGGTGTAGAATAAGTGGGAGCCTCTCGAGGCGCAATTGAAATACCACTACTTTTAATGTTATTTTACTTACTTTGTTGGTTGGAAATAGGGCACAACCCTCGCTTTTGGACCCAAGATGCACCTCAGTACATCGATCTGTGTGGAAGACAGAGTCAGGTGGGAAGTTTGGCTAGGGTGGCACATCTGTTAAAAGATAACGTAGGTGTCCTAAGATGAGGTCAAAGAGAACAAAAATTTCATGTGGAATAGAAGGGTAAAAGCTCATTTTATTTTTATTTTTAGTATGAATACAAAGCATGAAAGCATGGCCTATCAATCCTTTAGATCTTTGGAATTTAAAGCTAGAGGTGTCAGAAAAGTTACCACAGGGATAACTGGATGCCATAATAAGTTGCAACTTTGTTATGACTCTAGGATTCATCCTGCAAGCACAACTTTAAGAGGACAAGAAAATATGATAAAGAAAGCATGTTTTTACATGATAATGCATAAGGCCATATGAGATAACTAGTAAACTAGGTCACCATAGGTCACTATTGTTAAAAAGATTTTTAGTTCATTTCATATGTTGAATATAGAAAGAATGTCATGCAAGCTCACTTGTCATTTGTTGTAAGGCTATTAATGTGAACTTGTTGGTTTGTACCTATAGATAAACTTATGTTATATTTATTATGATTTTGGATATAAATGATTGATTGTATTGGCCAACTCATTCCCATCCATGTATGCTATTTTAAATGCTCCATTACCATAGGTCTTGATGATCAAGAAGGGTCCCTCCCAGTTGGTTGAGAACTTGTTTGCATGCTCATAGATAGCCTTGATGACTAGGTCTCCCTCAATCTTTCATTTGTTCAAGTCATGATGGTGCTATAATTTCTAACTTTCTTGGTACTGCTTGATGTGAGAAAGCATCCATACCCATTTTTATTCTAGTTCCATGTTAATGGTATGTAGCTCCTTGTTCTGTTCATCATTGATGAAGTCTGATAGATTCACCCTTAGTGATGGAAGTTGCAACTCAAATGGTAAAATAGCTTCAAAACTTTAAACTAGGCTATATGTGGTTACACTAGGTTTGGTTCAATAGATTGTTTAGTAGGCCCAAATTGCATGCACAAGCCTCTCATGCCACTTACATTTTCAATTATTAAACATCTATTTTAGTAGGTTTATGATGGCCTTGTTGCTAGCTTTAACTTGTCTATTGAATTAAGGGTAGTACGGTGATGCAAAGGATTACTTGATGCCTAGATCTTGAAAAATGGTTTACGTTTCTTGGTTGCTAAATTGTGATCCCATATACATGGCTATTTTCATAAGTATGCCAAAATGGACTACTATGTTATCAAGTATAAATCTACAAACTTGTTGAGATGTTGTCTTTCTTAGGATAATAACTTCAACCCACTTTGTCAAGTATTTAGTTGCAATGATGATAAAGCTATGCCTTGTGGAAGACTTGTGTGTTATAGGTCTAATGATTTCAAATCCCCACCATTGAAAAAACCAAGTTATTTGAGTGGTATGTAACTCAATTGGTGGTACAAGTATCAGGTTACTATGTCATTGATAGGTGTCATAAGTTTTGACCTTCTACAAGTAGTCACTTTTCATATAGAGCTAGTAACTACCTAGTCATCTAATTTTAGCAGCCATGGCTCTAGGTCCTATATGTCCCCCATATAAACCTTCATGAACTTGCTCAAGGACTATGTGCACTTTGGTTTTTCCTAAGCATAGTAATAATATGCCATTATAGAACTATCAACATAATGTGTTATTATCTATGATGACATACTATTTTGATATTATATTAAGTAGTCAGGCCCTATTGAGATTCACCAAGCATAAGGTAAAAATTGATATTGTAATATCATTTCTTATAAGGAGAAATATTGAAAAAGGATAGGAAGTTGTCCTTAGTGTTATATGTGATGGGAATAACATAGTTCATGGTTGAGGAAGGTAACGTCATAAACACATCTGGCATCACCTTGAGGGACAAAGTTGCAATGGCATCGACTAATGCATTTTCTATTTGGGGTATATGTTGGATACCAACATTTGTAAAGTTTTTCATTAGTTTCTTTCCTCATGGATTCAAAGATAAATACTCACACTACCCTTGGAGTAACTTGTTGAGTTTGAACATTTACTCTTCCTTAGTAGTAATTTTTCCAAGGATAGTGTAGTCAAATAGACGGTAGAGGAAATTTTTTTTCTTTACATGCATAAACCTTGGTTACTTAGTTGACCACTAGTTGTGAATCACCTTTTATTATTAGGCATTTTATCCCTTGATTATAAGCTATCACCATTTCCTTGATTAATCCTTCATACTTCATCACATTGTTGGTTCATGGGAATTCAAAATGGTAAGTGAAGAGTTGGATTTCATTAGATGGGAATGTTATGATGGTAGTAGTATTGGCCCCATGAGTAGCTGAAGCCCTGTCAAAGTGCATAATTGTTTCATAGCCCTTAGGTACTTCACTAACAATGTTGACATTCTCATTAGGGAACTTAGGGTCAATGGCTACATAGTCTTCTACCAGGGAAATGGTTAGTTGTGTAGGTATGGCTTGACCTTTCATTGAGGCTTTGGAAATGTAATGCAACTTAAACTCTGTTGTTATGGCTTTCCAATGTGCTATACAACTACTTTCATATAGATTGATCATTATGGCTCTAAACACATTATCCTTATAGATGATGTTAACTTGGGTTCTAAAGAGGTAGTATCTCCATTTCTTCAATGATAAGACTAGTGGTAGATAATACTTCTTCACTTTAGTTTATTAAGTCTCATAGGTAATTAATGCATGACTTAGGTAGTATATAGGTAACTCAATTTCATCATTCCATTTTTGACAGAGTAGAAAGGCAATGGATGTGTTGAAGGTAGTAGGATAGATGTAAAAAGCTTCATCATTTTATAGGGGATAGGCTATGGGTAGTTGTAACAACTATTGCTTAAGGTATTCAAAGGCTTCTGGGCATTAAGGTGTACACTCATAGTAAACTCCTTTCTTAAGCAAATTTTACATGAATTGTAACTTGATTATAAGCCTAGTGATGAATCTATGAATAAATTGTAATCTACCTTGTATACCTCAAAGTTCCTTAAGGTTAGTTGGTGTTGCCAAGTTGTATATGAACTTAACCTTATCAGAATGAACACATATTCCCACTTTAGATAATACAAATCCCAACATCTTAATAGTTTTTACATTGAAGACATACTTTTTATGATTAAACCTATGCTCATATTTAAGACATTGCTTCAACACAAGGTCAAGGTCATGTGCATGATCATTGGTCATTTTGTATTTAACAACTATATTTTCCATGTAGTCATTAAGCAATACTAGCATGTAATTGCTAAAGAAGTAGAAATTACTAATTGATAAGTGGATCCTACATTCTTAGGGCATCATGGTGCAACAAAAGGTGCTCTAAGAAGTCATGAAGGTCATACATAGTTGATGCTCTAGGTTAATCCTAACTTTTTTGTATCCCAAGAACTCATCCATGAAGGATAACAAGGCATGCCTAGCCATAGTATTGATAAGTTTGTTAATATTAGGCAAAGAAAAATCATCATTGATGATTGCCTTATTCAGGTCTTGGAAATTGATATAGATACATATACTCCTATTTTTCTTAGAAACTACCACTATGTTGGACACCCATTCGACATAATTGGTAGCTTGAATAAAAACAACTTGATATAGTTTTATGATTTTATCATGAACAACTAAGGCTAAATTTGGTCTAATCTTACAAATGTTTTGCTTAATTGGTTTGATATTTGGATGGAGTATGGTGTTATGATGTAATAAGCATGGGTCAAGACATGGCATATCTTCATATGACTAATTAAATGCCTTAATGTTATCTTGGAGGATCTTGATGATGTCTTGAGCTTGTTGAGATTCTAGTGAGGAACTTAGTTTTAGTTTTTATTTCTTACCACTATGTGTCATTGATAGGAACCTCAACTAGAGAGTCCTTGGTAATGTCTTCAAGCTCAAGCTCAAGGGTTTTGTTTAGATTTTTAGGCCATTCCAGAGGTTTCTCTATTAAGGCTATGTGGTTGACAAGACTCTCAAGCTTAAGATCTAGGAAATAAAGGTTAATAAATCAGTCAACATCACCATAGGATCTACTTAGGATCAAAGGAAAATTGATTTTCTCCTAGGTGTCCATACTCCAATCTTGCATATCAACCATAAGCACATTAAGTGACATTTGGATGATAAATTGAGTAAATAATGCCAAAGTAATGTAAAATACTTTAGTAATAATAAATGGATATGACAAAACACATTGTCAAAAAAGGTCAACAAATGCTATAGTAGGTAGGTGAAGAAAAATAAGATGAAATAAAGGCCGAATAAGGTCAAATTAAGGCTAAAAAATAGTAGAATGAAGTCAAATGAAGGCCAAATGATGGTCATACTCCATTCAATAACGTCATTTAAGAGAAAAACATGGTAAACAAAGGCTATACAATGGGATTTAAGATAGATAAGGTACATTGAAGGCTAAAGAGCATGAAATGAGGCCAAACAAAGACCAAATGATGGTAAACCATGGTTAAGTGATGATTAAATGATGGTTGAGCCCTATCAAATGACATAGACCAAGGTTAATCAAGGTTAATCCAAGGTAAAACAACATGGATTGATGTCAAGTCATGTTGATTAAGGTCAAATGACATCAAATGATAGTAACTGAAACACCGTTAAAAAAAATCGCGAGTCGGCCTCAGGCAAAGATTCGTAATTCAGGTAAGGGCGCATCTCAGCATTCCAGAGGGGGGAATAAGACAGAGCAACGTCAAGAAGCACGTAAAATCAAGTCCGCAACTTCCTGTGCAGATTCCTAATCTTTCTATGTTTTTGCTGTTTACGCTATATCATGCGACATAACGTAATGACGCTCAGCGTGATGGTGTTTCGACATAGTCCGACATCAGAAAGATAGTTGCTTTAGCATAGGGAGAAGCTTAAGCAGCGTGATATGTGATCTCTTGTGTATTTTGCTAAGCCTTTTGTTCAAGGACAAGTTTACGCTCTATCACGCACGGCAGCGTAATGAGCATAATAAGCTCCAAAATAGTCGAAGGCAGAGTCCAGAGAAGCAGAACAGTTCGACACTTTTTCTCGCAGCGCATGAATAACTTGTCTTTACGCTCGTTATGCGGCAACATGTATCATTGCGTATTTATCATTACGTTAGTCGTTGTTTACGCTTCATTACGCGCAGTTGCATAATGAGCGTAAATTAGACATTTTTTACGCTTCAATACACGCAGCTGTGTGGTGAGCGTAAATTAGACATTGTCTACGCTTTGTTACGCGCAGCTGCGTAGTGAGCGTAAAACAATTTTGAACATGTTATTTTTATACCAGATTACACTCATACACGCAACACAACGTGAATGAGTGTAATACAGCCTGAAAGCAATTGAAGCATGCTCAACATGTACCTGCTCTTCACACGCACAACACGCAAATGAGCGTGTTGTGCGTAGTCACAGTCTGACTTAAAATGATCAAGTCAACGGAATCTGAAAAATCTGGGACCCACGTCATCAGGGTTGCGCCTTTTCCATAGAGCACCATGGCCTATAAATACCTCAGTTGACAAAGATACAAGGGTTGGCAAATCAAGGAAGCAGAGGCATTTTTATGAGTACCAAGGCATTTATCACTTTGAGCAGCAGAAAATCAAAAGGGCAAGAGCATTTTCTGAGCAAGTAAGCACTTATCGCCTTGAGCAGAGAAATGAAGAACAACATTTTGACAACTGTTAACAGCATCATCCTTCAGCAAGAACAGAGCACAGTGCGCTTGAGCCTTAGCAACAAGAGAGAGCATTCCATTAGCGATCGCTGCCCTGTGCAGAATCTGCTCGAAGCAAAGAAGCAGAACACGAATTGTGAGATTGTCTCGCCCAGTTTGCAGATTCTACCGGTCAGAAACAATTGATCGGCAGACCTCAAAGCTTGACCATCCTTGCATCCCAGCTTTAGCCTACGAGGTAGATCAGACTTCTATCTGGGTAGTTTCCTTGTTGTTTTGTGCTCATTTTTACATTAAGTTATCGGGGGCCTCCCCCATTGTAACGTAACATACATTCTTTCAAAAATTGAAACATAGATCTTTGAGAATCATGTGTTTCCCTCTTGATTAGCATCTCTTCGGCGTGTTTGACGTTATCAGCATAGCGATCTATCCACTTCGTTTTCCTCCCGTTTTCACGATCCCTCGAATCAAATCGCAGCACGCAAAGATCTGTAATCTTCATTGTTTTACTGACCCGTAAGTTCCTGTCTGATCGACAAGACCATTTAGGGCGCCGCGGATTCGCTTTTTCCAGCATAGCCCTCGTGCGGATCTGTGGTTAAAACTATATACACGGAATCTCGGTTGGTATTTCCAGCTGCCGACATTTTCTATTGTTACAGTTTTCTGGCGCTAGAAGGAGGGCGTTCAGGCTCTGATCCGGATATTTCAGGTAACCCTGGTAGTGATCCATACCCTAAACCATAGACGTGATACCTCTAGGGAATTCTACGGTCAATCGCGTGATATAGATCGGTCGCAAAGACGGTTTCTTTGAAATCCTACAAGGTAGAAAGCCTTTTTGTGATTTTTGTTGCCAGCCATTTTCTTTTAGATCCGATTACTAGTTACTCTCGATTTCATTGATCAATGGATTCCTTTTACTCAAACACAACCGCCATGGTCACCACCGATCTGGGTGTCGCACCTATCAATCCTACGGTGGTCACAGGACTAGCTCCACGCGCAACGGGATCTCAGGGCCCATCGCGTCTTTCATTGAGGCTTCAGCGGAAAGAGCCTATCTTCATGGTTATAACCCCTAAAGAATACAATTTCATATGCGTCAAGATCTAGGCGATGTTGTCTCTCAGCCGAGCCGAGCTTGAAGCGAAGCGAAACTTTGAGATGGTCCACCGAGGGGGCTATGATTTTAAGCCGACAGCCTACGACATAATCCCCTTGACCCAACACCAACACGAACTTATCACACAGTTGGTCATGGTCAAAGGCCAGACTTCACAACCTATGCTGGAGCCCCAACATGGGGAAGAGGCAGAGGACGAATTCGCAGCACTGTCGGAACATTCGTTCCATACTCTGACGTCCCACACGCACGTAAATCTGTTGTTCCCTTTCGACGGAGAGGCAGCCTCTCTTGACCCAGCCGCGACCGCGCAGACGCACATCCCTATCTTTCTGTAGGCCAAAGCGCAACCGTCTGGGTTGCAAGCACAACTACCGCACCATAATGCTGGGGTGGTTCCGTCGCAACAGGTAATTAGTATCCCAGCAGTGATCTCGGTGACCGTCGCGCCCCATTTCATCCTGCAGATACAACCCCATAACGTATCTGTAACGCACCCGGCCTAGGCCATGCCGCTTCCACATCCGCAAACTCAACCGATACTAGCGACCGCTCATCCACAAACATACATCCAGCAACCTGTTGTAGGTCAGTGGGCTAACCCAGCGGTGCAACATGCTCAGTCTGTGGTGTACGGCGTGCAGCCCCCGTTTGCACCTGTAACGCAAGCTCCACAGGGGATCCCGCAGTATACCTATCCCTATTTTGTGCAGCAGACAACTGCCAACCCCTCTACCCAAACCAGTAGGTGGTGGTCTTCACAGACCCCTCCGCCTGCAGGGATCCCAGCCCAGCCAGCAGCCAGCTAGCCTTTTCCGTTGTTTCTGTTTCCTGGCGCCACCCTCCTGGTCCAACCTCCTGTGCCTACTGCACAGACACCTCCGTTAACGGGTCTGAACAAAGCCTTCTAGCTTATACAGACCCTCACTGAGGAGGTTCGATGCCTTAAAGTCGCTAGATTTGATACTATTCAGATCATGGACTTTTATCAGGACGATCCGATTAGTCCAGCGGTGCCAATGCTATCATTACCGCTGAGGATGTCCCTCCCTCATTTCACCAGGTACAATGGGGAGGGAGATCCCAACGCTCACCTTGTCATGTTTAGATCTGAATCCTTGCTTCTTCAATAGTGGCCACACACTATCATCCGCGTCTTTGCGATGTCGTTAACAGGGAAAGCTTTGGATTGGTACCGAGCCCTCCCGCGCTCCTCCATCTCAACCTTGGAAGAGCTGTTGACCCACTTTGTGACCCGCTTCAAATACAATTTGAAGCTGGAAGTCACACTGGATCAGCTCATGGGGGTGAAACAAGACCCGCTTGAGCCCATCCAAAAGTTTATACAGTGCTGAAATGCCACCTTGAATGAGATCCGCGAGCCGATCGCGGATTCGCATATGCTGGCTATGTTCAACGGAGCAGTCAATGACTTCATTAATTCAAAGCTGTATTACCTTTCCCCGAGTAATCTACATCAGGCCTTCGCCTAGGTCCGAAGCATCCAAGATGCTACGGAGGCCAGCAAAGACTCGGCGTATGTCGCCTACAAGAACACACACAACAAGGCCAAAGAAAAGGGTAAGGCGGCAACAACGACGGTAGCCGCGCTGACTGAAAGCACAAAGAAAAAGAACAAGAAGGCGCCCACAACAGCGCCTCCCGAGGCCACAGCTGGTGCTGGCACCAGATCGTTCAAAATATGCGGCTTTACCTGTAAAGCATTCTGAACTGCTGAAACAACTGTTAGCGGTAGGGCACATTCAACCTAAGAAGGTGTCCGAGGAAGCCCTGAAGCGTCACAGACGTCACTGTGAATTGCTGAAGGACCCTTCCTTAGCCTTAGCTAATGAACCAGTAGTCCCGAGATCTTTCAGGCTAGACCGTTTTTGTGACTACCACTAGATGTGTGGTCACGACACGGATTACTGCTGGGTGTTGAAGGACGACATTCAACGCATGATCGACGAAGGTCATCTAAAATTAGATAGCAGTAACCCTACGCGTCCAGAAAATCAAACACTGCATGTATATAAGGATCCGTTGAATGCAAACTATGATCCTTATACAATCACTGTGGTGAGTATGGACGGTGAGTGTAAGGGACCGCCAAAACAGCCTTTTTTTTGCGCGGGCCCACCGGCTCACCAAGGGGGCCAACTACTTCAGCGGCAGTCGGTGGGGCCTCACGGCCACCTTTCATTATACAGGCACCTTCCTAGGTACGCCCTCAGTCACGCGACAGTACTCAAGCCACGGCTCCATCCACGCCCATGCCTAGAGCACCCTTCATTATCAGGGTGCCAGAACCACGACCTGCTCCTCTCATGCAAGGGCAGACCTCTCGTCAAGATAACCATCCATCACCTCCCAAGCGAAAGGGGGAGAATACTGCAGTTAACGCAACAAAAGACCACCTTACACTCGGCTTCCCTAAGCCTAGGCCCCTGGCCTCTGTGCCTTTGTCCACGCCCCAGAAGCAGGCTAAAGGTACAGAAATGCAGCCACCTTCTCTTGGCAGAGAAAAGAACAACCCTCCCACTGACACTGCTTCGCCTCGAGAGATTCGTCTTTTGGGCCGAATGGAGGAGGACAAGGGGGATAAACAACCTTTCCGAGAGAAGGACCTCCTCGATGCATTCACACAGGTCAAGCAAGCTCTTAAGCAAAAGAACATAACGCTGAGCCTGTATGACTTACTGATGACGTCTCGAGAACATTGTGAGGCTATGGTACGCATGCTGACATCCATATCGGTGGATGCCAACCTGCCGGCATAAGAGGAAGCAATACACGCTATCATGTTTCCTTCCGAAGCCGAACAACCCAAGCCTACCTCATTGACCTTCCTGGATGAGTTTGTCAAAGATGATCCGGAGAAAGGTCAAGTAACGACTGAGCCTATGTTCATTACCATTCGGGTCGACCAGTACCAGATCCGGAGGGTACACGTGGATGATGGTGTAGCTGCAAACGTCGTTCCCTATTCCATTGTGGATAGGTTGGGATTGGTCAATCAGATCACTCCCATGATGACAGCCTGCGTGAAATCGTTCAACGGAGCACAGGTTTAAGTCAAGGGGACGGTACGTATTGAGTTTGTGGCGGGGGATCAATTCCCAATGGAAGCCACATTCTTAGTCGTCGAGGAGATGCCCGGATTCAACTTAATCTTAGGGAGGTCGTGGTTAGCCCAGCTGAGGGCGATCTCGTCACCGATACACCAAGAGATACACCTGCCCTACGCTGGGGGGGAGGTCATCATACGCGGCAAAGAGGTCACCCCTAGGACCGTCAATAACATCGAATAGGAACGAGGTTCGGAGATTGAAACAACTGACGATCAGTTCCATCTCCAAGCCCCTGAACAGACCGATAACAACGACAATGGTCTAGCTTGGGCCGACCTGCCATTTCTGGATGATAGCGTAGAGGAGTCAAACCATAAGCCTCCTCGCCCTTACGTAGCGCTCAACGTGAAGGCCATTAAGAGACAATTGCGTATCGACAGTTGAACAATGGTCTTCTACGTGTACCACCATTCTCGTGTAAGTTAGCATACTCCCCGCTTAGTAGCTTCTTTTGTTTGTTTCAACATACTTTTACGCTATATTTTCTTTCTGTGTTTATGCTTTGCATTTTTGCATCTTTCATCGTACCCGCGTTAGTTACGCTTTCGCATTACTTCACGCATTTATACACCATTACATTTTTGTTACAATTTACGCACCACAGCCCGCAACGGCCTTAAACTAGTTATACAAAATCAACCTCTTCATACTGTTATACGTAGTTACGTAGTTGGCCCACAACGGCCTTAAACTAGTTATCCGGAGTTATCTACAATCACCATTTACAATTTCTTTACTTTACTCTTCTGGCCCGCAATGGCCTTAAACTAGGAACCACGCTCTATCATTATTACTTAGGTGAACTTTTCAACAGTTACATTCGCACTCTATCGATGAAACACAAAAATATATATATATATGTAATTGATATTCAACGCATCCACCAGGTTTTATAACATGTCTTTCTAGTCATTCGTAACATGATACTACACTAAACATTAACAAAATTTTGCGTAAATAATAATTACGCATTCCCCCTACTGCCGCTATCACCGGTATCTCTTAACTCCAGATCTAGCCCCAAAAGGTCGTCCTCCAGTGGGCCATCATTTCTAGGAATTATGCTTCCAAGAACGACTGCCCCTTCATGAGGCTCTCGTTCCGGCACTGGCTCCACAGGAGGATGCTCTTCCTCGTTGCGTTCCGCCTCTGCTTCCATAGTTTCCTCTCCCAGCCCTTCAGCTGGCGTATTTTCTCTCCCTCCTTCCGGTACCTAAAACCAAATAACATCAAAAATTAGAATAGATGACGCTAGTCAGAAAATTTTTCGACTAAGTCATGCGTAAACTTACTCGTGATGACCCTACTTCCGCGGCAAAGGGAAGCTTGTCCAAACCAGTGCACAAGCGTTGCATAATCTCGTCCTCTGTCAAGTCTGGCCACACATCCTCGTCCAACACAGCTCCAGCTTTCACCTTCCCTTTCTCCACACTACTCCAGCGGGGTGGATCTGGGAAGAAAGTAGGGATTGTAGCCTGATTCCCAGGGAAAACCATTGCTCTCTCTGGGGACGCAGTTATGGTCACCTGCTCTTTGAACCTCTTGAAAGCTTCGGACGCTCCGATGGTGTCCACGAAAACTTCCAGGGATCAAGCTTTAATGGCGGAATCGCGGTAACGTTTTCTATAAGCGGCGCTTTCCCTTTTATATACATGCTTGTGGTCCTTCTCCTTCTGCCCCCATTCTTGTACGCTGGCGTAGTAGTCCCTCCAGTCCCGGCTTTTCTGAGCTAGGAGTTCAATTTGCATCCTCTCCTCTACTAATGCCCGATTGGTCTGTATGCTATTCTTGATGGCTGTCTAATAACGGGAGTGATCAATAACAGTGGTACGCCAGTCTTCATCCCCCATCACTCGAGCCTGTAGGAATTCATACCGTGCCCTTAAGTCCTTGACTTCCTTGGTCAAGGATTCAACCCTCTGCTCTGACCGTTGCAGCCTTTTCCATAGGCTTTCATTAACGTTCCTACTTTCCCA
>MNCI01001443.1:0-24884 GCA_015680685.1 Gnetum montanum
AAGTCTAGAGTCTAAGGAATCCCACAATTGATCCACCTTAGCAGACACTTCAATTGTTAACTTTTGGAGCAGCAAGGTTTTTCTGTTCACCAACTCTTCGAGTGGTGACTCATCCTCCTCATCACAAAATTTCACTCCCTTCTTCCGAAGGGAAGGATCGTGATTATATTCTTCCACACTTTCTCTTTTCCGTAGCTCCCCTTCTTCTTTGGCTACTTGCTCCAACAATCAGTGAATTTCATGGGATCTAAGTTTGAATAATCTCCCTTGGTCATAAGTCCCAAGGGTTCTCCTAGTATCATGTCTTAGCCCATCTACGAGGTGGTGAAGTTGATCCCATTGCACATAACCATGGCCCGAGCAATGATGTAGTAATGTGTAATATTGGCCCATGGCAGCATCCAAATGTTCATAATTACCCTGCTTCCATCCATGGATCTACTTACAAAATTTAGACACTCTGGAGTACGTTTGATATTTATTGTTGAAAAACTCTAACATGGTACTCCATCTCCTAATGGGTCCCAGTTCTAAGGATCGATACCAACTCTCTACTTCCTTTATGAGTGTCCTAGGAAACAAATTTAGGTTTGGTCACTCGTTCTCTATGTTTTGTAAGGTGTAGGCATCATAGAATGCCTATAAATGATTCTGCAAATCAGCGTTGTATCCCCCTTCGAAACGTGGGATATTATTCATATCTAATCTTTTGATCCGACTATCTTTTTGATGCCTTCTAGGTATTCTAACTGCCTTCGTAATATCTAGCATTCTTCGGGTGGCAAGTAGGGGTTTGTCATGATCATCTCTCTCATGATGTCTATGATTCCTACGTTGTTCCCTACTTTTTCTTCGTTCATGCCTTGATTCTCTTGACTACCCTTGTCCCCTCTCTCGACTCTCTCGTTGAGGTCTCTCATCTCGATTACCTTTATCTTCACCATTATGCTCTTTATGGCTATGCCTAGATGTGGAAGGTGATGGTGAGTGATGTGATGAAAGGAAAGAAGAAGGAGAACCATCGCCATGAAAATGTTCCTTACCTTCTCTTCTGTGGCTACGGCCCCGATCATGATAACGATCTAAGTGCCCGTCCTTGTCATGTGTTGTTGTTCCCTCAACGAACAGTTGGTGTTCATGGGGATCAGAACCAGGGTTGTGTATCATGGAGTGTAGGTTCTGATACCCCACCTCCTCACCATCGTTAGGAGGGGGAACATCATCTGATGGAGAACTTGTTATAAGTGGTTCACCATCTCCCATTTCACTTAGGACGTGCGAGACCCCTTTTCCCTTCAACGATGTATGGTGGCTCTCCTGCCTCAAGTTCCTTAAATGTTGTGCTTCTGTGAGATGATAATCCCTTGTGTCTAAATCACTTACAACATATTCAACATATAGTTGTGTCATGTCGATCTATGCAAGGGCACAGAGGAACATGTTTGGGACTGACCGATCTGGAGGTAACACTATGTTACCTTGCAAGTCTCTTCATCATAGCTATTCATCTTGATGGAGGATAAAGGTAAAATCAGGTATATACTCATCATGATGAGTATATATTACTCGATGCTGTTGAGGAACTAGCAAATTTTGGTTATGTGTTCAATCCTACCGATTGTTTCTAGTATGATCCCTAAGGGGTGAATTATTTTTGTTTGAAGAAGAAGACATTGTTATTTAATTTGGTGCACTATTTAACCATTATATAATTTTTTGTTTAATTAACCCTAAGGGTTCGATTAAGCTCCCAACAATGTGGATAATTTCCTATGTTCTACTTAGCACACAAACACTTAGTCCCTGGCAACGGTGCCAATGATGAGTGGCGAGGGTACCCCTACACTCAACCATACGAATACGAGNGAGACTAATTGACTAACTTTAACTAACTAACTAAGCCTTAATTAACCTAGCATCAGCATTCGTTCCCACTTACCGTTCACACCCTAAACCAATGCAACCTTGGTTACCAAATGCTATTCGTTGCTGGGATCACCAAGCATAACAAAATGAAGCTTTATTACATTTGAAGACCCATAGGATCTGTTGGACAAATAGTACCTTTTCATGAAAAATAAAGATAGGCTTTATATATCGACTAAACACCAATGGGGGCATTAAAAATAAATTATATAGGTTTTTTTCTATAACATTATAATGTTGTATCAAAGGGGTAGTTACAATACAAAAAAGAAACACACATAACTCATCTTCAAGGGCTCCTAATCTACACAACCTACAAATGTGCTCTTTCAAGGGAGTTAAATCCATCTTTCACTTTCAATTCTATGATGATGAAACTTAAGTAAAGCTAGTTAGAATGTCAATACTTGATTAGAATAGTAGGTAAGTGATAGTAAACTTCTACATCTATTTTATTAGATGTAATGTGATGCAAATAGAATTGTCTCTTGCCTTTCACATTATACCTCCTAAGAGATAGTCCATTTTCTTAACTAGTAAATCCCCTAAAAATACGAACCATGGTCTCATGAATCCTCAATAACTGCTTTAGAGAATTTTTCTTAGCTTAAGATATGCAACCTATAAGTGTATGTATTGAACTAGCACAAGGCTTCTACTTCTAAAGGTAATAAATCACATTCACATAATAACATTGAGTAAGGTGTTTGCATCTTCACCTTGAACTCATCAAGAAGAAAATTCTTTTGCACTCTTTCACCATCTTTCCAAATTTTAGCATTGAGTCGAAGTCCCTAAACAACATATCCATACAATACAATAAGATAGATGATAATTTGAAAATTTTGTTTTTTGACCTTCCAACCCTAGAGTCCTAAATCCTTGCACTTATTTTTGAAAGTATGTAGAGACTTGAAACTTCCTACTATTTTTTCTTTAATGAACTTCCTCCACATGTAATTATCCATATAAATGAGACCTAAATATTTAAAATAAACTATATTTTGTACATCGGTATCTTCACAATGAAAGTTATAACAAGTATTTCTTATACCTTGGATTATCAATTTAGTTTTATCTATATTCACTTAAAGACCAAATGGATAATAATAATTTCCTAAAATTTGCAACATATTTTGCATACCTTTTGTAGTAGTGGAATCAAGGTAGCATTATCTACATATAAAAGAAGATTCACTACTTAGGATTCAATTTTAATAACATAACTATCTTAGCCATTGCAAAATCATTTTTGTATTTTATCAATAAAAATGGCAAAGATAGTTGGAGAAAGTAGAAAATATTGCTTAACTTCAATTTTACTTTATAGGTAAACATTTTTCTCTAAATTGTTATCTATAATTTTAATAATCACTTCCGCATACAATCTTTGAGTTGCTATAATCAAATCTAAAGAGGGTAAATTTTCTACAAGCATAACCATAGTTTGTACAGATTACTAAATCATATGTTTTTGCAAAATTAATAAAACACAAAAAAAAAATTATTAGATATTTTTCCAAACTCCATGTAGTGTTTAAGAGTACCTAAGTAATCAATAGTATAGTTGTTTTGTTTAAAACCTACATGGTACCTTGCCTTGACCTAGTTATCTTTAGTCCAAGAACTAATTCTTGTTTTAGTGTGCAATTATGCTGCTTTGCTATAGCTAGAATATAGAAGTCATTCATTCCTTCAATTGTTAAGTAACTTCATTGGAGTCACTAATGACATGAGGGTAATCTCTCACTCAGTATGATAAATTCTCTTTTTAAGTAACTATTGTTTAAGTAATGTCATGAGTAACTAGTGTTAGAGTGACATTGGTCATTGTAGTCACCAACATTGGAGTAATGATAGTTGGTCAAGTCACTAATCTGTTGTCTTAAGGTAATAGTGAGGACTCCTTGGGTGAGTCCTTGGGATTATCATCAACTTTATTATTATCACTATCACTACAGTTAGTATGGTGGCTTCTTTACACCTTGGGGTAAGTGGGGTAATTAATTGTTCCCAATTCAAAGGGTTCAAAGTCACTTCCCCCTCTACCACTCACTATCTTGGTGCCTCGTTCCTTTGGGATTTTATGATTAGAGGCTCCTATAAAGAAGGAGCACAACCGATGGGGAATCTATCTATGAGTTATTCTTTCATCATGCCTATGGTCCTTTGGGTATTTACGCCCCTTACCTTCATCAAGTAAATAACCAAATGTTCCCTCCTCTTAGGTGCACTTATTTTATATCTCTGACACATAAAGTTATATGTAGAGTTAATGGTTGGAAAAGGTTCTTCTTACCATCTACATAGTACGAGGGTAAGATCCTTTCTAGATGTTTAAATAACTCCCTTCATTTGCTTAGGTTTTTGACATAGGTCATAGCCTTCCTTATGTTTGGTTGATCATTCTATTGGCATCTTGCATTCATGATAGCATTTCACTACTACTTGAGAATGTAGCTCTAGTTACATGTTGTTGGCTTCATATCTTATTTGTAAACATGTTGTTATTGTCAGCATATTCTATGTGTCGCTTAGTAATCTTTGCCTTNNNNAGAAAAGAGAACTTCATTTAGTAACTCTATGATTGCCCTCTAAACAATCGAACTAAGGTAGAGCTTAAAATATGTTTTTTACTCTATTAATTTCTCCATGCCTTTATGAAGTAATCTAATATGTGATTCTAATAATTCCACCAATTCTCTATTCATTCCCAATATTGTTCATAAAACACCATGAGTGACAGGCTGTTCAGGTTTGAAATTTGAAGTGAAATTTTTAATTTGTTTATTCTTAGCCATCATGTCATCATTAGATAAAGAAAGTACTAAAAGGGATTAGAAATTTTCTTCATTCATTATCCATGCCCCAATCTCAACCAAGAGTGAGCTAAGCACTGATGGAGGAGTGCACCACATAGTGTATTGTTCTCTCTTTTGTTCAAATTGCTAGGAAACCAATATTGTATTAATGGTATCCATGGTGAAAGCAAAGAACATTGATGGAAAGGCCTTGTCTCGTGGTCATTCCTAATCTTCCAAATAAGATGTTTTACACATGCTACCTATATATAGCTCTAGATAAATAAAAAACATGATGTTATTTGCTGTAGGATTTATTTTTCTATTCACCATAGGAGGACTCACTGGAATAGTTCTAGCAACTTCTAAACTAGACATTACTTTATATGATACAATACTTATATCATGGTTTTGGTCATGGTCATGTCAATTGATAGCCCATCAAAGTTGGCAAATCTTTTTGGCTCTTAGGACATAGAAACTACCTAACTCAATGAATAGGTAGAACCAGGGACTCCAAGGGAGTTTCCATCCCCTTTGTGAGTTGTTTAAAGTAGATAAAAAAAGTATTTTTAGTAATACAAGTGGAAAAGAGGATTTGTCTTACCTTCACTTCAGTAACCAATTATATGAGTTGCACTTTATGTAACCCTAATTAGAATTGGTGATTGATGGCTAGCAAACCTTTAATTCACCTCTTATTATTACCTAGAGATTAAGGTAAATTGTTGGTAAGATAAGATTTATTTTTTCCAAATATATATTTCATTTGCAAAAAATATGGGAGAACTTTAAAATATTCAATTCCATTCAAAAAGGAAAAATCAAAGTATTATATCATTAGAGCATGGAGGAAACACTAGATCATGATGACCAATCATTAATCTGGACTTGTTCAATGATGAATGAAAGCAAAGGGGGATAGTAATGAGACTTGAAATAAAATCATTCTATAATAAAGATGGTATCTCTTTGCAATAAATAAAGTAATTATTATAAAAATAACTGAAAAAATACATTATAATAATGGACATGTCATAGGAGGTAATATTTAGGGACTTTACCTAAGGTATTTATACCTAGAAATTAAAGTTTGTGTTAACATGGAGTTGTAGAGCTAGTAAAAGAAAATAATGGATACCAAGTAAAGTAGGACAAGAAGGTGATTGGCTGTCCCTTTCAGCTGGGTACAACCCTAATTATGGTGGTAGTGCTAGATTTCCTCTAAGGGATAGATGGCAAAGGAATATAATGTTAAGAAGCCCTCAAAGCATGACCCATATACATTAATTCCATATTAATAAAGTTCTTTTTCAATTCCTTCTACATTTTCTTTATCACATTCACCATGCATAATGTTAAATGTGCATATATTTGACATTTTCCATGAAATCCAAGAATAAGATGTCATATATTCCATGTTCATGCAATTTGAATTCATAATTATTTTTTAAAAAATGTTAGAAAAAGAAAAGTCTAAGTAACAGATCTCATAAAAAAGAGGACAAAATTCACATGAAGAAAGGGTCAAGCCTCTCTTCCTTACTATAAGTAGAGGTCATAAGCCTCCATGTGAAAATAAAGAAGTAGGGATAATGAAGAGTGAGCAACCATGATTTCTATCATTTTACTCTTTTTCCTCTCTTACTCCACTATCAATCCATATGATATTCTCCATTGTTAATCAATGAAGCTTTCAAGAAAGTGCTCAAGTATCTTCCATTATCAAGCTTCCTCCATTTCATTTCAAAGCCGATAGTTCTCAAAAGTCTCTCACAACTCTCTCATGATTATCTTATACTTGCAAAGTTTCAATCTCACAATCCTCAATCTCTCATAATATCCTCAATCTCACAACTCCTACATTCCTCAAAAAATGTCCAAATATCATTAAGAATAAAGGAAGCCATGTCCTCATGAAGAAGGCGAAGACTGTTGTCATTTGATCTCATCTAAAGTCATTTTATTGGTGCTTTAATCATCATTTTATGTTAAGTTCATTGTATATTAATGAATCTATGATACTTCTCATTTATTTCAAATTTGTAAAAGCACTTTGCATTAGATCTTAGATCTATTAATGTCACTCTAAGAATTTCATAAGTTTCTTATTGTTGAACATCAAGTTTATCTAGAATTTTATTCATTTTATCTAAAATCTATAAAGTTTCCATCAAATTCCATTCGATCTATGTCCTCTAGCTCTTAATTTGCATATTCATATCAACTTCAAAGCCAAATGGATCAAAATTCATCCAAATTGTTCATTTTCAAAAACTAAAGCTCTACTAACCAATTTGCATTACTTGTAATGTCTTCAAGCAATATGCTCAGAAGCTTCCTAAGGCTTTCTAGTGACAAGAGATGCAGAAATAACTAAGTTGATCTTCACCGATGCAACAAGGATTGATATCATATCGACCATCATCAATTTTAGTTGTGTTTGATGATAAAGCTAAATTCAAAAGAAATAGATATATCTCAATCATTGTTGCTTTTGACAATGTCCAGAAATATGCTGGAAACTTTACCAAAAAATAAAAATCTTTCAGGCTTTTGCTTGCCTCTAATATTCTATATTATGCATTCTTTAGAGAGGAGCAATAAGGAGTGGTCCCATTCTCTAATGTACTGCATTCTCGTTTAACCTTAATTTGTTGTAATGCAATGTTTGTTTGTTAAATGATTTTATCTTCTCTCATACTCCAACCATCTATAAAGCCTAAAGCATGGTAAAATGATAATGGTACCATATGCTAGCTTCGTATTTGTCTATGGACCAATAAGAATTTCAACAAACTAAATGAATATAGATATATATTGATAGAATTAACAAGGGTAAAAAGAAAATAAAAATTAGTTACATATTGCTCAAAAACTCACTTTGATAAAGAATGAAATAACATTGTTTATACCATGTGGATTTCACATCATGTTTATATTGTGCCAATTCTACATATATTTCCATTAAAGTACAAATTTGACACAAGTGAACACCTTAGATTCTTGGCATAGATGGAAAAATCTTATGGGATTGGAAGAACATATACAAGTTTTATAAATCCAGAGGAAGAAATGGTAATAAACCTATGTAAAAATTGGATTTAAATGTGTAAAATTATTAAAATTGTTGTATCCCATTTGGTCTTCAAGTGAATGTGGATAAAACCAAATTGATGATCTAGGGTACAAGAAAAACTTGTTATAACTCCCATTTTAGAGGTACCAATATGTGAATAATAGATTCTTTTTAGTATTTGAGTCTCATTTATATGAACAATTACATGTAGCGGAAGTGCATCAAAGAAAGAATAACAAGAGGTTTTAGGCTCTATATGTTTTCAAAAGGAAGTACAAGGATTTAGGACTTTAGGTTTGGAAGGTTAGAGAACAAATTTTTCAGACTATCATCTATCCTATTGCATTGTATAGATGTGTTGTTTGGGGATCTAGGCTTCATGCTAAACTTTGAAAAGATATTAAAAGAGTGCAAAAAACTATTTTTCTTGATGAGTTAAAGGTGAAGATGTAAACACTTTATTCAATGTTATTATGTGAATATAATTTATTACCCTTAGAAGTAAAAACCTTATACCAATTTATTATATCCACTCATAGCTTACATATCTTAAGGAAAAACAAATTCTCTATTGCAATTATTAAAGATTCACGAGACAGTGGTTAGTATTTTTAAGGAATGAAATAGTTGAGAAAATGGAATATATTTGGGAGGACATGCAGCAAAATAATAAAAATATTCACTAATGAAATGGTTAAGTAAAAGGTTTTAACATAGATGTGGTCAACTGTAGAAGGCAAGAGCCAATTTTATTTATATCATATTAAATTTAATAAACTAGATGCAAAAACTCACCATCTCTTAGCTTCTATTCCAATTAAGTATTGGAATGCTATTAGCAAACTATACTTAGTTTCTCATCGTCTTGGAATTGAAAGTGAAAGATGGATTTAACTTTCCCAAGAAGAGTGCATTTGAGCCCTTGAAGATGAGTTATATGTATTTTTTTCTTGTGTTGTGACTACCCATTCGAGACATCATTATAATGTTACAACAAAATACTTGTATGATTTGTTTTTGTTGCTCCTAATAGTGCTTGGTCAATTTGTAGAGTCTATCTTTATTTTTCATAAAAATGTAATATGTATCTAACAGAGACCCTGTGGGTCTTGTGATGTACTAAAGCTTCAATTTCAATTTCATTAAAAGAAAATTTATGTCCACAATGTTGTGTTACATTTTCTTTCTTTTTTTCAAGTATAAATTTTAGAGTAGAATATCAATATAGAATTTTTATTTTCTACCTTATCATGAAAATAAGCACTAAATAAGATATCAACCATTAAAAATTAATCCAAAATATCTTATGATATGCCATATCTCCAATTTTGTAAGCGAATGGTGGTTCCATATTACATTTGAATTCTTGGGGAAGAGGAGGCTACATATAATATAGTATTTCATCATTTATTCTTGTTTGTATCAATTCAATTTTATCATATATATACACTTTTCAGCAGCAAATGAATAACAAATATGTATATATTCTATGAATGATTTAAAGGTTTTAAAAAAATGATTTGAAACTGAAGCAGCCATTGGTGAACTGTGAAATCAGAAACAGCATTGGAAAAACAGAGATCAAAAACAGAAACGGAAAATTTTTGTGAAGAAGAATACGATTGCACTAAGTTATTAGGAAAAGGACAACAAAAAGTGTCCAATAAAATAAACTAATCGAAAGAGAGATAAAATTGTTGTTAACAAGGGTACAGTTTTGTTGAAATATCGCAAAAATTTTGGTTCATATAACAAATGATTGGAATTGAATGAGATCCTTACTTTTTTCATTAAGTCTGTCCTACTAAGTAACCAGTTCTGAAATAAATCAAATAATGTTTTAAATAAACTTTTATTTATCTAATTAAACAAGGGTCCAATTATTCTAAAAATCCAGAAAAAGATGAGGCCTCAATGTTTACAGGGCACCGATTGGGTCACTGGTACCTGGATAAACACGGGAGTTCATGTGAGGTGGGAATCACTTACAGAGTTTCCACACGGTTTCACAATTCACACAAACCCAAAGGATATTAATATATCTGATTCGTTTTTTTTTAAGTTTCAAATTCACCACAACTGTCAACAAGTTTGGGGCCTTCAAGGTCATCGGCGAAGTTTCAGCCTTCAGCCTTCATTAACACCAATCAAAAGAGTATTGATAAGTGTAGTTTACATAAATAATTTTTTTGATATCTATTGTGTGCTCCTTGCATCCTTCTCATGTACCCGTTTTCTGTTATATGAATTTTTTTCATTACAAACAATTTATGAAACTGGAAATAGTTTCATTGCACCCACAAAAAGACTTAACGATCTATTAAAAATTTAGTTTCGATTGTTTCCTGGTAAAATTCCTGTGTATATATTTCATTATCTTATTTTCTGTATCATAGTATAATAAGATTATTATTTTTTAGTTTTCCTGTTAACCTTGATTTAATTATTGGAGATTAGGCTTACAATTATTAAATTACATTGAAGTTGAAGATTGACTATGAGCCTAGTAACATGTAATCATGTCTTAATTTGCAAAAGGGCCCATTGTTCAAGTTTACATATGCTATGAGGCATGGTTTCTGCATTTTGCAATGTATACATATGCTATGAGGCATGGTTTCTGCATTTTGCAATGTATAGGCACTGTATTGAAACACTTAAATTTCTAGGATACAGTTGGAACCAACTGTGTGACCTGTAAACAAGAAATTGCATGATGTAATGAACTAAGCAATGCTTGATTGACCAACTACACCAAATGCATTTGTGAGCAATATCTATAGTAATGCAATATCAGCAAATTTAGGCAAAAATGAAAAATATCTATAGCCCCAAATATATTAAGCTAAAATCAAACACTTTAATGTAAACATTACAGACATAAATTTCTAGGTTCTAGGATACTGAACCAACTATGACCTGTAAACAAGAAATTGCATGAGTAATGAACTAAGCAATGCTTGATTGACCAACTACACCAAATGCATTTGTGAGCAATATCAGTAGTAATGCAATATCAACAATTTTAGGAAAAAATGAAAAATACATGATAGCTCCAAATATATTAAGCTAAAATCAAACACCTTAATGTAAACATTATAATTTCTAGGATACAACTTGAACCAACTGTGATTTGTAAACAAGAAATTGCATGATGTAATGAACTAAGCAATGCTTGATTGACCAACTACACCAAATGCATTTGTGAGCAATATTAGTAGTAATGCAATATCAGCAACGTTAGGAAAAAATGAAAAATACATGATATCCCCAAATATATTCAGTTAAAATCAAACACTTTAATGTAAACATTAAAGACAAATTTCTAGGATAGAACTTGAACCAACTGTGATTTGAAAACAAGAAATTGCATGATGTAATGATCTAAGCAATGCTTGATTGACCAACTACACCAAATGCATTTGTGAGCAATATTAGTAGTAATGCAATATCAGCAAATTTAAAAAAAAATGAAAAATACATGATAGCCCCAAATACATTAAGCTAAAATCAAACACCTTAATGTAAACATTACAAACATAAATTTCTAGGATACAACTTGAACCAATTGTGTGACCTATAAACAAGAAATTGCATGATGTAATAAACTAAGCAATGCTTGATTGACCAGCTACACCAAATGCATTTGTGAGCAATATCAGTAGTAATGCAATGTCAGCAAATTTAGGAAAAAATGAAAAATATATGATAGCCCCAAATATATTCAACTAAAATCAAACACTTTAATGTAAACATTACAGACATAAATTCAAGCAAAATGTTATTCAAGTTTAATAATAAATTGCGTATAAAAATTTGCAGTTTATTTGAGAACCTAAGAACCTAGACATTATCAAAGTGTGGATATTTCATACTCTCTCCAGTGTCTTCTTGCACGGTAATTTCTTAAGTATGACATATATACCAAACATGTAAGCTTGGGGTTCATGTGTCTTATTTCTTTTAGTGTAATTACCTTGGCTCAATATCAGATATTGAAATAGTTGCATCTAAGACATGCTGCATACTTGGCCTTGGATTTGTTAAAGTTGAATATTCTGATGTAGACCATTGAGTGCTTTCAACATTTTGGTTGCTAATCACAAATGCAGGTTGTGTTGGAGTTGGCAGAGTGACTGAGGTGCTTGAAAGCATGAGCAGACTATTGACATTGGAGGTCTTAAAGATGGATAAACTTGTGTACATAAAAGTGCAACGTGAATGCACCTTATGACCTCTTCCATACTGCCTATTGCCTTCACAACCTCATCAACTATCATTGAAATCTTCCCTTCTTGGTATAGATTCCATGCTTGATGAGATCAGGTTAAAGCCATGCCAATTAAAAACTTGAAAGATATTCCTATTAATTTTTATCACTTGAAAACAAATGGAGAAAAGAAATAACCATGAGTTAAACAACCTACCTATCCTAAAAGGCTTGAAACAGTCATGTTAGTGTGAAATTCACTGTTTCTTTTTCTAGTTATGATTTCTACAATAGGAACACCAAAGCTGTATACATCTGATTTGCTTGATAGTTGACCTTGCATTACGTACTCTAGAGCCATGTATCCACTGATGAAATAGAAAAATTCTTAAATTTAAAATCAATTGAATGATGTAATATTAAAATTACTTACTAAGTTCCAGCAACTCTTATTTGAATGTNCAATATTAAAATTACTTACTAAGTTCCAGCAACTCTTATTTGAATGTGACTTTGATCTTCTTGGAAGAGCCTTGCTAACCCAAAATCTGCAAGCTTGGCATCATATTTCTCATCCAATAAAATATTATTTGCTTTGATATCTCAGTGGATAATTCTTATTTTGCTGTCCTCATGTAAATACTTAAGCCCCTTAGCTGTCCCTAAGATTATGTTGTATCGTTTTTCCCAATTTAGAAACTTTGCTTGTTGGGGATCTGTATTAAACGTTACAATAAATGACATAGAAAAAGTAAAACTGTTGATTAGCAAACTCTCAAATTAAAAAAATTATGGCATGTCTTCTAGTACTTGAAGAATATTGAAAAATTACCTAAAAGAATCTTGTCCAGACCCCCATTTGGTAAGAACTCATACACTAGGATCATGTGAGAGCCTTCTGTCCAGCAACCAACCAAGTTTACGAGGTTCCGATGTTGAATTTTGGTAAGAAGATTGATTTCATCCATGAATTCTTGTCTTCCACAAGTCGATTGCAGGAATAGTCTTTTTGCAGCTACTACTTTTCCATTGCCTGTGAGTAAATTTTGCCAGTAAATTTCATTGTCTGCTAAAAATATTGTTACTGGATACGTAAATGATATCATGGGCTCCACATAATTTGTAAACGACAAAAATGGAAAATTAAATTTAGATGACCTTGTAAACTACACCAAGTCCTCCGTCTCCCACTTTAAGGTTTTCATCAAAATTATTGGTCGCAGCCTTCAACGTCTCCATGTTAAACATGGTCATTTCATACTCATTTTCCAAATTATCCTGTGTCTCCTTCATGGCCCCTGTTTCAAGAGTTGTTCTTCTCCTACTTCTGTACGCTAAGAAAACAGCCCAGCAAAAGCAAAACTACTAACAGAGATCCAACCGTGGCCAATATAATCACTGCCAACTTAGAAAGGTGTTTGTCTGCCAATCAGCAGGTTACAAAACTCAACATCTATTCTATGAAATCGTGGAAAAAGTTGTACTGACAGAGAGTATGGAATAATAATAGCTATACTTACTTGAACTATGCTGTGGGGTTTTGGGCCGTGGGGGTGGAAGCTGTGAGGTTTCGGGCGTGGGGGTGGAGCATGTAAAGGGGCAGGCGGAGAAGGAGTTGCAGTGAAGAAAGGGTAGATCTCATACCTAACCAAACGGCTACCTGCCACGGTTCTGGCTCCTTGTTTGCCCATTACATTATGCTGCAACACAATTAAGGCATGGTGAAGACAAGTTCCACAATCCTCTGCGTCCCTCCAGCACTGCACCAATCCATAGATTCTGGTGTGTTCGGAGACATTAGATCCAAAGGCATAACTAGGGTTGGGTCGTTGCAGAGCTTTTGTAATGAGATCGTTGAGCAACTGGTGAGCTGCCGTATCAAACACAGCCGCATCATCTGGGGCTTTGTATACATTCCACATATACCAAACATCGGTTGTGTCAAGCAAGCCTGTAAAATTGGAGTTGTCAAAGCGAAGGAAGCAATCATCGAACCAGGCCATTGCGGCAATAGCGTTGGGGCAACTTGCAGGAGTGGAAATGACAGCATCCCGTGCACATTGATTGCACTGACTCGAACTGGTGCCTGCCTAGCAGCAGGAGCATACGAAGTTTTGTATGCTGAAGAATTTTGGCCAACTCCTCCTCTTGGAGTAGCAGCAGGAGTATACGAAGGTTTGTATTCTGCAGGCTGCGATGATGAATCTCGCAATTCACCCAAAACCGTCTGTAAATTTTTCTGTGTCACGCGGCCTTTGGTGTAATTTCTTTTATAGTTGCAGCTGGCAGCTCTAGGATCTGCTGCCCCATAATTTGCACAAGAGAGATTGCAGAGCTTGTGTTCATGGTGGTGGAGTGTATGAATACATACGGGTTCAGGCTATATCATATAACCAGTTAACATTTCAAGAACGAATGGTTCTTAAAAGTGGTCATGTCAGGGTCAATTTCAAGAGGTTTAAAATCTTGTAATTGTCATAATCCAATACGACCAGACTTTTGACTTGCCCAACCGTATCTTCGTCTGCTCTTACCCAAGTAATACGGCAACAATATAAAAATTTAAAAATCTACATAAAAGTTAAACAAACCTATTTTTACTCAGTAATTAGTAACTAAATACCAACTCTAATTTTATAGACATGGATGCCTGCACCCCACCTGTGATTACAATGCTTAGCGTGTTTTCAAAACGTTCCCCAGATCTTTTCAATGCAATTTAAATTACAGAAACACAAAATGCATAAGCTGTTTCCAAAGTGGCTTGTCAGAATCTCTCTACTCTGTAATTTACATGTTTGATAAGTAGTTTGCAATCTCTCCTCTTTTTTCCCCTAGAATTTCTCTTTTGGGTGAACACAATGCAATAGGTTCTCAGTGGTAGATTTGCACTTTGCAGCTCTTTTGGGTGAACACAATGCAATAGGTTCTCAGTGGTAGATTTGCACTTTGCAGCCGGCGCCTATAGAAGCTACTGCCCCATAATTTGCAATGAAAGTAACGGACAATTAAAATGCAAGAGATTTCATAGCGTTTGCACATAATGAATCCCATGAATATAAGGTTCAGGTTACAGAGACATGGTTAAGTGAGTGAGTGATGAATGTGAATCATCATTCAACATGTCAAGAAACTTGAACGCCTGGCTACTAATCATTTTGAATCTACAGATCAAAAAAATCCGTGAAGTAAAGGTCAAGGTCATTCGTGCATTGCTGGATGAATGACAGATTTCAGAGACTATAATTCTAGGTACCGATCGTCCAAATTTGCCACTAACCAAAAGAAATCTAGACATGCTCCTACTTTTCACCAGCAAATGAATAACAAAGATGTGATATTTGATGAATAATTTAAAAATTTTAGTTTCAACGATAAATGAAAAGATTTTGAAACTAAAGCAGCCACTGGGAACAGTGAAATCAGAGACAACAATGAAAAAACAAAGAAACTAGAAACAGAAAACGGACTATTTTTTAACAACAATGCAATTGCACTAAATAAAAGTAATTAGGAAAAGGATAACAAAAAGTATGTATCCTATACAAGAGTTTTAAAGAAGGAAAATAAAGTTTTTTTTGTAAGGGTACAGTTTTGTTGAAATGATGGTAAGAATTTTAGTTTGCATAACAAATGGTTGGAATTGAACTAGATCCTAACTGGTTTTAAATGTCTTACCTCTAAGTCACCACTTCTCTGGAATAAATCCAACAATTTTTTGAATAATGTATTATTTACCTCGTTGAACAGAGGGTCCCCTTAGATGCGGCCTTGCTGTCTACACGTTACCAATGAGAGTACATTCGAACAAGAGAAACAGTCCATTGTAACAGAACAAGAGTACAATTTTTTGAATAATGTATTATTTACCTCGTTGAAAAGAGGGTCCCCTTAGATGCGGCCTTGCTGTCTAGACGTTACCAATGAGAGTACATTCGAACAAGAGAAACAGTCCATTGTAACAGAACAAACACTGGAGTGAACTGGACTGCGCTTTCATACTTTTCCATGAAAGGTGGGAAGCACTAACAGGGTTTCTGCAAGATGGAACGTGAAGGAATATCATCAAATTTGATGGTGAGGTTTTTGTTTGTCATCATGTAATGAGTGATGGCCCGCCGGAGATTTAAGAATACGCAAACAGGTGTTTGACTTTTTGACCTCAAACCCTGTAGACAAGGATATCTATGTACACACTTTCTATCCTCATCTTAATGCCAAAAAGTTCAAATGTACCAGAAACTTGTGTCTACATGTATCTCATCCACAAAATTTTTATGAGGTAGTTTCTGCTGCACAACAGAAACATGCTAAAAATATAATTTATAATATTTATTTGTTATTATCATAGGTTTTTAATTTGGCAAGAAATCACAGATTCAATGATAATTCATTGAATTAGAAATTTTGTGGATCAAACTTAACTTAAAAGAATTTTCATAATAAACCTTATTTTTGGAAAAAAATCAATAGATTTAGGTATCGTTGTTAGGACTTTTAAATATAATTTAGCCCATTTGTAGATTTATCATCATTCTTGAAACATACCGACACAGTGTATTTACCGACTATTTAAACACTAGTATTTAACGACATCCTTTTTCCTGTAGGTATAGTTTCCAGTGGCATTCTATATTCCATGAAAGGGAACACAGGCTCTCTCTGTGCGTACGGACAGACGGGTTGAACAAGAAAGAGACAAGTTACCTTATTTAGCAAGGACTTTGAATGAAGAGCCTGTTTTCTCATTGAATAGCAATATTTAATTGCCAGAACTGCACTTCGAAAACAAAAAAGAATAATATCTCACTAATGGTGACCGGAACATTTGATGTGGAGCGAAAGATGCATTAATAACAGAGATTTGAAAGATGGAATAACGATCGCAAGATCACAAGCCTCGTAAGATACACTAAGGTGACCGATTTTTCATTAAATTCAAGCAGTTGCTTTGCATCATGATCTGATCGTTACTAGACTGTGGGGTTGGTTGAGTGTTTTCGTTTACCGGCTTATCCCTTAAGGCAAAGTTGAAGTTGATTTGGAGGAAGACTCTTCCATACATACAGCATTGAATAATGCTGAGCCTTCGTGAAAGGAAACCAACAAAATTCAATGTGTGTACCCTGCTCTTCAGGGTCTGCTGATGGACCTTTCCTATGCGTCATTAGAATCAATTCCGTTCGCTATTTTGAATTACATTTCCATGCACTTTTTACCTATAATATACTTTTAGGGATACGCATAGAAGCAACGCTACCGAACTACTTGTTAATATATTTTGTTTTTAAAATTTTATCTTAATGTTTTAAGAGCGGGATTTATTTATAAATAGATGTTTTACTTATGAAGATTTTTTGTTATTCTTGAAAATTTTTGCAACTCCTGGGACAATTCAAAGAGTTGTGGAATTGCATAGTTTTACAATATTAATCATGGGAAACAAACAACCAATCAATCTTAACACAGCAAGATCATAGGTCATCAAACAATATTTTTTATCAAGATTCAGACACTTTGATGCAAAGGTTGTTTTATTTAGCAAGATTCCTTTGCCATTCTTAAAAGTTTTGCAATTCCTCTAACAATTTGAAATAATGATTCTTATAATCACATAGTTTTACAACACTAAATCTTGTGAAGCATATGACCAATCAATCTAACACACCAAGATCCAAGGTCATCAAGCAATGTTTTTGTCAAGATGCATACACTTTGATACAGAGGCTAGTTTTAAGTTGAATATTATGCCAAAACAATGATCAAATACAATTAGTTTGATGTTAGACCAAGTTGCATATTGATTAAACTAGTATTAAGATATCCTTTATCTCATATTGAAAGACCTTCAAAAGACAATGTTGATTCCAACATTCCCATGCTTGGCATGGGGCCATGGATTTTGAATTTTTCTACCACTAGGGCTTAGATTCCTATGATCATCAATAATAGGTTATTGAGACAACTAATACTTAGGAGCATGATGAGACAACTAGTTTATTAGTTATGAGATTTAGTAGACAAGTTACAATAGAAAACTATTGTTAAACCTTTAGTTACCTCAACAAGTTTGCCCATGTAGTTTGGTTGAATTACCAAGATGTGTTTTATTCATTGTTAAGGTAGAATATATATTGCCATTGCTAAAGCTAATAAGGATTATTATTTTTGTTGTTGTTTTTATATATTTTCTTTTTGTAGCTGATCTAATTTTATTTCCTTTTTATCTATCATAGAAAGAAGTAATTTATTCTTTACTTTTATTTAATTACCAATCATCTTGGTAAATCTTTGCCTTCTATTTTAATATCCAAAATTATTAACATGTCATTAGCAAAAACAAACTTGGCATTTTCTATCTACACTTTAATTAAAATGTTTTTCAAACAAAGACCGTAAAACCTTGCAAAAAAAGTAACAAGGCCTTTTAATTTGACCTTCAAAGGTACTTGTGTCAAAGATTTCTTATATAATAGGAAGTAGTGAAAAGTTTTTAACAAAAGATTAATGTTGCACCATGTTGGGGATGAGCTCTGTGAGAGCGAAGGAATGTTGTCTCTACAGTTTCTATTTTCATGCTAGCAATGCAGCAGGGTCTACGTGGCATATTCTATGGAATGATGATTTTTCTTTGCCAGTGAAAGCATAACAAAATTTTCGGCCATGCCATTGTTGATGTCAACCTTGCCCATGCTAGGCACAAGGCCATGATCAATAGCATTTTACCATTTTCGGCTATCTAAAATGATTTTAAAGAATTGGTTCATGTAACCTTAACATTACTATGAGTTAATACACTAGGTAAACTATAAAATATGGGGCTCTGAGAGTTGAATGTGTAACCTACAAAGTTACAAAATCTAACTCTTATCTCTCATTCTCTATACTTGCATTTATTTTGTTATTTCTTTCCCTTATAATTATTAAATTTCAATGGTAGTTCTTTGGTTTTCATAACCTAAGATGTCTATAATTATTTTAGTACTCATAGAAATTCTATTGCAATTATTGCCTACCTATTTAGATTTCAAATTTTAAAAAGATTAATTATATTTCCAATAAGCACTATGTTTTCTTGCGAGTCATTCTAGTGGTCCAGTTTGAGACTTGTCAAGCCAAGTCCAATATTTTCCCCTAGTAATTAATTAGTGATGTATTTTATGTCAACTCATACTTCAATAATGTGGCAAGGGTACCGCAAACACCGTTGGAGATGGCCATAGACTACTTCTCCTACAATTTTGAAATCGCAGAGGTGCCTAGGGTAACGAGTTTGAAGAACATGGAGCCAACCAAGATTTTCTCTTACTATGGAGATGATGTTTATTTCATGGAATGGTGGTTGGGAGTTATGTAACAGACATGGGTGGTCATGGAAAAGGGCATTACAAGGTAGTAACCGTTGGGTGGTGGAG
The DNA here is from genome assembly GCA_015680685.1 of Gnetum montanum. Lineage (NCBI taxonomy): Eukaryota > Viridiplantae > Streptophyta > Gnetopsida > Gnetales > Gnetaceae > Gnetum > Gnetum montanum. Next base: position 19,432 of record MNCI01001443.1, read on the forward strand.
AACGTGGTGGCCATTCACGGTGGGAGTTACAGGTAGTAAGGGTTGACAGAGACATGGGTAACTCACAAATGGTGGAAGTGTAGGTACTTGCAATTTTTTTTGGATAAACCATAGCAAAAATAATAATAGCAACATTAGAAATGTGGGTGGATATAAAAGGAGGGATTCTGGCATCCATAAGAAGGAACTGGGCTTCCATAAGAAGGAACTGGGCTTCCCTGGAAACTACAGTGACCTCTTTCCTCCCTCCTAGTCTATTTAGCAACCAGATGATGGATGGTAGTTAGGCACGTGAGCATAGCACATGCAAAAGACAACGTGCATGTGTACCAAGTGGGAGCAGCCATTAAGGAGCCTCTCTCCATGAGTAGAAGAAATGTGAGCAAACAATAGTCTCTCTCTTTCTCTTGGTTGTCAGCAACAGCAACATGGTTCTCTCTCTTCTTTCTGTCTACAGTAGGCAGACACGGTAGCATGCATAGCAGGCTCTTGACCATTATCTATTGTTGTTGTGTGTCTCCAATAATGTAGGTAACACGACACACATGCATAGGACACAAGATGTGTGGTTTTCATCAACACTTAGCCCCCAAACTTGAAATTTCATGCAAGTGCAAGGATAGCAAAAACAACAAAAATTATAAAGAAAATATAAAGACTCAAAAGTATTATAAAATAAGGATGAAGAATCTTTATGTAAACAATAATGTTTTAAACAAGACTAAAACAATCACACAACCAAAAGAGCACTAAACATGGGCTACCCTTGCTTACACCACCTTGTTTAATCAAGATATAAACTTTATATATATATATACTGGTTATTTATAATTAGGATTTCATTCCCAACCATCTCATAAATAAAAGAACTTAACATAAGGACTACTTTGAGCATAAGATTTATGCTTGACTTAATGAAGAGGGCATGCTTCTCCCTAGGTTATAGGTAGCCACAACTTATATATTTTTTTTAGTTTTTTTTTTTTGATTTTAGGGGAATAGGTTTAAAAGGGAATGGAGGCTAGGGTGAGGATTGTTGCTAGTCCCCATCACACTCAAGAACTTATTACATTGCCAATGAACATGATTGTTATTTTTATCGTTCTTTTTTTTAGGAAACTTTGCTAATGGTGCACTTCATTCTTAAGGTAGGATTTCCAACATGAGTTTGGCTGATTAGCTACATTGTCAAAGAACATAGTTCTTTTGGAAGCTTTTCCCATGGTGTAGTTGAATCCTCATGTATGTGCCTTTTAATTATAATCTAGATGACATCATAGTAGGTCTCCTAGGTGGTTAAGAATTCTCAAGTGGAGAGGAACACACTTCACCTTGTTGCTCACAGTATAGCCATGGATCATCACACTTGAAGGCTAGGGTTTATAAGAGGGAAACTAGAATTTTCTAAGGTCACCTAGTAATTGTGGCTAACCATTCTCCAACCTCATGTGTCCTACATTCACATGACCATAATAATAACATGATAAGTTAGCATAAATTCCATTCTCTATAATCCAACATAATTAATAAAATTAAAACCTTGAAATAGATTGGGAAGAATAATGTTATATTAAAGTATATCATATAAAGAGATATTATAGAATAGTAATATGATATATAAAACAATATACTTGCATTATTTTCAAATGGTGTTATGATGACCCAATGCCCTATAACTCAAATGATCATAATGATTATTAGAACCACATTGAAAAACACAAATAGATAAAATCAAAACCAATACGTTAAGAAAGAGATTATGGTAAACTTAACATGCATAAGAAGATGATGGAAATGCAAAGAAAATATGCAAATGTAATTATATACAAATGAAATGCATGAAGAAAGAGAAGAAAGAATGAAACTAGGGATCTACCAGATGTCCATGTGGGACACCTAAGTAGAAATGTTTTAAATGAAATCCATTAAAATTTCTATTTAATTTGTATCCTTGAAAATTAGCAATTTTGTAAACATTGGGACTAATGATATCTGTAACTTAGTATGGACCCAACCACATAGGAGAAAACCTAGTTTGAGGGCCAGTTTGACTAGTTGCTTTATCTCTCTTAAGGACCAAATCACCTACTTGAAATACTATGGTTGCATATTTCATATCAAACCATCTTTTAACAGCTTGTTGATGACTAAATAAATTTTCAATTACTTTGACCCTTTTAAGCTCTAAATTTAAAATATCATATGTATGTGAGATTAAATATTCATCATTAGTTGGTAAATAATCCAAGAAAAACTGATATGTAGGGATTTGTAAATTTCTTGGTAGTATTGGTTCTTGTCCATATACTAAATCATATGTTGTAGCTTTGATTAATTCTTTATAATGAATACTATTTGCTCAAATTGCCCATTTTAATTATTCATGCCAAGTTCATTGGTTTTGGGTAATAATTTTCTTAATTCCATGCAATATAATTTTATTGGAGGACTGAACTAAATGATTACCTTATGGATAATATTCGGTTACATCTTTGACAATAATATTATGCTCTCTAGCCTAATTTGTGGACTCTATAGAGATGAAGGTGGGTCTATTATCCACTACTAAAGTGTAAGGATACTAGTATCTAGAAATTAAATCATTTTCTAAGAAGCAGATAACTTCACATGATGATGTAGTTCTAGTTGCTTTCATTTCTAACCAATGTGTGCAATAATCAATGGTTGTAAAGATAAACTTGTGTAAGGTAGTGGAAAATGAATTAATCACTCCAATAAAATCTAAAGCCCATTGTACAAATGATCTTGTTTTTATTATACGCTATAGCAGGGTTGAACTCTTAGGATCTTTACCTTTAAATTTCTAACATTGTTTATAAGTTCTGACTTGGTGGTAAGCGTCATTAATCATAGTGGGCCAATAGTAACTGGGTTTAGTGATTTTATGCACTAATGATTAATATCCTATATGTCCTCCCTCATGAATTTATTTTAATGCATCTTTATCTTGTTCTTGGTTTAAACATTTAAGGTATATTCCTTGGAAACTCTTCCTAAACAACTCATTAGTAATTAGAGTAAACTTAGGACTTTTACACACTAAAAGATTTCTTTTATATCTCGATAAGTTTGAAGAACAATGGAGAAAGGTTAAATAAAATTTAATATCATCGTACCATGGATCATGTAATTGGTTAGGAGCAAATGAGATATTATTTTCTTCATCAATGGACAATATGTGAAGTGGTAATGACTCTTCATTTTTAGGGACATCATAACTCTCTAAGGTTAAGGGTATGGAAATTGACTTGGCAAGACTAGTTCCTCTAACCAACTTGGCTACTTTTCATTGGATATCGAACTCTTGTAGTTTCATAACCCATTTAGCATGCTTTTCACGAAGATCTTGTAATTTGGCTAATGTAATGATGGTTGAATTAGGAACACTAACATAAATCTTTACATTTAATAATTAGTAGCAAAATTTCTTTAGGGCTTTAATCGTAGTGTATAATTTTTTTTCAACAAGTGAGTATTTAAATTCACTATCTTTCAAAGGTGTATACATAAAAGCTATGGGCCCTTTACCTTCATTAGCTACATCTTGGGGTAGGATAGCAACGACAGTAATATCACTCACTAGAAAAAACATATAAAAGGAAATAATTTTTTATACCATGGGGAGGTTAAAATTGGAGCATCTATAATGGCTTCTTTAATGTCAAGGAAAGCATTATTTCTTTCATCCATCCAATGTATGTTGCTATCTTTCTTTAGCATCTCATTTAATGGTCTAACTAATTCAACATAGGTAGGAATGAAACATCTAAAAAAATCAATTTTCCCAAAGATGGCTCTAAAATTATTCTTAGATAAATAGTATTAGACTTCTAAGATTGCGTTTACTTGCTCAAGATTAATCATAATTCCTTCCATAGTTACTATATAACCAAGAAATTTACCACTTCCAATACCAAAGATGAACTTGTTTGCATTCACAGTGATACCAAATCGTCTACATCTCATGAAAATATTTCCAAGGTCTCTAAGGTGTTGTTGGCACATTTTGGCCATTTCATGGAATAGGAGTGGGTCTTCTAGTTGCTCATTCCTCAGCAAAGTTTCAAGTTTAAGACTCACTGGTACAAAACTTGGTTGTGGAGAAGGTGGTTGTGGAGCATGCACTGTATTTGGTGGAGAAATCTGAATGACTTGTTCACATTTTTAATGAAAAGCTTGAAATTTGGGGATAGCTTTCCAATCTTCAATTTCAGTTTTCCAAACTATTGTGTTTTTCCACATTAACAACAAGATGATGTTTGTGCCATAATTATCGTTTGAAGAGTTATTAAAGTGAAAATAGAGATTCTAAGAAGAGACTCCATTGAAACTAGTCATTCATTGCTATAATTGTACTTGGAAGGTTATTGTATACTATGCTAATCCTTATCCTCTGGCTGAGTTGACAGTGAAACTTAGAAATGATGATGCTCTATTGTAGCAAAGCCTACCATTCATTTACTATTTAACCACAAAATATGGTTAAATGAAGACAAACAAAATGTGGTTCACAAAATATGGTTAAATGAATACAAACAAAATGTGGTTTCTCCTTTGTCCATGTTCATAGCACCGACACCAAGTTCTGCTACTACAACAACTACAACGTGAACTAGTCGCACCACTTCTACCGCAACTACCAACGCTACTGGACTACCGGTGGCCTCCTCCATAACGTCCCCGTCGGTTCCGGTCGTCGGAAAAATAGACATCACCACCACCAACATCCACATCATAAACAACCATAAAAAAATAGTGATGGTGATGTCTTGGCCTCTGTTCCGGCTGCCCCTACTACTGTCGTTGCTTCCGACGCCACGGTAGTACCAGTGACTACCGAGTCGAGCACTAGCGGTGATGACGATGTTGCAAAACTTGCCGCTGGTGACAACGTGAAATTCAGCAAAGTTTCTATTCTGGGTTTGGGCTACTCTGGCTATGGTTCCACGTGGATGAACAACAACGTCAGCACTGGCGTTTCTCAAATGTGGCCTCTGATTCATGGCGGATTCCTGGCCAATTTTGCGTAGGCTAGGCCCGATCCATGGTCGTAGATTCAAGATATTTGTTCTGGGACTGCAAACACTATTCTTCCAATTTGTCACTCAACTCTAGCAAATAGTGTGATTTAGAAACACACCAGTCCATCGGTTAAGAGAGTAATCCATGGGTTTTCACCACCGGCGGTACAACCACTTCCATGGGCCTCGCTACTTGGACCAGCCCACATTATTTACAGACCACGTGGCCCTAATATTATCTTTATTTAAAAACCATACAACATTTATTTTGGTTTTTGATATAAATTATTTAATTACTGATGTAAGTTTATCAGCCCTTGGTTGTGTACCAAGTAAGTATTAATATTGATTTAAAAAGGAAATTTGTGCAACAATTGTTCAAAGTCCTATGTGAATTGAACACTTGTCAAT
>MNCI01001443.1:26055-42596 GCA_015680685.1 Gnetum montanum
TGAATCTCTTTAAGATAAGTCATTTGTAGTTTACACATAACGCAATCATTTCATTTCACACAAACGCACGTCGCAACAACATACACACATACTCACATTAACTACGGAGTTTATTTGGAGGTATCTAGGCCTTGGTGTTGGCAGAGACCAGCAAGCACCTAAATCCTGTTCGAGGACACTTGTTGGCGGTCGCGTCCCAAACAGTCGCCAACAGGTGTGTTTCCCAGTCCTTGGAGAAAATGGTTAAATCATCTAGATAAATAATAATGCATTTCCTTATTAGTCCTTCAAAAATATTATTCATAGCTCTTTGAAAGATGAACTAACATTTATAAGACCAAAGGACATTTTAGCAAATTGAGAAGCTCCCCACATTGTTATAAAAGTAGTCTTATATTTGTCCTTTTTACTAACTAAGATTTGGTTGTATCCTAAATATCCATCTAGAAAGGAAAACATTTGGACATCATTCATGACTTATAAAAGCTCTTCCATAAGAATGAGTGAATAATTATCCTTAATACTAGAAGTATTGAGATTATGAAAATCGATACATAACCTTAATTCACCAGTTCATTTTTTAAAGGGTACTAAATTTAACATCCAAATTGAATGTCTCATAGGATAAATAATCTTGAATTCTAGAAGCTTGTCTATTTTTTCTTTCATCAAGGCTTCAATCTTGGGATTTATAGTTCTAAGTTTTTTCCTAAATGGGTTGGTTTTTGGCTTAAGGGGAATAGTATGTGTCATCACTAACAAATTGACAGTATATGATCCTCATAAGTTTAAGCCAAAACATCATTAAACTCATATAACAATTCAATAAAGTTTTGTTTTTTATCTGTATGTAAGTAAGCTCCTATTTTAATAGGGTGTTGTTGTCCTTTCTTTTGAATTTGAATTTTTTTTGTTTTTGCCAGCATTTGCCAATTAGTATTCTTAGAAATTTCTTTGGTTTTAGTATATAAGTCATAAAATAAATATTTCCTAGTTGCTATTTTAGGAGAAATCTTATTTAAAAGTATAAAATCTTGAGATATAAGTTCCTCATTAATTTGAGAGAGTTTAATACATTGATCACTAAATTCACCCATCGGAAGTAAAAATTCACAAATGTGATTATCATCATCAAAAAACATGAAAAGAAAAGAAAATATCTAAAATAGAATGTGACTTAAAATTTTTAATAACAATTTTAAAAGCTCAATCATTGTGTTTAAAAGGGATATCTAAGGTAATGGCCATTTGAGTTAGTGCATTGTGGACATAATTTTCCTCGAAAAATGTTCAATGGATATGAGTTCAAATTCCTTAAAAAGTTCAAGGATGTAAGATTTATATGCTTTCATGGTAGCATCCTTATCATCAAAGATTTCATTAACTTGATTTACTATTAGTTGAGAGTCACTATAAATCTTAACTTTGGATAAATCATAATATTGAGCTAGCTTGATCCCATATATAAGTGCTTCATATTCAACCATATCGTTAGTCATGGGTTGTGTGAAATTGATGGCTTTAAGGATAGGGGATTCACTAGGAGGTATGAACATTATTTTGGCTTTACATCCTTTCTTGGAAGAAACATGATCTACTCTCAATATCCAAGTCTTTAAATTAATAAAATCTAAAAAATTAGCCCTTTTAGCAATATAGTAATTATCATAATCAAAATTTGGCTGATTTTCTAATGTTTCATTAGATTGAATCTCATTTACATTCTTGTCCCTCCCTAGGGGTGGTGGATCACCAAAAAGAAATGTCATTCCATCATGTTGATGATATGGCAAAGTATCTTAATAAATTTCTTCACATTTTCTAAAGGTTTGGTGATATTGGATGGAGTATGTGTAAGAGAAAGGATTTATTTATAGAGTTTTACTAACATCATCATTCAAAGTATATTCACAAAGTCCAAGTTCAATAACTCTAACAAAAGGATTGGTATTTTGATCTTCCAAAGATTTATTTTTTTGATCAAAAGATGTTACCACTTGTTTATAAAAAGGTTCTCTTGGTATAACGATGTATTTTGATTTTCTTTTAATAAGCATTAATAATTCTAAAAAATATGATCTAAAGAAGCTTCCAACCGGGCTCCAAAAGTCCTAGATAGAAGCACGTCATAAGTGGATGACATGTTGACCACTAAAATCTAAGTATAACATGTAAAAGTAGGGTATTGTTTGAGTTGCAATTTTTGTAACAATGTTGCCCCAACATTGTTTGGAACCCCAAGAAATTCATTGCGATCCAATGGATCTAGGGTGAAAGACTTGGGGAATACATCTCTAACAAACAAGGAATCCCTAAAAGGGAGTGAGCAACACAATAACTTCTTAATAAGAGGGAATGCACCTCAAGGAAAACCACTAAACTCTGAACAAGGACTTAGTAAACAAGCAACCCATTGATTCCCTTAATTATTTTTTCATTGATTTTGAGGACCCACCAGGACCACCACCTATCCTATTAATGGACTTGGGAAACTAAAACTAAGAGAGAACATTCTCCAAAAGAGACATGTCTCTACAAGTAAGTTAAGATTGCTAGAACCCTAGGTTCTACTTCTAGATCAAGATCCATGGGGTCTCACTAGTCTAGCCATCTATGTACTGGATCACCACATCTATTCCATCCATATTTTTCTTTTGTTTTCGCACATCAACATTTGTTTAGGCTAGTAGAAGAGGATTTGAGCATGATCTCCCTTCAAAACAAGGTATAAAGGTAGATTTCTTGAATCTAACCTTACCGTCTGTAGATGCTCTAGCATTGCAATCCACATCTCATTAACCAACAATATTCTATATTCACAACAAGAGAGAAGATCCAAAATTTGTTTGAAAAACTTCTCCAAGAGGCTATTAAAGAATCTACCACTAGTCTATCATTGACATATTTAGAGGATGTCCAACATCAAGAACACTGTTTCGAATACTTGGACAAGTGGAGGATATGATGGGCAGCCAACCCCAAGATAGTCCTCCATACACATGTCTCATGTCACCTACTACCACAAGGTCTATTATAATCGTAATGTCTTGTTTATGAGGAAGGATCAGCTACACTTGCATCTTATAAGCTATCCTTCCCAGTCTATGAGATGGAACAAGCACCATTTTATGAATGCTTACCATTTTATGAATGCTTAGGTCAAGGAAGCATGTAAAATCACCTCTAAGGACAACCACTACCATCAATTTTTTGAGGAACATCTAGGTTCCTAGAACCTAAATTTTTCTATCATTCTAGGATCAATCACAACTCATGATCAACATCTTTCATTGGAGTTTTGAACCTAAAGGGGAAGATCCTCTTTGGGAGGTTTCTTCTGTAGGTAGGTATAGCAATCCAACTGCATTGTATCCATGATACATGCCCAAGTAGTCCACATAGCCAGCACAACCATGTTGTCAAACTGCTACTAGTTGAGGGAAGACATAGTTTCATAGGTCTTATTCACATTCGATTCCACCTTACAACTTAACTCAACAAGCCAAAGAGTTCATCCCCAAAAATTTCACAAAGAGGGGGTTCCATTTCATGATAGGAGGTTTTGGTTTTCATTTCATACACACCAGTGCATCCCATTTACAACAATTATAGTTCACAAGGCCACACCATTGCCTATTATCATTGAACCTAAATAATTAACTTAAGAGTCACCAAGGATAATTTTCCCATAGGAGGACGAGGTCCTCAAGACAATTTGAAATCACAATGAATGGGCATTACCATCATCAACTACTAACTTAGAATAATTCACTATTCATCCCCAAAGGGTTTACAATAAGGAAGGTCTACTAGAGAGCCCCAACAAGGGAGTTCCTTTGAAGCACCTAACTAAGAGAAAGTACATAAGATCACACATTGCTTACAATAAGAGATATATACATTCATGCTACATCAACAACATGGCCTCACAAGGGAGATTCCATGAATCCAATTATGGTAACAATATCTTGTCTTTGAAAACAAGCCTAAAGAGTTTAGGCACATGGAACAACTACTTGGAAAACAAGTGTCAAACATCAATTGCCTTTGAATCCCAACTATAAGAAAAACTATTTCAATTCAGTCTACATTGATCTATCAAAAACTTAAGAAACATCCATCAGAATGGAGAATGATCCCCTCATATGACTAGAGAATCACCAAGTAATAGAGTGCTCAGTCATGCTATTCCACTAGAGAGGTTAGGACATTAACATAATTCAATAATACACTGAAGTACATGAGAAATACGAGGCAATATAACATAGCCTACAAAAGCACCATAAGCCCCTTGTCATGAGAGCACATGCTCAAGTGTTTTCGAGCACATACAGGTCCACGATGTAGGGCCACCAAGAGAAATCAATAATTTGTGTAACTATAATACCATTTATTCAAGGATGGACCATTATCCCAATACTTGCAAAAACTACCCCAAAGACCACATCCAACCATGGAAGAGGGAGTGTAGGTGCTGATACCCAGAACTCAACTCTAAGCCATAGCTAGTCATGATAACATCACCTTGGATTTGAATATTTGATTTGCCATTATAACTGACATGGCCACCACAAACCACCTACTATCAAGATCAAGTTCAATGAACCAACATATTTGAATTTTAGGCTACATTCCATCATCAATCCTCTATGAATAAGATTCCTTCTAATCAAGGAACTCAAAAGGAAGAGTTCCACAATTGATCCTATCTCAAGAAATGCTCATTGAAGGACACACCATCATAGCATGCCAAGATCACTAGGAACACAAAGCATCAACTTAGGAGAACCTTGGGCAAGGACATGCCCTAGTCTCCTTCTAAAAGCTTGATGGACATCATTTACAAAAATAGGATTTTCCATCAAGCTTTTAGAAGATCTTATATTAGGGCACAAAGGTTGCTTACAAACATAGATAGGAGGCGCTTCAAGGATGAGCACAAGGAAAACACTATACATCAAGTTTGACCTTGTGATAGGGTGTGGCATAGGCCTACAATAAAGGGACAAATGATTTAAATAGGGAAGCAACATCTCGCACTTATGTGTAAATAAATTGTTGAAATTGAAAACATGACAACATTACATCACAATCTTACACACCCGAGGATAGGAATACACTTAATGAGCATAATACATGAAATTTGGGAATGCTACCTAGCCCAGAAGGCTATAAGACAAACTATTCAATCCTATCCTATGCTGAAGTGTCTAGGCTACTAGGAGCAAGACCAAAGCTGCATCATGTTCTTTTGATAAAAACTTGTCTCTGTCTCTACACGTACATGAACAATTGTCTCATTGTACCCACTACAAGATCACCATTGAAAGAAAATGAACTAGGACATGAACATAATGATCAAATGATGTAGGATTCCAACTAAGAAACCACCACTTGCGAGAGTGGGACCTCAAGGCATTGGCCACTCTTGGGCCATCAATATATGGCATGGCCAGGGATACTGTTCTATGCCATCTACTAATCCAATATCTTCAGGATCTAGGATTGACCATCATCCTCTATTAGTGCTCACCCATCACTGAGATGCAAACAAATCATGATGTACCAGCTAGTCCACCATAGCAAGGGTACTAATAAATTCATAATCCAAGGTTGGGATTCTAAGACCAAGTGATGAGCAGCAAGGTATCCCTATGCCCAACCATACGAATTGTACTGACCGAAATCATTAGTGTAAGGCTGGAAGGGACAAACAAACACCAAAAGATGGTCAGATAGACACAGTTGACCCTACCTTCATGTGAGGGCAAGCTAGAAAAGAAAATGAACGTAGAGTGCCTTGGATGGTCTGCATGCAAATCAACCAAGGACTTCCTCGAATGTAAGCTAGGGCTTGTGCTAGGGTTATCGTAACTGATGTGCGACATGTTAATGGTGGCACACGAGATGCAAAAAGAGCGTATAGAGAGATATAATGTAAACAAAGCATAAAATAAATTTAAAATAGAGTAATCAATATAATGAAAGGCAAAATGAACTGTATTATATTGCTTAGAATGAATGCGCACCGGTCAAAGCATAGTTGTGCATGTAGATGGCAGGTCAAGTGCTAAGCCCTGGGGTGATATGCTTGCAGGTGCTTGGATGCTAAGAGTTAGGTGCACTCGAGTGTCCAAAAGTTGCTAGTCAATGTTTCGTAAGCTGTCAACCTTCAAAATTGCAAACCCTATTTATGTGAATTGAAAGGGTATTTATAGGGTTTGGCCAGGTTCGGGCATGGAATTCATGGATGGAATCAATGGCTGAGAAATGAGAGGAAAATGGATCAAGTGACATGTGTTTTATGGATAGTCATGTGTGAATTGGATGTGTGTAGGCAAGCTACATTCTTGACTGGATGCATTATATCTTACAACGTGTGTTAGCTTACTCAAGCTAGCTTACACTCATGGAAGCACATATAATTTAGAGCATAAGATCTTGGCAAGGTCACAAATGATGAAAATTTACAATGAAAATGATAATGTACAACAAGAGAAATTGACTTTAGCTCACTTGAAACTTCTTGGTCCTAGATTGACTACTACAGGATGTTGATTTGAGTGGTTTTATGGCTGTTTGAGGCATCTCTGTTTCATCAAGGCTTCCAATGTGAGTTTATTTTGTCTTGGCATGTCCTCAGCATGTGTTTGACATGCTTTTGACTGAGCGTGATTAGTACCCATGCTGCACTCATGCTGTACTCACACTACCAACGTGACCTCAGCATGACCTCAGCGTGAGTGAGCTAAAAATGACATATTTCACACCAAATTTTGATTTTTGAAGCCTAGTTCTTGAGTACAACAATTTCCTAACTTTGGTTGACCTTGAAAGTGATCCGAAAGTCAAAAATTGAGCTTATATGTGCCCTACTTTGAACCACTTTTGGTAACTCATGCTGGACTCATGCTGCTAGTGTGAGTGCAGCGTGACTAGAGCGTGAGCTATAAAAACTTGTAATTTTGGGCTTGAAATCTAGAATTCGGAAGGTTGGGACTTGAAGTTGGAAAAAATGAACCCTAAAGATGACTTGAACCATGGAAACAAATCATTTTAACTTAGTTTCAAGGTTCTCAGAGTTGCTCATGTTGCACTCATGCTACCAGCGTGACCTCAGCATGAGTGTGAAAATGTGAATAATTTGTTTCAAAATTTGAATCGCCAAATGAAACTTGGAGTGGAAATTAGTGGCCATTGAGGATGGCTTGCACCCTTAGATTTGGACCATTCTAACTTAATTTTGAAGCTATTGGAGTTGCTCACACTGAGGGCAAGCTAGCTTGATAGCGTGAGTTCCATGTCTTAGTCAAATTTTACCTCCCGAATGCTCAGAAGGGCTTGAGTCATTCTTGTTTCAAAGTGTTAGGCCAAAATTAGTGGTGTTTCATTTGCCCCACTTTGTTGATGTCTAGAGGAATCAACCCAAGAGGCATCGATAAAGAAGTGCAAAACAACATGAACAACCAAGTACCGAGCATTAACCATCGGTCCTTGGCTAGGCATCATCACATCCTATTCAAAAGTACATGGGATTGGGAAAGTGTAGTTCAAGATGCAGGGGGGATTGGTTGTAACTGGAGAATCAAGAGTTAATCAAGGGTTATAATTGCTATTGGAATTGTGAGATAGGAATGCTCTCACATGAACAAGCCATATTTTTGATCCTTGTCAATAGCCAGTGTTTACGAGACTCAGAACCAAGACATGGGAGGTACGTTCTTTGGAGAAACCAGATAACTGTAGAGTGTTTACAAGGGCCCATTGTAAATAGCCAAAGCCATGTGATGATGTGAAACATGATCATCTAAGACATGAGTGTAATTTTTTTCCAAGACAATTGCCTTCTTGCCTGGGGCTTGTATGAGAAATAGCCAATAGTGTTTTATCTATGATGTTAACAGGGTCATGAAGACCTTTTTCATGTATTTTTCTCTTTGACCTTTTTGGTCTTTTTATTTTATTTTTTTTTATTATTTTTTTTTCTTTGGTCTTTTTGAAAAAGCTTTCTTTTAGTGCTGTGCTCATGCTCATGCGCTAGTATTTTATATCATGTACTGTATACTGTGTTTTGTGTTACAACCACTTGGAGAATCATAGTTTGCAACAATGTATTAAGAGCTTTGGGGTGAGTAGAATATATCCAGGGTGTGTAATTGAATAGGATAAGGGGAACATGATGCGGAATAGGGAGTCTAGAAGGAATGTACTTATGAATAGATCGATTAACCCAGTTGCAGGTGTTAGAAAGAATGTGATACCTTGTCATCATGATGAAATGCATCTGTGTGCAAAAGCTTCAGGCGTGTCATCCTACAAACACAACTCTAAGGAGATAAGAAAAACACAAATGAATCAGTTAACTAAGCACTTTAAACTTGAAAACAACCAAGGAGATGAAGCCACCATGTGCAATTTTCAAGGCAGATAGAATCACGAATAACATCAACTTCATTAGGGTCCATGGGACAAATTGTGCAGCAAGCCTTTATGGAACACGTACAACCAATTGCAGTAACATATATTTTCAAGTATTTCCAGGTCGTTGATGATGTCACTAGTTTATAGTCTTAGCAGACTATTGTAGGTTAGATTCATGTCATAACCCTTTTGATGGTGCCAGTTTAGCGTTGTGGCAGATGATGCATTGCTAGTTTATAGTCATAGAAGACTATGAAGAGGAAAACCAGTTTATAGTATTAGTAGACTCTAAATGCTAGTTTCACATCATGGCAGATGAATGTGGCAGTTTAGTATCATACTGGATGGAGCTCTATGGTGTCAGTTTATTTTCATTACTCTAGGAAATTCTATGGTTCCAATTTCAAGTCATAGCCCCATGATCATTCTATGGTATTAGTTTTAGGTCATGATTCCAGGACCGTTATGTACCTTAGTTTGATCATACATAGTACCGTTTTAGGTACAGGTGATTTGTAGGATTAGCGAATTTGTTTCCATCAAAGTCAGCAAGTTTGAATGTTCCATTATTGTACACCTTGGTGACCAAGTAAGGCCCTTCCTAGTTAGCTGAGAATTTATCTAGATGTTCATGGATGTCCTTACGGACTAGGTCTCCTTCCTTAATTAGGCATTTATGCAGATCATGTTTATGTCGTTGCCATTGTTATTTCTGGTACCACTCGATCTGACCAAGTGTTTGCACACACTCCTCCTCCACTGAGTCAAGGTCAACAATGCATAGTTCATTGCTTTGGCTTTCATTGAGGAGGCCTGAGAGAGCTATCCACAATGAGGGAACCTATAACTCCAAAGGTAAAATAGCTTCAGATCCGTATACAAGACTATACATAGTGCAAACATGTTTAGAAGTGATCTTCCTAAGGGGAATAGCTTCTATCCATTTTGTGAAGTATTTAGTTGTAGTGATAATGAAGATATGTCCTGTGGAGGATGATGGCGTTATCGGTCCAATTAAGTCTGATCCCCATCTTTAGAATGGCCATGTGATTTGATTTGTGTGTAATTCATTAGGTGGTACATGTATTAGGTTACCATGCCTTTGACAAATTCCACATGTCCTGACCTTGGAGAAGCAATCGTACTCCATGTGTGGCCAGTAGTAGCCGAAGCGCCTAATCTTTGTTGCCATTGCTTTGGGTGCTATGTGCCCTCCACAAAGTCCTTTATGGACTTGTTCTACAATTTTTTGACCATCAATGCTACTAATGCACATCAGCAGAATTCCTTCGTAGGATTTGTGACACAAGGTGTCTCCTATTTACACATATTGTCGAGAGTGTTTTTGCATTGCATCCTTTTAAGTGGTTGTCAAATGTTGTGGAGGTTTGCCTCATAGAAGGTACTCTTTTATGTCATCGTACCATTCTATTGCATGTGTTGTGCTAACAGATGCTATATGTAATTCATCGAGAGTGTCAGTTATAGGTTCAACACAATTTGTTATGGAGCTGGGCAACACATGAAACATTTCAGGTGTCATGTTTAGGGCTAGTGTAGCAAGCACATTGGCAATGGTTTTTTCACTTCTAGGGACATGTTGTATATCCACTTCTACTAATTACCTCAGTAGATGTTTGGTCAAATCACAATATGGTTGCAAATGAAGAGCTTTGCATGCATAACTAACTATGAATCGTCTCGAACTACAAGACACGTGATTCCCAAAGTCAATGCTACTTGAAGACTTCTAAGAAGACCTTTGTATCCTGCCACATTATTGGTATAAGGAAATGTTAATCGGTAGGTGAAGGATTGGATTTCTCTAGAGGGATATGTTAAAATGGCCATAGCATTACCTCCTCAAGATGTTGAAGCTCCATCAAAATAAAGGATCGCCTCGTAGTTATCAGGCACGATGTCTATACAATTAAAACATTCTCATTGGGGAATTTAGGGTTAATCATTGCTTGATCATGCATTGGCGCGATGGTTAATTGTGTGACTATTGCTTGAACTTTTGTGGAGGATTGAGCAACATAGTATAAGTTAAACTCTGCGATCATTGCTTTCCACATAGCTATCCTACTCGACTTGTAGATGTTGTTAGTGATGGCATGGAGTACATTATTCTTGCAAACGATGTAAACTTGATTACGGAAGAGATAATGTTGCCATTTCTTCAAGGAGAAGATGAGGGCAAGGCATGATTTCTCTACATCATTGTATCGTTGTTCATAGGAAATTAAAGCATGTCTTAGGTAATATACAGGGTTCTCGACTCCATCTTGACATTTTTGACAAAGCATCGATGCAATGGAAGACTCAAAATTTTCAAGGTAGATGTAGAAGGGTTTATCGCTCTGAGGGGGATAAATTGTCGGTAGTTGAGCCAACTCTTGCTTTATGTTCTTGAATGCTTCCTGGCATTGTTGAGTCCATTGGACATGCCATTCTTTTATAGTAAGTGTTGCATGGGTCTCAATTTATCTGTCAGTCTTTCAATAAAGCGTCTAATGAATTGCAGTCTACCTTGGAGACCACATAGTTCAACAAGGTTTTTCAGTGGTTACATGTTAGTTATTGCCTTAATCTTATCAGGGTCCACCCATATCCTTGTTCCAGAGACTACAAAGCCAAACATTTTTCCTATTTTAACACCAAAGGAACACTTCTTTGGGTTGAGCCTAAGGTCATATTTGAGAAAACATTTAAGCACTAGGTTTAGATCTTTTGCATGTTCTTCGGTTGTTTTAGATTTAACTGCAATGTCATCAACATAATCATTAAGAAAATTGAGCAAGTAATCACTAAATATATATGTCATTACTCATTGATATGTATCACCTACATTTTTAAGGCCAAACAACATCATTGTATAGTAGAATGTGCCCCAAGGTGTCATAAAGGTTGTTCTAAGTTGATGTTCCGAGTTGATTCTTATTTGATTCTATCCTGAAAATCCATCCATAAAGGATAATAGTGCATGCCTAGTAGTTGTGTCAATAATTTTATCAATGCTAGGTAGCGGGAAGTCATCCTTTATAGTGGCTATGTTGAGATCACAGAAGTCAATGCATATGTGTATGGTACCATTCTTCTTAGGGACTACAACAATGTTTAATACCTAATCGGAATAGTCAATAGCTTGGATGAAACCGGCTTAGTAGAGCTTTGTGATTTTAGTGTGGACTGCTAACGCCACCTCAAGTCTAACCTTTCATGCTTTTTGCTTCACCGGTTTGATTTTTTCATTGAGAATGATGTTGTGTTGGACGATTTGGGGGTTTAATCCTGGCATATCGGTATATGATCATGCGAATGTTTTTATATCGTCTTTCAGTACTTGAGTGATGTCACTAACAAGTTGTGAGTCCAGTAGGGCACTTAATTTCAATGTTCTAGCTTCATTATTGGATGTAGTAATAGGAACGTCAACAAGAGGATCTTCAGTGATATTATGAGCTTCTAGATTGAAAGTCCTAGTCACATTTTTAGGCCAATCTAATGTTTCCTAAGTGGAATCTATTAGGTTAGCATAACTGGATGGGTCTAGATCCAAGGATTCTAGATTGATTGCTCTTTTTACCTTGCCATGTGGTCCACTAAGAGACAATGTTGAAAGTATATTCTTGGTGGCCATGTGGTTTTGTTGGTGATCGTTTGGGACGCGACCACCAACGAGTGTCCTCGAACAAGATTTAGGTGCCTTCTGGTGTCTGGCAACACCAAGGCCCAGATACCTCCAAATAAACTTAGTAGTTAATGTGAGTATGTGTGTGTGCTGTTGCGGCGTGTGGTTGTGTAAAATGTAACAATTTCTTTGTGTGTGAACTACAAATGACTTACTTTAAAGAGATTCAGCCAACTTTGCCAATCACTGTGAGTTATTGAAAATTTCCTATTTTTTTCAACTGCCTAGTCTACGCAGTCCTTATAATACCTACTTGTAACAAATCAAATTTTGCAAAAACATTTGAGCACAACTCCGCAATCTACTCCTAATTTTCCCCAGAGAAAGAGATAGTTCCACAAGAAAACTAGAAATAGAGCAAGATTCGATGGAAATAAGCAGAAAAGAAAAGAAAGCAGATTTGTGTAGACCTCAAATATTTAAACAAGGTAAAATGACACGAGTAAACACTTCGCAATAAAGCTATCCCAAATTCAATATCTACGAATTGTTCAAACTTCCAAGGCTCAAACAAGCAATATCTTCAAGACAATCCTACTATGCTACCAAAAATTGCTGCGTAAACTACCACGTACGAGACTCCATTTTGACTAGATAATAGATGTCAACGATTGCATTCAAACAGAACCTTTAAAAGACTTGACAATTTCTGATTGAAATACCACGGGAATTCACTTTAAAGATAAAAAGAAGCTATTCTGGTCCCATCAAAATACCAAAGATTTTCTGAACCCTCTCGACTACTGAATTGTTCAACGGCGTGACTACAAACAGAGGCTCTCTTACAACAATCCCAATAGCAGTTCCCACACGTTGCACAATAACGAAATTTACTACTAAAATGCTCTTAAGGCTTTTAAACACAAGCGCTTCTATGGCAAAATTTTAATAGAAATTTCTATCGGGCAACAAGAACAATAAGAGCAATCTAAAAATCCCAAAATTACTTGCCAAGGATGATACTATCTAAACCACTAGCTAAACAATTTAAACAAAACAAAAAATGAAATGCATAACTCACAGGACCATGACAAAGAGGCTGAAATCTTTATTCTAGCAAGCCATCTTGCAAACAATCTTCTTTACAAATCTTCTTTGATCCCAAGTGTGATCCAATGTTCTTCCTTTGTTCTTCCTTCCCCTTTTCTTCTTCCTCTTTTCTCCTTCTTTTCTTCCTTTACCCCTGAAGCCTTTTTATAGGGTTCCAAGGTAGGTAGGGAAGTTACATATTTAAAAATATCTCACCTAACTTCTCTCCCAAGTAACTTGGCCAACCAATCGGAAGATTACTTGCTCAACAAGTTAGGAGGTTACTTGCCCAACAAGTTAGGTAAGTTACAACAATTTTAGATGGTTGCAACCACCAAAGAGAAAAAGAAGTTGACAAGTGGCCTTGGTAGTTACAATATTATAGAAAATTAAAATATAATTTCTAAAATACATAGGAATACAAGCTATAGTGGCAACTTACTTCATACACATATATATCTTTTTAATTTTGCCTCTTCAAAATGAGATGTCAAGTCTTCTAAGTGGTGTATAAGACTTCCCAAAAAATGAGATTCTCCTCTTCCTAGGAAAAATATCCCAAAAATATCTCAAAAATATCTCTCCTATCTTCTCTCTTAAGTAATTTGACTAACCAATCAGAGGATTACTTGTCCAATAAGCTAGGAGAAAATTATGTGATTTAGGAAGTTAGGAAGTATACATAAAATGAGGAGCATTTTATGCTAACTTTAATGTGACTTTAAATGGGATAATCAATATGGAAAATTTTTAATAGGTAATGACTTATATATAATAATGTTTTAAAGCAAGCTTTTCTAAAACAGGGCTCCACACTATATGTATTGTATTATGTACTTTGTTTAGATCCCTAATCTAATCTAATTTAAATTTTAAATTCTAAGTGCCACTAAGCTTTACGATTTTGTAATAGAAATATAATATAATCTCCACCTTATTGGTGGTAGTGGTAGTTAATTTATTTTTTTTGCATCCCGATAACTGTAGCTAAAATTCGGAATGACCTGAAAGACGAACCCGAAGGCGAAGCCACTGAACCTGCAACTGATTCAACATACCAAAAATCATTACCAGCAGCTACCAGCATAGGAGAAGGCTCATCCGCCATGTCAGGAAACGTCGCCGTATCAAAGGCATTAGCATCGGGCATGGTTATATCTTTTTTCGATTGTAGGTTCTAGGGTGGATAAACTGGTGATTGCCAATTTGTTGTTGTTTCTTTTACCACCTAGAACACCTTTTGAAATGCATTCACAAGCCTGCAACTGCCCGAAAATATTGTGCCGTCTGTACCACGCAGTTTGCGATGATGTGTAAATCTTAGGGCTCCTCCCACTATGGCAAAGCTTCTTCTTTTTGTTTTTAGAATGGCGAGGGTTTCAGAACAACATAGAATCCAGTAGGGTTTGGCGATGCATGAGGGGGGTTTTGTGGCCTTGTTCACCTGTCACAGAGGTGGTCAACATTGCTTTTGTTTTGCTGCCCAACAAAAAATGAAATGCTGATGTCTGTCCCTTTCTTTTCCTCTATTTTTTGATGACTGCCACAGCCACATTTTTCTTTTCTCTGCATGAATAACGTTGCGCTGATGTCTCTACCGCCCTCTCCATCATTGCCTCTGGTCGTGGTCTACACTGCTACACCGTTGCCCTTAATCGTGACCTGCAAAATGCCGGTGAATATTGCGGTCTTCCCAGAGGCGCGATGCCTTGGTACCTTGCGCTCATACCATGGTGAAAAATTCTGATTTTCTGTTTAATTTGTGCGATGTGTCCCAAAAGAAGTCAACGTCTCCCCTTTGGAACAGGGCTAAGGTTTATGCTTATCTTTTTACGGGAGAATTCATTAAAATCCCCATAGTGATTTCCATCTCTTTCTCTTCTTCTTCTTTATTTAAAAAAAAATGATAGAAACCAATACCTTTCCCAATCACATCTTGCCATTTCAAATATTTGTATTGTAATATTTCAGAACATCTCAACCATCTCATGTCTCTGTTCCATACAATGGCTAAATGTGCCAACATTTCTGCCCCCTTAAAAACTTAAATAAACTTATACAGGCTCATTCCCAAACTAAAACATCTTGAAATTTTCATTCGATTTTTACATTCAAGAAGAAATCTTTTTTGAGGAAAATTCCCATTTAACATAAGGTGAGATGGGACAAAAACCTCTTTCCTAGGAGAAAATCAAACTGTACATAACAACTATATATTATCAAGTCCTTCAATGGACTATTCTTGGGCTGGAAACTGAATTGTGAGGGTTACCCTAGTGGGAATCCTCATCTCCTTCACTTTTTCATAAGATATTTCTGATGTGATGTAGGCGGTCTTGTTGTCTTCTTGTTTGGTAGAGCTCTCACCTTGATCTGATGAAGCTTTCTCTTCAAGCTTTTCTTCATTTTCTTTTTGGGAAAAGCTCTATTCTTCTTCTTCATTGACTCCTTCATTTTCTTCTTGAGAGGCCAAAGCTTCTCCTCATCCCCATGATGACTCTCCATGAGTTGGTGGCTCTTCTTCTTTTTCTTCATCTTTGGAGCAATCTTGATATTGCCCCCAAACGTTGGATTCTATATCCAAACCCCAAGTGAGAAAAGAAAATTCATCGGATAGCCAAGCCATAAAAGGGCATTCCTTTGGAGCTCCACAAGATTTAGCCTTTAGATAGGCCTTTAATACATGCTCAGGGCAACATCCCATCACATATGAAATAAAAGGCTTTCTCATTGCTCTCTTAAACTCCATTAGCTCTCTCTAATCTTCACTACCAAACTTGAAATGAAAGATGATGAAATCTTAAGCAATCTAACCCTCCTTTTATAGGTGCCTAAATGTTTAACTTCCATCCAAGTGTCTCCAACCAAGCTTCCTTCTTTCTAGGCATTCAAACCATTTGTCATAATCCTCACTAAGTGGTGGATGAGTCACCTTCCCCACTTGTCAAACTTGTAAAATTCCACTTGTGTCACTTGTAGAATTCCAGTTGTTTTACTTGTAGGCTTCCACTTGCCCCATTTGAAGGAAAGATAATGTTTCAAAAATAAATAAAGCATAATTACTAGTAATATTTACATAATACTATATACATGTATTATTTTTGTGTAATAACATCTTCAAGTTGTATGCAATTGTCCCAAATAATGTTTTATATGCAAAACATTATATGGAAATTGCATTTCCATGTCGTCCAAGGTTGATAATTTGTAGGTATCCTCTGATAATTGCTTTGTAATTTGAAAGGGACCAATCCATGTTGGTGTAAACTTATTTGGTTTCCTCATATTCCATAATAAGACAAGGTCTCCTATCTTGAAATTCCTTTTCAAAGATTTCCTATCAAACCATGTTTTGACTTGAGAGGTATTTCGTAACAAATTATCCCTTGCTTTATCT
>MNCI01001443.1:49629-88367 GCA_015680685.1 Gnetum montanum
AAAATGAGATGTCAAGTCTTCTAAGTGGTGTATAAGACTTCCCAAAAAATGAGATTCTCCTCTTCCTAGGAAAAATATCCCAAAAATATCTCAAAAATATCTCTCCTATCTTCTCTCTTAAGTAATTTGACTAACCAATCAGAGGATTACTTGTCCAATAAGCTAGGAGAAAATTATGTGATTTAGGAAGTTAGGAAGTATACATAAAATGAGGAGCATTTTATGCTAACTTTAATGTGACTTTAAATGGGATAATCAATATGGCAAATTTTTAATAGGTAATGACTTATATATAATAATGTTTTAAAGCAAGCTTTTCTAAAATAGGCCTCCACACTATATGTATTATATTATGTACTTTGTTTAAATCCCTAATCTAATCTAATTTAAATTTTAAATTCTAAGTGCCACTAAGCTTTATGATTTTGTAATAGAAATATAATATAATCTCCACCTTATTGGTGGTAGTGGTAGTTAATTTATTTTTTGCATCCCGATAACTATAGCTAAAATTCGGAATGATCTGAAAGACGAACCCGAAGGTGAAGCCACCGAACCTGCAACTGATTCAACATACCAAAAATTGTTATCAGCAACTGCCGGCATAGGAGAAGGCTCAGCCGCCGTGTCAGGAAACGTCACCGTATCAAAGGCATTAGCAGCGGGCATGGTTATATCTTTTTTCGATTGTAGGTTCCAGGGTGGATAAACTGGTGATTGCTGATTTGTTGTTGTTTCTTTTACCGCCTAGAACACCTTTTGAAATGCATTCACAGGCCTGCAACTGCCCGAAAATATTGTGCCGTCTGTACCATGTGGTTTGCGATGATGTGTAAATCTTAGGGCTCCTCCCGCTACGGCAAAGCTTCTTCTTTTTGTTTTTAGAACGGTGAGGGTTTCAGAACAGCACAGAATCCAGCAGGGTTTGGCGACGCATGAGGGGGTTTTTGTGGCCCTGTTCACCTGTCACAGAGGCGGTCAACATTGCTTATGTTTTGCTGCCCAACAAAAAATGAAATGCTGATGTCTGTCCCTTTCTTTTCCTCTTTTTTTTGATGACTGCGGCAGCCGCGTTTTTCTTTTCTTTGCATGAATAACATTACGCTGATGTCTCTATCGCCCTCTCCGTCGTTGCCTCCGGTCATGGTCTACACTGCTGCACCGTTGCCCTCAATCGTGACCTGCAAAATGCCGGTGAATATTGCGGTCTTCCCAGAGGCGCGATGCCTTGGTACCTTACGCTCATTTTCTGTTTAATTTGTGCGATGTGTCCCAAAAGAAATCAACGTCTCCCCTTTGGAACAGGGCTAAGGTTTATGCTTATCTTTTTACAGGAGAATTCATTAAAATCCCCATAGTGATTTCCATCTCTTTCTCTTCTTCTTCTTTATTTAAAAAAATGATAGAAACCAATACCTTTCCCAATCAC
This sequence comes from Gnetum montanum, assembly GCA_015680685.1. Classification (NCBI taxonomy): domain Eukaryota; kingdom Viridiplantae; phylum Streptophyta; class Gnetopsida; order Gnetales; family Gnetaceae; genus Gnetum; species Gnetum montanum. The sequence goes on from MNCI01001443.1 coordinate 51,059, forward strand.
ATCTTGCCATTTCAAATATTTGTATTGTAATATTTCAGAACATCTCAACCATCTCATGTCTGTGTTCCATACAATGGCTAAATGTGCCAACAGGTTTCTCTTGCTAATTTAAACTAGGAGCGAAGTAAGTGACATCTACTTGAATAAAGAGTTGTTAAATGTAAACGGGCATTGGGTAATTAATCTACGTACTAGCAAAATTTTGAGACATAGCAGTGGTCATGGTAGTTTTAGGCCGTACTGGGCCAACAATATTCAAGTCATCCTATGTTTTTGACTAAGTGTATAGAGCATTGTTGATTTCTAAATTTTGTGTGAACAATAAGTTTATGGGGTTTTAAAGTCTTATGGATTTCCATGCACACCATGATGTATTTTTATATGTTTTTATATACATAATTTTTTTTGATTTTAACCTTTCTCCCATCCATATAAATTTTTTATTTATAATATTTTGGCCTCATCTCCAAAGGTTGGAATAATGAGGAATATTAGGCAAACATGAAATAGAGATGACATAAATGAAAATGAAATTTAAATAAATAAAATAAAATAAAATAAGAAAAAATAAAATAGTCTAAATTAAATTGGGAATGAATGTTAGCGGTTTAAAAGGGGTTTTAGAGTACAAGGGCATCATTTCTATTAATGTGAGTTCTTGGAAGTTTGGACTATAGTGTGAGGTAAGGAGTGCAGCGTGAGTGTCAACATGAGTTACAGGGCAGCCATGAAGGGCAAAGGGAAAGCAAGCCGAAGCAAAGGGAAAAAGCAAGAAAATCTGCCCTCAAGCTAGGATTCTAGCATGGGATGGAGCTTTGCACAAGTAGATTTTTTTCCTCTCTTTTTTCTCCGATATTGCATTCATAATGTTAGCTAGGGTAATGTGACTTCTATGGTAGTGATTTTGGGTTGTCTTGAAGATTCAGGGCTTGTTTCTGGGGTTTGTGGCCTGCCGTATTTGGTTTTCATGGTGTCAACGTGAGTGCCTAGAGCGTTGCGGGGTGTGAGTGGGGCGTGTTGAATTTCCTTGCATTTTGTTCACTGGGGCAAGCACGTTGTGAGTGCTAGGGATATCCTAGGCAACGTGAGCTTTTTACACAGCAACGTGAGCTACGTTGCAGGGGAGAAATTGAAAATGCTTTTCTAGCTTGTTCAAAGCTTTAAGAATCTGGGGGAACTCGCCCAAAAATACAACTCGCACACTTCCTTTCCAAAATAGATGAGTATATCTGCGAAGAGTTTCTTTGTGCATATTGCATATGTAATCTGGAACACTTTCTTCTTTCAAATTTGTCACAACACTTCCAATTAATTTGTTTGTTATTGCATAATCTACTACTTGACGATCTCTCGCTGTGCCCTACTCTTTCGATTGTTGTTTTTTTAATGGGCTACTTTGCTATGCGCTCAAAATGGTTCACAACATGAGCTTTCAAATCTGATTTTCTATTTTTTGGGCAGCGTGAGCTGCGTTGCAAGGGAAGGCTTGTTTTTTTTTTATCTTGCAGTGTGAGCTATGTTGTAGGGGAAGGTTTCCTGCATGACTGCTAGGGCTTCCTGGGAAATGTCAATTTTCTTGTGTCGCGTGACTACCAAGGTCTTGGGAAATTTGAGGATAGGGTTGTCGGGCTTGATGGGCTGAATGCAGGCCTACTGTTTCTCGTTCAGTATTTTAGTACTTGGACTGATCACTATCTCTTTTATTAGACAGGCATTACTTGAGTAGTTTGACTGATCACAGAAATGCATGTGTATTGATAAGCTTTTGCCTAGTCATTATTTATTATCAAGAAAGGAACCTTCACTTTAATAGAGATTGAAATCGGTCAAGATGGTTTTGCTAAAAACTAGGGTTCCCGAATGGGCTTGGCGTATGCATAAAATGCACATAGTGATTGACAAAATCCGCAAATGAATCAAAAGGTGAGAGCCAAGGAATCTCTGGGTGCTAACGGACTAGTCGTTTCCCTTTAAAATGCGGATCCATCGTATCGTTACTTCTCTCTTCTTTCCATACAACTCACTTTTCAATACAATTTATTTCAAGTTTAATAAAATTTCATGAACTGATTCTTTAATGCCTGACATAGTAGAATAATCTGGCCAATGTGAGCATAGGGTTCCTAGGCAGCGTGAGCTACAGGGTTCCCATAGGGTTCCTAGGCAGCATGAGGTACAGGTTCCCAGCATGAGTTAGAATGCAAAAACCTAGCATGAGTTCTATGGAAGTTGCAGCGTGAGTGCCTGGGAACAAGGCCCAGAGTGAGTTACTTGAAGTGGTAGCGTGAGTGCCTAGGAACATGCCCCTCTTTGTTAAGACATGAAGATGTAGATTGTTTTCTAAGATGTTTATTATTTGTTGGTTTTATATCTACACAGTTGGGATAGATAGTTTAAACATGTTTCTATGTTTTTCCAAGTGTATGTTGAATCTGTGAATGTTCATATTTTTACTGGTGAATTCATTTTATGTTGCCTACAATAAACTATCATGTAAGAGACTTTCAATGTACTCTAGCGAGCGTTAAGCACACTAAATAAATATTGGTGTCCTTGTCTCATGGGGTGAAGCTATATATTTGAATTTTGTTTATGTGTGTTTTTGGCTTATGTGATTTCATACTATTGTTAACACTTAGACTCTTTACTTACCTAATATCTTGGTTGTATGTAGGGGACTTAAATCTTCACTCCTTGTGGTTGAGCTCGTTGGTGTACTTGCTTGGTTTGGCTCCTTTGGATCGAACATACCTCCTTATGACATGCTCGTTGGACCTCATGTGATATGGTTCTGTCCTGGTGTTGGCTTATTTTTGTCATTCATCTTACAAAATTTCAACGTGGTTGTATGGTCTCACTTAAGTGAACAGTTGGCTCATGATATCATTGAGGCAATGTTGCCTGGGTCTACACAAGACATGCTTGCCTTCATCATTGAAATAGATGAGGGATTTTTTACAGTTGAGGGAGGCCCTACTAAGGGTTGTAGATCTACTCATCCCTTGACTCGTGTGTGGGAGTTGTCTACTTGTATTCATTCTAACAGTAGCAACACACTTTTTCCAGCCTTCTGTGTGCACACTCTATTCCAAAACCCACCTGAGATAGTATATAGAGTGGAAAGGTATGCTCTTTTGTGTTTTACTTTAAATTTTGATTCTTTTAAAATTATATCATTATCTATACATTAATATTAATTTTTCTAGGCCTCGTTTTGACGAGAATGGGATGTGCAATGATGATGGTGGGCTTGCCTTAGCATGCATAGCATTAGAGACATTCATGACAGGCCCCATTATTCGTGTTGCAGTACTGGACCAAACAAAAGTGGCTATTGTTAACTACCATAGGTAGTTTTCAAGGGTTTTTGAGCACTGCCAAGTTTGTGGTTGGTTGCATGAGGATTGGTCTTCAAATGAGCCAATATTCCCACAGAGAATTGATCCTATGCCTACCTCGCCTATGCCATTTATTGATGGTAAATGACCACACTCCATTTCTTTTTTTTTTGTCACATCATCGTGTGCTATGTTTTAAACCCTTCGCTCTATGTTTTATTTTTTTACAGCAGCTACCGTCTCCGATGAAGTTACCATTATAAGAGAGCATACTGAGGCCACCCTTTTTATGAAATATGGGAAGGTAGAGCAGTCACAACAATGGTTGTAGAAGAAAGCTCTTGAGTTGGTCATCAGCCATCTTACCCAGGCAGGTCTGATGGACTTATTCACTACTTTGACTCCTAATGTTCCGGTGACCGAGATGATCACCATTGTTGATTTTTTTAGTGATGATGCTTCCCATTTTACTACGTGGGTTCAAGGAGTTAAGGTATCTTTCCACTTTCCAATATTTTTGGCATTCCCATGGATGGTGCTAGGGTGGCTATAGATAAAGCAACTAAATAAGGTCAAGTCATAAAAGAGCTTGAAGAGTCATTAGGCATGTCTTGAGGTTCTAAAGGTTTTTCTATGTGAGATGATACCCAATCAATATAGATGAACTTCTTGTACCCTCTCTTTTGGGCACGGGTACTTCCTAAATCTCTCTCTCAAGGAAGAAACCTTGGGATCGAGTCTGCTCGTGTCATACGTGTAGTGCTAGAGATGGGCATAAATTATAACTAGGTGTAGTTTCTTGGATTTGGTTTTCATGGAGAGATTGTCAGATTACGTTCAAACATCAACGTCAAATCTCATTTCACATTTGCTTTCTTTGCAGGGTACCTACATAGGTTTGCTGAGTTCCTAGTAGTTTATGGTGACAACTATTATATATTGAGGGATCGTTCATAGTTGTCCCATCCCTGGATTCATCATTTGTTTAGCACCACTAGATCTCTGGACCCACCCGAAGGCATTGACAAATTAGTGTCTGTCACTACAAGGGATGCAGCTACTTGTTCCCATCATTCTGATGATAGCTTGGGATTATAACTGCCTATACTACATACATCTATTAAAGGGGCTAAACATCTGATTCGTGAGACCGTTGGAAGGTCAAAGGCGAAGGTGAAGAGGAATGAATGCCCAAGGGAGCCTGCTATAGAGGTGAGACCACAAAGAGCGAAGAAGATCGACTTTGTATTACTAGTGGAGGGTAAGTATTTTATTTTATTGTTATATATCTATTTTTTTGTGTGTTTTTTTGGTTTATATGCTATTAAATGTAAATATATGCTATATCCTACTAACTCTAGGATTCTAGTGTTATTCAAAGGAAAGTCCTAAGAGGGAGAGAGAGGTCTTGGCCCCAATGGTTGAACCAAAAGCAGTCGTCACAGGGCCAGAGGAAGAAGGAAAAGAAAGGGAAGAAGCAATCAAGGAACCTCCTACCCCACAAGACAAAGATGTGACAAGCATTGTGGGGAAGAAGCTTGTAGAGGCTTTGGATGCACTTAGGCATTCAAGTGATGAAAGAGGTGTCTTTGATGGTTTCTTTGATGGATCTTTGCAACCTGGTGATCCACCAAAGCTGACCAGCAAAGGGCTATTTGGTATGTTCTTTTTAGCTTGATCCATATTTTTGTACCTTTAATTTTCATGTGTTGTTCTTGATTATCTTGATTATTTCTAGCATCAGAGGTAGATGCGGAGGTTTCTGAGGCACATACATCCCAAGTGGAGGTGTCAGGGTCACAGGCCCCAATAGAGGTGACCTCCCCTGCTTGTCCCACATCAACTGACAACCTAAGGCCATGGCCTAAGATGCCTAGTAAAATGAACTTTGTCATAGGCATTGTTAATGATGTGGTTGCTTGCCTACAACAAGCTCACCCAGAACTAGGTATGTGTATATTACGTATTATGCTAAGTGTCTCGATTTATTACATTTCTTTGCATTCATTTTTTTATTATAGCTGATTCGCATGTGCGGTGCTTACGCTTGTAAGAACTAAGCTTTAGTGGGATCCTTCTGAGGCTACTCATATTGATGCCCTCCCAAAATTGCAAGGGAACATTGAGCAAGTCCCTAGAAATGTGTACGATGCAGTTTCTAGTTGCGTCGTATAGAACACTAAGTCGCATTGGACTTGTAAGCATTTAGTTGAGTATCTATGGGATGAGGTGCATTTATTGAAGGAAGCACTAGCAAAGGAGAGAGAGAGGAGAAGAGGGATATCCAATCCTGTTATGATTTTGATGCTGCTAGGCTGTCTGGTGATAGCACCTGGTGCACATATGAAATCACTTATGTGCATTATTGGACAGTTTTGAATAGCAAAGTGTAGGTGACACGAGATTTAGCAGAACAAAGGGCAAAAATGGATTTTTTGAACAGGAAAAGTCACGATTGGAAATCCTTTATTGCTAAATTATGGAAGTGGGGTCAAGACCAAAAGGATCACAAGCATCAGTACAAGANTTTGAACTTCAGTGGACAAGGGTAAAACCTTGGCTAGTGTTGATCTTGGCCATGAGGAAGATTTGGCAAAGGTGTCCGAGGAGGAGATTCTATGGTGTTTGGAGGCCAAATTAACACCTTCCTCACTTGTGCCTGTTTTATTATGGCACTTATTTTATATAGTTTTATTGTTTTCATTGTTAGTGTTACTGTTTTTCCTAGTTTGTGCATTCGTGAGTTACTTTATTACTCTTACCTATTTTTTTTGTTTTCTTTTTTTTTTTTGGCCCTATAATACGGATGTGTTAATGATGGAGCTAGCCCTAGTGGAGTGAGAGCGGATGATAAAAAGGATCTTGTGGACCAACCCCCTTCATGAGCTTACTATTAATTGGGCTTTAGCTATTAAATGTTTTGGATTTTTGAATGTTTAATGGAAATGTATGATGGAAAAATGTAATAATATGGATATAATCATGGCATAATGTGTTGGAATTTTATTACCATAATAATGTATCATTTTTTTTATTTTATATGTTTTCTCTTTTTTTTATTTGTTTTCTCAAGTATTATCGTGAACATATGCGTGTAGCTAAATGTAAAATGAGAGAACAAAATGTAAATCCAATATTTGTAAAAGAGGAAAGTAATGAGAAGGCATGAATTGAAATTGTAACATGTAACTTGTAAATGAACATTTAATGTAGTGTAACAAGAGTTTGTGGATTTGTACATGCTGAGCTCTAGTTTAAAGACATTTTGGGCTATGCACATCAGTTTAAAGTCATGATGGATTGTCACATTCGTGTTAAAGGAAGAGGGTTTACTAGTTTTAGGCCATAGTAGGCCAAAAGCAATAATAGTTTTTGGGAGCTTTAAAATGAACTGGCCATTTTTGACTGTAGCTAGTTTAACATCATTGTGGACGTTTGCTGGTAGTTTAACGTCATACCAGATGGTTGGTAGTTTAACATCATTTTGAATGCTTGGGGTAGTTCAACCTAACCATTAAGTTGCCTTTTAATCCTTCATAGTTTGATGTGAGGGGTAGGGCATGTAGGCATGATTTTATACTCACCTTCCCCTTCACTAGTGATGTCAAAGGGTAATTCCAACTAAGAGATGTTAGTGGGAATGGCTCCTATGTTTGTGTTGTCAGATGTTTCCTCAGTTTTAGTAGGATCATGAGTTAACGTTGGGTTCATGTCTTGAAGTATACTTATGGTTCCTTGTTTAGGCTCAGAAAACTCAATTTATGACCCTTGATCTGTTCCTGAGTGTGAGGAAGTAAGTGATGTTTTTGTATCCCCATGTATGATGATCTCACCACCCTCGTAAGGTAGGTGGCTCTCTTGATGGATTGGTGAGGATACGGCTCCAAGGTATGGGCTTTAGTGGTTCTACTTCGCGCTTATGATGTTCTTTTTCTAGGCACTCTCGTGTCAGCTTGTCAACAAGACACTCTCATAGGGGTCATAGGGGAATTATAGGGGGTTGCACATTAGGGTGTTTCGGCACCAGGATCACGAAGGGAGTGGGACAGGTTTCCAATGATGTGGTTTCTATTGCAATAGAAGGGGGTATGCGGATGAAAAATTATTTTTTTGGTGCGGGTAACATGTGTAAGATGAAAGGAGTTTGAGAAGGTATTGAGGTAGGTGTATTTTCAGGGGGCCTGTCGACTACAAAAGGTTTTCACAAGATGTCCTGTCCATTCTCCACATGGATGATGTTAATCACATATGATGCATCGTTAGTGTTGAGAGGATCCTTTTAGACTTCCATGCATTGGTTCTGGGGCCTTAATGGGTTTGCCTCGTCAAGTACTATTTCACCCCTATCGATCATGTGCTATATATCTTGTTTTAAGGTGAAATAGTAGTCAGTTCCATGCCCACACTGTTGGTGATATTCACAAAATCTATCCAACCTAAAGCCTCTTGGAATTGGGGGCTGATTAGCTATTGCTAAAGTTGGGTTCTTAGCCAACTCACAGAATCGGTCATGTTTTTGAGATGCCATAGGAGAAATTTGTTTATGTTTGATTAACCTTGCCTTTAGAAGTTGATCTAACAATTGTGAAGGCTTCATAGGTAGGGGTGTATACTGGGTGGGATCCTTTCATTCGAATGTACTAGTGTGACTCATGTTGGTATTTTTATTTGAGGAATATTTGGGTGTAAGCATAGGTGTGGTTCTTTCATGGCCGATTGGAGTAGCAGGTTATTTTCCTTTCTATCTTGGATTGTTAGGTTGGGTTGTCTCCGCCACCACCGCTACTATCGTTTTGGATTTATCTTTATCTTTCCTCATATGTTGGTTCCTAAAGGTTGAATAAGCTAGGTCATTGTTTGCGCCACCTATTCTATGTTCTTAATTTGCACAAATGCTTGGCTGAAAGTACGGGCATTCAAATAATAAAGTTTTGATTTAATAAAGTCATTCACAGCTACTTTAAGGATGGTAAGAAGATATGTTTCAGGGATGGGCTCATGAAGTTCATTGAGGATTGCACTACACCTTTGGATAAACTTTTGCACTGGTTCTAATGGTGCCTATTTGATCTGAATCAAGCTATCCAGTGTGGCTTTAGGCTTTAGATTATATTTAAAGCAGGTAACGAACTAATGTAACAAATCTTCCAGGGAGGATATGGATTTACAGGGTAAATCTTGGTACCAATATAAGGCCTTTCCTGTTAGGGACATAGAAAATACATGTATAATGGCATGAGGCCAGGCTTGAAGCAATAGATACTCTAAAAGAAAGTTTACTAGATAGGCATTTGGATCTCCCTCTCCATTGTACTTGGTTAGTTGTGGCAATGAGATTCCCTTTGGCAAGGTTAATGGTGGGATTGAAGTGTGGATTGGGTTATCTTGATAGAAGTCCAACACCTTGAGTTTTGTAGTTCTTGCAGTTTGAAGGTGCTTTAACTTCTCGGTTAACAAGTGCATCATTTTTTTATGGTTGCCCATTTTTGGGCGGTAGGCAGACTAGTGGGTTGAATTTATTGTGATTGGTAGTAATTTGATTGTTGGATTGTTTGTGGAAAGGGGGACTGTTGGATCGCCAGTTGTGGTGGAAAAAAATTTAGAGATAAGACTGTAGGGTGTGGTATGCTGTAGTGAGTAGACTAGTGTTGCTGAACAACTAGTGGAACCCACTACCCAACCACGAGTTGTGAGGTGACACCCTAAATGTGTTGGGCTGAAGTAATTAATGGTGCTCCATGGGCTTGTACTTGTGGTATGTAATGGGTGGATGTGGAAGCTGGTATAACTAATGGCATGGTAATTATTTGAGGTCAGATGGTTGATCCTACATTAACTTTAGGAGGAGGTTGTCAGCGCTGCATTTGTGAAGGTATGATGGAAGTGGACGTATCAAATTGAATGTTGGACATGGAGAAGGTGGGAATGGAAGCAAGTACATCTTGTTGGGAAACTGGTGCTTGAGTGTTTTTAGATGAAGGTGGAAGCATATTTTCTTCTAGAAAAGATTGGAATAATGGGTTTGTATGGGCATGGGGACTAACAGTATGGTACGAATCTCCATGCTCAGATTGGATTGCAAAGTCATCTTCTTCATCTCCACTCTAAGGTTCTATTGGAGGTGGCTGTAAGGCTTGACTCCTCACCATGAGAAGCTAAGATATAAGTCGATGATGGTGTTCAGACAAGGGAATTCTATCAAATACCAAGGGAGTGAACTCATGACCCCCTTTGTAAATAAGTTCATAGTATCACTTCGTTTCTCTCTCTACATGATTGATAGGTAGGTTGGCTTGGATCTTGGCATAGATGAAGCTATACCATTTTGGTGTGAGAGTTGCATAAGTAGGGTCTTTGCCCTATAGCTTGAGTGATTGGTGCATAGGGCCTTAGGGGTTTATCTATTCAATAATAATTATGGGTTCCATAGCAGTCACAAGGTTTGAAGTTTTAGCCCCAAAGTCAGAGACCAAGAGTGTCACTGTGTTGATCTGGGAAGATTCCATAGTAAGTGTGGATAAACTAGGTTGGAAGAGTTGAGCGTGTGTACGCTAGGTGGTCAATATGGTGCTAGCAAGCTAATAGCATGAGTAACTGACAGCGTTAGCAATTGATAGCATGAACAATTGACAGCATGAGTAACTGACAGCATTAGCAATTGACAATGTGAGTAAGCTAATAGTGTTAGCAACTAACAGCGTGAATAATTGACAGTGTGAGTAAATGACAACATTAGCAACTGACAGCATGAGTAAGTTGATAGCATGAGTAACTAACAACATTAGCAACTGACAACGTGAACAACTGATAGCGTGAGTAAGCTGATAGTGTGAGCAAGTTGATAGTGTGTGTTAGCTGACAGGTTGACCAACTTGTCAAGCTAGGGAGATGTTGGTTGCAAGTGATGAGGGAAACTCACTATGATCGATCAATGGTGATGGGAAGGTTACTTGGAAGACCATCTATGAAGCATCTTGTTTAACCAGCATGTGTACACTATTTGGGTTCTAATGGTGGAGATGCAAAGTTTAAAGTGCTCGCTACGACGTAAGAATTTTGTAGGTTCGCAATCTCGTAAGCATTTTGTAGGTTTATGATCTTGATTAATATAAGAGTTTCATAGGTGTCCCTCCTTCTAGTTCCAATTTACTGTACTGATTGAAATTGTCGGTGTAAGGCTGGAAGGGAAAAAAAACACTGAAAGATGGTTGGATAGACATAGCTGACCCTGCCTTTGCGTGAGGGCAAGATGGAAAAGAAAATGAAGGAAGAGTGCCTTGGATGGTCTACACAGAAATCAACCAAGGACTTCCCTAAATGTAAGCTAGGGCTCATGATGGGATTATCGTAACTAATGTGCGAGATGTAAATGGTGGCACACGAGATGTAAACAAAGCGTATAGAGAGATATAATGTAAACAAAGAGTAAACTGAATTTAAAATAGAGTAATCAATATAATGGAAGGAAAAATGAAATATATTATATTGCTTAGAATGAATGTGTGCCAGTCAAAGTGTAGCTGCATGTGTAGATGGTAGGTCAAGTGCTAAGCCCCAAGGTGATATGCATGTAGGTGCTTGAATGCTAAGAGTCAGGTGTGCTCGAGCATCCAAAAGTTGCTAGTCAGTGTTTCATAAGCTATTAATCTTTAAAATTGCCAACCATGTTTATGTGAATTGATAGGGTATTTATAGGGTTTGTTTAGGTTTAGGCACAAAATTCATGGATGGAATCAATGGCTAAGAAATGAGAGGAAAATGGATCAAGTGACACGTGTTTGATGGATAGCTATGAGTGAATTGGACGTGTGTAGGTAAGCTACATTCTTAACCAGATGCACTATATCCTGAAACATGTGTTAGCTTACTCAAGCTAGCTTACACTCATAAAAGCACATACAATTTAGAGTATAAGATCTTGGCAAGGTCACAAATGATGAAAATTTACAATGAAAATGATCATGTACAACAAGAGAAATTGACTTCGGCTCATTTGAAACTTCTTGGTCCTAGATTGACTACTACATGATGTCAATTTGAGTGGTTTTATGGCTTTTTGAGGCATCTCTATTTCATTAGGGCTTCCAGAATGAGTTGATTTTGTCTTGGTGTGTCCTCAGTGTGTGTTTGGTGTTCTTTTGACTGAGTGTGATTAGTACTCACGCTGCACTCACATTGGACTCACGTTGCTAGCGTGACCTCAACATGAGTGAGCCAAAAATGACATATTTCACACCAAATTTTGATTTTTAAAGCCTGGTTCTTAAGTACAGCAATTGCCTAACTTTGGTTGACCTTAAGAGTTATCTGCAAGTCAAAAATTGAGCTTAGATATGCCCTATTTTGAACCACTTTTGGTAACTCACGCTGGACTCACGCTGCCAGTGTGAGTGTAGCATGAATACAATGTGTGCTACAAAAACTTGTAATTTTGGGCCTAAAATATAGAATTCTGAAGATTGGAACTTGAAGTTGGAAATAATGAACCTTGAGGATGACTTGCACCTTGGAATCAAATCATTTTGACTCAGTTTTGAGGTTGTCAGAGTTGCTCATGCTACACTCATGCTGCCAGCGTAACCTCAGCGTGAGTGATAGCATGACTGTGAAAATGTGAACAATTTGTCTCAAAATTTGAATCCCCAAATGAAACTTGGAGTGGAAATCAGTGGCCCTTGAGGATGGCCTGCACCCTCAGATTTGGACCATTTTGACTTGATTTTGAAGCTTTTGGAGTTGCTCACATTGAGGGCAAGCTAGCTTAACAATGTGAGTTCCATGTCTTAGTCAAATTTTGCCTCCTGAATGCTGAGAAGGGCTTGAGTAATTCTTGTTTCAAGGTGTTTGGTTGAAATTAGTGGTGTTTCACGAATCATGAAGTGTCCATGCGCAACTCAATAAAATTCCTTAAACTTCATCTTTTTCAGTGCACTAGCCCTTTAGGAAGTGAGTCTAGCCTTAAGGTCAATTTTTGTTCTCCAAATTACACTCGTGATATACATTGGTATGATTAAGTGTAATTGAGGCATCTAATTTTTACCATTTTGTATTTTATATTTTGGGTGCTCAAAATGTAGGTAAAAGAAATTTGATTAACTAATCTAAATTAATTAATTAACTACCATTTAACTAATCCTAACATAAGCATCTAACCCCACTTTCTGTACATGTCTTGAACCCACATGTTTGCTATTGGGTGACTAAGCACTACGCTACAAGGCGTACCAAGCAATAATGCTAGAAGGATTACCAAACGAATATGTGTTACATTCAAAGTGATCGTACTTATGTATGTAATTTATCTAGCTTAATTACTTATCTAACAGAGTAATTAGAAAATAATTGAGAATTAATTTAACACATTTAATAAATAACTAAAAATAATAAATGCATAAATAAAATAACTAATCTATCTAAAGTGCTATAAGGTTTATCAAAAAACTCATCTTTATTGTTACATACATTGTCATGCTTAGGTACAACAATGCTTGAATAAAGATCCATACACTTAATGACTCATGTTCTGGGCACTCAGGGAAAACATTCTAACTTTTGAATGGAAAAAATGCAAGAGTTTTACTGCTACTGAAATCTAGATTTCCATAAATGTGGCTAGTAGGTGAATATTTATAGGTGACAAAAAAACACTACATCGATAAGGCGTCATCGACATAGGGCAAGATGCATCGATGAGGCCTCGTCAATGCGATCGACTATGTCAATGAGTCCTCATTGACACAACCAACCAACGATGACTCATCATACCCCCATAACTAGATGAAAACTCATCCTCAAGTTCTTTTACAAAATTGGGAAGATATGGGATTATTGATTGACTTTTCTTCAACAAAACAAACTTGACTGACTTGAAAAAAAATGGAGTGTGTAGGTGTATGAATCAACAAATTACAAAAATGGTGGTGTTCAAGACACAAAATTAAATACCATGATACAACTCTTCAAAAATTGGACAACATGTCTCTTGATGATGTGAAGCTTGTTGGAGAAGATCAAATAGTCCTAGGCAGTGATCATTCTTGAGGTTGTAAGGGACCTTCACCGACTTCACACATTGTTGATGATTGAGAAGGCTATGGTTGTCCTGCTATTACTACAACTTTAGGCAAGAGTTGGAAAGCATCTAGTAGTGCTTTCATTTTCTCCTCCTTACTCCTATGATCATGCATCGTCCATGCAGCTTCCCTAATGTGGGTTGGAATAGGCACATTCCAAGGATACAAGATCATTAGAAAAAACTCCTTAGCATTGACAAACCAAGCAGCAAACTATTTGCATGCAAGGACGCAATGTGTGTACCTTCTCTATTGACAGATTGTGATTTTTCATGGCCAACCTTCTCAATTCAATGTTAACTCTAGCAAGAAGATCCTATTATTGATGAATGAATTCTTGCATTTAATCTCTCTAAGCATCAACATTTTGTAGGTAATGATTTTATCTGGTCAATGACTAATTCTCTTGGTGCATTTGATTTAAGTCATTTTTGATTGAGTGCATTTTGGCTTCTACCATGGACTATTTGAAGATGGCCATTACTACTTTCTCAACCTTTTAAATCATTCTTGAAGTTGTATAATAGCTTCATCTCTTGTCATTGCTAGGCTGAGAATTGCTTGTTCTACAAGTTAGGCATGAAGTTCAACAACATTATATAACCTTCTAAATTGTGCCATCACAACTATTCATCCTAGTGGGGGATAAAGGTAAAGTCTGGTACATACTCATTAGGATGAGCATATACCATGCGAAACTATTGGGGCATTGGTAGATCATCTTGTGCACCCCACCTTTGATTGTTTATGGTATCAAACCTAGTCGGTGAAGCACTTTCATAAGAAGAAGGAGACATGATTGATTACTTAGTGTGTGATACTCTTTTTTGGTGATTATAGGATAGTTAACCTTAATGGTTCATTCCAATGATGGAAGGATTTTCTAAGTTCTAATTAGTGCACAAACAACAAACTCCTTGGCAATGATGCCAATGATGAGTGGCAAGGTACCCCTATGCCCAACCATACGAATACAAGTGTCCATGCACGATCTGGTTGAACTTTGAGGATTAAGTGCTTATGAACCTATGCAGAACAAGGATGATTTATGCAGTCATTATCTTCCCAAGCTTACTTGTAAGGCACAATTGTATGGTTAAGTAAACTCGAGGTATATGATTCTTTTATGTTTTTTTATATTTTCTATCTTGGTCTCCTAAGTGTGTGAAATGAAAAAGATTTAGTTAACTAATGGGTTTTTGTAACTCTAATGTTGCTCAAATCCTAACACTAGCATCCATTCCCACTCTCTAGATACATCCTGAACTAATGTAACACTACTGAGATTACCAAACGCTAGTCGTTACTGGGTTACCAAGTGTTCCATATATGCTCGAAGTGGGCGTGCTAAGTGTGCTAATTCATTGATAATTAATAATTCTATAGAAATAACATTGATTAACTAATAAGAGCATCAAATAATAGTAAATAATATTAAATGCAATAGTTAAGCTATTCTGAATGTTGCAAGGTTTATTACAAAGTTCATTTTTATTTTTGGACACAAGGTGTGCTCAACTACACAATGCTTGAAGAAATATCTGTTCACTCTATGAGTCCTACTGCAAGCACTCAAAAATAATTCTAACTCTAAAAGAGAAAAATTACAAGAGTTCATCTAAAAGACTAAGAAAATTTCTATCCCCAAAACCAAGCACCCCTATCTCTTATTTATAGACAATGAGATAAGCTTTGACATCGCGTGCCTAATGTTGCTTGGCTGATCTAATATCACATATCTAATATTGGGGACTCATCATACCCCCACGATGAAATAAAAACTTATCCTCAAGTTCCTTATAAAATATTGGAAAGGTATGAGATTATTAACTGAACGACAACTGACGGTGACATGGAATGACAAACTCAAAGTGCCTGGTGAATGGATAGAGAAACATATTAGAGGATTTTTGTTTATAACCATTGTGGTGAACACTATACATAGATGACATCTAGACCCTTATTTTTTAGCTTAAAGAGAGAGAGTGGAAAGACAATGAGGCACATTGCTGCTAATGTTAAAAATGTGCACACTATTGTTCATCCATGGCCACATGACTAAGCTTGTTCCTTGCGTAAATGCTCCTGCTCCAGTTCATGCTGAGTCCTCCATCTTATCCTAGTCCATTGTTCATGTGATCGTCATTTGCACACATAAAACAATCACAAATTAGCAAAGATAGATAAGATATAATGCAATTGATACCTTGCCTCAATATGAAGCACATTGTCTAGGTTGAAGGTATGGAAAACACTAGGTTAGAGGTTTGTAACTAATGACTACCCAAGGTGTAGGGCTGAGATAAGTAATGGAATGGAAAAATTTGTGATAGGCCCCACATGACTAAGAGTGAACCTCTAGTAGCAATAGAATGGAAAATGAAAGAAAAAGAAAGATAAGATAAATAACAATGGTGAAGCTAATAAAAATGCATAGAAGGAAAGAGAAAAAAAAATGGATGTCATGGATGGGGTGAAATGAGAAATAGTTGATTACAAGATATGTTTATGGGAAAGAACTTAACATTTGCACTAAAAAGGAATGGCAGTGGATCCTCCCAAAACTAGGCTCATGCACTTTATGCCCTAACAAACCCACAAACCAAAGAGTCTGTAGGCTCTAGGAATGACATATGGAAATAATAGTTAAGAATTCATCCATAAGAATTAGTAGAGAATAATAATGCATCGACCAAGATATAGCCTAATCATAAAACCGATAATGAGGTAGAATATGGGAAGCAATATGGAAAGAGAAGAGAGAATGGAATAGAATCTCGAAATCAAGGTTGTATAAAGTTCCTTGTGTATTATGTGGTTAAGGTCACTTAATAAAATCTAGTCCAAATCTAGATTAAAACTAACCACATCCAGTGACCTTGCATCAACTCCATTATCCTAAAGCAACAAAAATGCTTCCACAGAGCAACTACCATCCCAAAAAGAGAGGAATGGAGAAGCAGGAAGTGAGAAAGGACTTTAGTTAGAGGGAACCTTCAGGCATGGGTAATATGTCTTTCTAGTGCCATAACTAGTGCTTGTAGCCCATGTTCCTTTATTATGTTTAAGGGGTGTGCTTTGAATTCCCACTAGTATTTTTTTTTATTTTTTAAGTGGGAACCACACCATGCAAAGACTTATTTGATTCATTCAACTTTCTGATATTAGTCAATAGTGGAAGTGCAGAAAACCTATGAAAAACATCCAAGTACCCAAGAGAATAGCCAGCACAAATGCATCAAATCCCCTTGAAGTTACACCCTTTTCAATCCATTTGAATCTTTCCTTGGTTTGAAGAATACCAAGCCACATATTCGTTAATAGGTTTGATTAGAAAAAGGAATAGTACATTTCCAAAACAAAGGGAGATCATAGAGTTGAATGGATGACATGGACTCATTGCCTCATTTTATCAAAATAAATCATATCTTAGCATCAACATTAAAATTCAAAGGAAAAAACCAAACATTAGTAATCAACATCATTATAGTACAACCCACCATCACGAGCACTTATTATATGACGAGTGAGAATAAATAAATAAAAAATGTAACAAAGAAAGAAACAGTAAAAATGTTAATGATGGTGTGAAAAAAAAATAGATGAAAAATGTATAAAACAAAAATGTGTAAAACAAAAAATACAAAAGAAACTAAGGGCTTTGAATAACTAGCATTGGTGGCCATCTCCCCATGACTAAGTTGGAAGGAGGAGATTTGAAATAATGAGCATGGCTATCTATCAACAGAGGTAGTATTAGTACTGATTGTTTTGGGCTCATGGAAAGGTTTGGTTTGTTAGATGTTAACCAATAATTTCATATCTAGGCTTCCAGGTTTATAGATCATCATGTCCCTTTGAAGGAAATGTTTCATGAATTATATGAGGTCCTTTCCACAATGTTTGAAATTTATTTCATTATGGCACATGTGTGGGATTCCAATAAAGAACCCTATCTCTTGATTGGTATTTGACTTTTCTAATTCTTAGGTCATAACGTTATTTGTTGAAGGCCTTGTGCAATTCATTGAATGACAAGGCAGCTAATCAATTTTCATGGAGCAAGTTAAGATTCATTAATCATTCTTTTTGTGCTAGACTAAGGTCAAGGTTAAGGTCACATGCTGTAGATAGTGTATGAAGCTCAACTTGGATAGGAAGTATTGGAAGTTAACCGTACACTAACTCATAGGGAGAATAGCCTATAGGAAGTTTCCATGTGGAGAAGTAGGCCCAAAGAGCATCGTTTAGTTTAGTGTTTCAGTCTCACCTCTATTTTCTAATGGTTTGTGTCAAAATTTTTGTGATTTCCCTATTAGTGACTTCGGCTTAACCATTTGCTTAAGGATGATATAGTGTAGTTAGTTTATGGTCAACACCTAATTTTTACATCAACTTTCAAAAAGTTGCATTTGTAAAATGTGTATCATTATCAGAAATAAGTGCACAAGGAATGCCAAACCTATTTACAATTTATTGTTGAACAAATTGTGTAGCGGTAGATGATGTATAGTCAGTGACGGTGGTTGCTTTTGCCCATTTTGTAAAAAAATTAACAACAACAACAACAATGTATGCTTTTTCATTGGACATCATTGTAATAGGCCCCATAAAATCATACCCCATATTTCAAAGGGTTCTAAGGATTGAATCCATTGTTGTGGATCCTCCATTCTAGTAGTCATTTCCCCATCACGTTGGCAACACTCACAAGATTGGAAAAAATGATGGGCATCCTGAAATAATGTAGGTCAATAATATCTTTCAAGCAATATTTTATTGGTTTTTCATCTCCTAGCGTAATGACCCCCACAAGGGCCCTCATGAGCATCTTGAAGAACTCGCAATTGATTTTCATCAGGAACACACCATTTGACCAAGCCATCGGAATACACCTTGTAAAGGTGTCCGTTGATTTTCATGAAATGTTTGACTTGGTGGAGAAACTTTTGTTTCTTTCTAACGTCCAGATCTTGTGGTGTTTCTTGTGTGACAAGATAAGTAAGAATGCTACTATACCAGTTTGTATTTGTGGGTGATTGATTGTTTATTACACCTACAAAGAGGAGTTCATCAGGGAAATGATTACAAATTGGGTATTCATCCTCTTTATTGTCCCACTGTAACCAAGATAAATGATCAACAACAACATTCTTAGTGCATTTACGATCAACCATCATGAGATCTAACTCTTGTAAGATCACAAGCCATCGTATAATGCAAGGGATTACCATTGGTTTATTTATAAGGAATCGAATCACACTATGATCTGTGTGTACAAATACCTTATAGACTAATACATAGTGCCTAAATTTCTCTAGTGCAAACACCATGACCATTAACTCTTTTTCTATTGTGGTATAGTTGAGTTGTGAATTAGCAATGCTTTGACTTGCATAGTGAATGTAATAGGGATGTTTTTGATCATCTAACTATGTAAGTACGACTCCTAAAGAAAAATTGCATGTGTCAGTCATTATATGGAATGGTTTAGACCAGTCAAGAGCTTGTAGAATGGATGTTTCTACAAGCTTCTACATCAAGGTTTGAAAAGCTAACTCACATTCCTTGGTCTATTCAAAGGGTACATCCTTTTTCATTAATTCTACCAATGGTTTTGCAATCTTCAAAAAGTTCTTGATGAAACATCTATAATAGCTACTATGTCCAAGGAATGATTGGACATCTTTTCTAGTTTTAGGTTGATGAGTGATTCCTTGGATGACTTTAATTTTTTTGGGATCTACCTCTATCACCATTTGTAAAATTTTATGCCCTAATACAATGCCCTCTTGGACCATTAAGTGGCTTTTCTACCAATTGAGCCTTAGGTTGGTTTCAACACATTGTTTTAGCACTTGATCTAATCGGTCCAATGCTTGTTCAAAGTCCACTCTATAGGTGGAGAAATGTCCATAAAAACCTCAACACCATTCCCTATTTGCTGCTAAAATATACTAAGAACTAAATGTTGAAATGTTGCTAGAGCATTTCATAACCCAAATGACATTTGCCTATATGAAAATGTCCCCAAGGGACTTGTGAATGTAGTTTTGGCTTGGTATTATAGTGCTATTTGGATTTGATTGTACCCACTATAACCATCTAGAAAACTATAATAACAATGCCCTACAATGGTATCTAAGACTTGGTCAATGAATGGAAATGGGAAATGATCTTTAAATGTTGCCATGTTTAATAGCCTAAAATCTATACACACTCTCCATTTACCATCTTTTTTAGGCATAATGATTAATGGACTAACCCATTCACTGTCAGCAATGGGGTAGATGAACCTGGCCTTCAGAAGTTATTCAATTTCTTCCTTAACTACTTTCTTAAGCTTTGGGTTCAGTTGTCTTTGCGATTGTTGTCAAGGCTTCATAGAGAGGTTAGTGTAAATTCTATGTTGACATATCCTAGGATCTATTCTAGTTAATTTGAGATATGACCAAGCAAATACTTTTGACCATTTGTTTACCATCTTTAGTAGTCCTTCTTTTTGTTGAAGAGTGAGCTTAGAATTAATGATTACTGATTTTCCATTCTTGAGAAATGCATTCTCCATACCGGTGGACAACTATATTAATTCAAGAGGCTCTTGCTTAAACTTGTCAAAGATTTCCAACTTCCCCTAGTTGATATCTACAATGTTAGTACTTGGAAGTTGGTGATGGACTTACTCTAATGCATCTATGCTATCGATGTAGGCATAAGTCAAGCTCTTAGTTGGTTCCATGCATAAAGTTGAATTGTTCTCTACATTAGCTAATAGCCATTGGATGCCTTCCTATCTTGTGGTTGCTACATACAAGCATCTTTGTATGTCAGATATTTGTGCACATTGGTTGCATGCAGGCAATGTTGAGCATTGTACAAACTAGGACTTCTACACACAGTTGCACCCTGTGTCACTGTATGCGATGCATGGAACTTTCTTCTTCTTGATCTTCCCAAATATCTCTAGGGAAAGATCATGTATTCCTAGGTGCGCATCAATCATACTTAGCCATGCTCTTCCCATTATGATTGAGAAGTTCCCCTTATAGTTGTTGACTTGGATCACTAGGAAATCGGCTAGATACAACGACCCACAAACAGTGGTGACAATGTCTTCCACTAGTTCCAATGGAATAGTGATGGACTAGTCAGCCAACCCTAACCGAATGTTACTCTTCATTAGTGTAGGTAGGTTCTAGGCTTTATACATTTCTTGGGAGATCAAATAAACACCAAAACCTAAATCCAAAAGAGCTTTATAAAGCTTGCTTTTAGTGATTTGCAAATAAATAAGAGGACTTCCAAGATCAAAGAATTTTCTAGGAAGATGGCCAGCTTTAATCCAATCAGTGATGGCATGAGTTAACATGACAGTGTGCATTGAGTATGATTTTTGGTTCAAAGGAAGCTCTAAATATTCAAATGATGATGAGCTGGTTGGATAATTAGCTGCTTGTGGTTGTAAGGACTTGGTTAGAATGTTGGTTTTAAAGAAAGGTCTTCTCTTTGATCGGTTGTCCAAACCAATAGTAGGTTGAAGATTGATAGCCCTTATAGCGTTATGTTGCTATGACTTGGCAAGAAGGTCACCCTGCATAGTTGAAGTAAGTGGTAATGCAGTTGAGGGTGGAAGATATGCAGACATATGAAAAGGGTAGTGTGTATGTGGAGCATCACTCCTAGAAGAAGAAGAAGTTCTATAGTACTCGAGGGTTTAGTAGTAAGGATGAAGAGTATCATGACTAGTAGAGTTACGTGGACAGATCGGCTATTGAATGTAATACCCATATGGGTCGGGTTGACGGAAAGGGTACTATTGACATTTGATGAGTGGCGAGGTACCCCTACACTCAACCATATGAATATGAGCGTAGCACGCATGATTCGGTCGAACTCCGCAGACTAAGTGCCTACAAACCTCATGGAACACTTAGGGTTAATCATTCGTTATCTTCCTAGACTTACTTGTAGTTGTCACGGTGTATGGTTAAGTAAGTCTAAGATATATAATTTTTATGTCTTTTTATGTTTTATCTCCTATGCTATTAAGTTGAAGGATGAAGAGACTAATTGAATAACTTTAACTAACTAACTAAGCATTAATTAACCTAGTGTCAACATCCGTTCCCATTTACCATTCACACCCTGAACCGATGCAACCTTGGTTACCAAATGCTAGTCGTTGCTGGGATCACCAAGCTTAACATACGTGCTTGAAGTGATCATACTGAGGCACTTAACTAGGAGAGAAGGGTTGAGAAAGATTTAATAAACTAATAAAGCATTTAAATAACAAATAATAAATAACAATAAATAAAATCCTAATTATCATATTCCATGCACTACAAGGTTTATCCAAGAAGTTCATCTTTATTTTCGTACACAAACTTGTGTTCAGGTACAATGTTTGCTCAAATAAAGATCCGTTCACTTTGGAGTTCTTACTATGGGCACATGGAAATTAATGTATCTCTGGAGGGAAAAAACTACTAGAGTTTTACTATGGTCTAGGCCTAGAATGAGAAACAAGGGAGAGCTACCTCTTATTTATAAATATGATGGTGCACCGTGATATCACGTATGCGATATCATGTGGGATGTAATATCGCGGCCCATGCGATATCATATCCCATCATACCCCTATAACTAAATGAAAAATCATCCTTAAGTTCCTTATAATAATATTGGAAAGGTATGGGATTATTGACTCAAATGGAACTAATGGGATGACATGTGAACGGATCATCATTACAAGACACAACAAAACTTGTGTTCATGACAACAAGAGTGAACACCTTATTACATTGACATTAGGCCTCATGTGGCAGCTGAGAAAAAGAGGGAGAAAGAAGTGTTGTTACTGCCATTGCCAAGATTGCAGCTTTCATTGTCCATCTGTAAGCGTGCCATCAATCTTGCTCCTTGCATAGTTGCTTCAGCACCACTCTATTCCAAGTGTTCCCTCTAGATCCAATCCGTTGTTGCATGATTACCATCTACACATATAACATAGTCTTATATTAGCAAGGGTAAATGAATTATCATGTAATTGATACCTTTATTCAGTGAAAATCCATTGGCTGAGTTGTGGTACGGCTGATATGGATCTGGATATATAATAATGATGACTATCAAAGGTGTAGGGGTTAGGAGAAAATTGAAAAAATTGGACCCCATACCCCCATGACTAATTGCGAATCTATGGTAGAGATAGAATGAAGAAAGAATAAGAACAAGAAGATGGAGAAAAAGAGACAACTAGGACATCGATGAAATGGATGTCAAGATGGAAATGAACAAAACAAAATATAATGGATTGTAAAAATGTTAGGGGAAAGAGATTAATTGGTACACCAAAGAGGAATGTCAGTGGGTCCTCACCAAAGTAGGCTCATGCACTTAATGCCCTGACAAACCCACATTCAAAGAGTCCATAGGCTCTAGGAATGTCATTTGGAACAAGAGTTAAATTCTTAACTATGAGAATTTACCAAAAAGAAAACAATGCATCAACCAAAATATACACGAATGATACAACTGATAATGAGGTGAACAATGGAGAGAAGGGTGGAGAGAAGAGAATGGAATGGAATCCTAAGAACAAGGTGGTGTACAGCCCCTTGTGTGTATCATGATTAATGTGACTTGACAAATATCATTCCAACTCTGGCCTCAAACTAACCACATCCAGTAACTTCACATCAATGCATTCGACCAAACCATCCACTTGAGTAACAAGAATGCATCTCCAGAGAGCCACCTTCATTTGAACGAAATAAATGTGGAGAGAATGGGAAGCGAGAAGGGCCTTAGTTAGAGGGAACATTTTTAGTTCCATAACCAGTGCTTGTAGCCCAAGTGATTATTTCTTCTAATGGGTGTGCTTTGAATTATCACTTGCTTTTTCTTTTTTGTTTTTTTTTTGTTTTTGTGTTTTGTGTTTTTATGTGTGAGAATCACACCATGCAAAGACTTCTTATTTTTATTTACTCAGCTTCTCGATAAATGGGTAACATTAGAATGGTAAGAAAACTCCAAAAGAAAACATCCAAGCACCCAAAATAATGGCCAAGATGAAAGCATCAAGTTTCCTTGAAGTCACACCCTTTTCAATCCTTAAGTCCTTCCTTAGTTTGAGAAATGCTCAGTCACCGATTCGTTAGAGTTCTTATTAGAAAGGGACTGTACATTTCTAAGCCAAGAGAGACCATAGACTTTCGTGGATGAATGGATGAAGTGAACTCATTGCCTACCATATCAAAAGACATCGTAACTTAAAGGTAAAAACAAAACATTAGCAATCAATTAGGAAAACAGTTCATACCATCGTGAAGAACACTTATTGGGTGACAAACTTACAAGGTTGATAACACACACAAACACACACACACAAAAAAATGAAAAAGTATAACGATGTTGTAAAAAAAATAAGAGAAGTTAAAGAAATTTGGAAAACAAAAATGTGTAAAAAAAAAAGAACTGAGGGCCTCCAATGATTAGCATAGATGGCCATCTCCCCCATGACTGAATGGAAAGGGAGAGATCTGAAATAGAGAGTGAGGTTGCCCAATAGCAGAGGTGTAATTTGTACTGGATGTTTTTGGTTCACAGAAAGGTTTTGTTTGTTGTACATTAACCAATAACCTCTTATCCAGGCTTTCAAGCTTGTATATCATCATGGCTCCAGAGGGGAAGGTTATATGAATAATATAGGATCCTTCCCATAATGTTTGAAATTTTGTATGTTGTGGTACATGCATGGGATTTCAGTAAAGGACCTTGTCTCCTAGTTGGTACCTAAACCTTCGAATTCTTAAGTCATGATCCTATTTACTATGTGCCTTGTGAAACTCATTTAACGATAGAGCAACGAATTTATTCTCATCTAGCACGTTTAAAGTTGCCAATCATTGTTTTTGTGCTAGGTCGAGGTCAACGTGAAGGTCGCAAGCCATGGATAGTGTACGGAGCTCATTCTAGTTTTGATGAAGATGAACATAGGTATGAAGATAAAGCTCTACTAAAGGGTTTGACTAAAAATCAAAATCAAACCCATGGGAAAAGTCAAAGATGTTACCATGAACATAGATAGCATCATCACAATCCAATGAATAGAGATAGAAATTTCCCTCACAAACTATTTGATGTTGATGAACCCTTGTTGGCCACTAAGATCCTAATGCATATCACAGAGGTTGTTAAGATATCCCGTAGGCATCACAAAAGGAGTAGTTTACCTAAGCTTGATATGGATAATATTTCTAAATCTATAGGAGGCTATGATTTGGATCCACAACATCATTTAGAAGCCTTCCATGATGCTTTTGCTTTCTGCAACATTAGAAGTGGAAGGAAAAAGCTTAAACTCTTTTCTAGAACACTAATTGATAAAGACAAAGTGTGGTATAGATTGTTGAGACTGAATTAAATTTAACGATGATTCATAATGCTAGAACTCTTCAATGAAAAATACCAAACCTATGCAATGGTGTCCAACCTGAGGAGATAGATCCAAGAGTGGAAGCATGAACAACATGAACCCTTGGACATGGTCTTAGATAGATATTATTCCCTATTGAATAGATGCCTAGGCCATGTGTTCTTTGAGGAATGAAAACTTTTCCACATCATAGATGGGCTTCATAATGAAATGAGGGAGACCCTTGGAATGTATGCTCTAGGTCAATTATACAAGCTACAAGGCCATTAGATTTGAGAATTGATCGAACATGTGGTAAAAGAATAAGGAGAGATATGAAAATGGGAGAATGTTAAAAAATATCAGTGGGACCCAGCTTGTTAATAGAAGGAGGTCCAGATCTATTGTAAGGAAAATGAAATTTCTCTTGATAAGGTGATTCTTCAACAAACCTTGTTGATACATAAGTCTATTGATGAACTCAAAGAAAATTTTAATTTGGCCGAGAGGCCATTACCAGTCATAATTCGGTAACGCTAATTTTGTCCATAACACTGACTAACGTTGACTTTCCCGACACGCCATTTTGGTAACGTCAACTTTGTGCATAACGTTGACATGTTATGAAAGGTTACATTTGTTGCAAAATAGAAATACAAATCATGCCAGGTGATAGAACATGAAAATAGTGCATGGAGAAGGAGGAGGAGGAGGGCTCGAGTTCTGCGCAGAAGTAGATCAAGCATTGTGGCCGAAGATAGAAATGATGCACAGATCAGGATGCAGAACAGGATTAGAGTGCGGATCGGTTCAACCAAGAGTGAGAGCATACACTAATTGATGGAAATTTATTTTTTAGAAAAACCATCCTTAGGAAAAATAAGGTACAGAATTCTTGTTCTTCATCCAGAAGGCATGAAAATTTGGGTTTTTAAATCTTGTTCTTCGTCTAGAAGTCGTGAAGTTTTTTACTCAAAGAACTTTTTACTTGTAAACTAATAAGATTCTCTCGGCCAATTTTTAGATATATATTATAAATATATAACTAAGATATTAGGATGTCCAAATGGATATACAACACCGTTACAACTCTTGTTGTGATGGTCAAGGAGAGGATCATGCAAAACAAACCAAGTAATCATAATAAACAAAGGATATAGAACCAAGAAATAGCTAAGAACAATTTTCAACAAATGGGAAAAATAAGTAAAGAAAATGAGGCTATAAAATTAACCATAGATGATGATAATGGATGTGACATTTGCATATATGATCATCTGAAGGGCCATTTCCTAGTCTTTTTGCATCTACATGAGTATTGGACAAGTGCATTAAGTTCAAAGTTTGTACAACGACACATGTCCAAGACATTTCCTCTCTCACAAGGTAATTATAGATAGTTCCACAATTAACTATACCATCCTAGAAGGAATTATTACTAGCTTCAACACAATCCTCAATCACAATTGTGGGGGAAGCCACCACCAAATTAGTTGTATCCTTCCTATCCACCAAAATAACATAAATATTATGTTCAACACCATGTTTCTTCAACTAGTTCTACATCCTCTACTTCAAATTGCCACTACCAGTCTCCCGAGTACAAACAACCCATGACATCCACTAAAGGACCACCACCTCACACCTCTTACCACCCATCCTACCCTTGATATTCTCATACTCCACCTTATTATATGCCACCACTAGCAACACAGGAAGGTTTAACACCACAATATAAACAAACAAATGCCACTTTGTGATGCTAATGTGCATAAACATGTTGACAACAGTGGGTGTCAAGTGCAATGTAGAAAATGTCCTTTCTAGAGAAAAGGTCATAAACTGAAGCAAACCATGCATGGATCTACCACATCATCCAAGCCAACACAATGCCAATCTAATGCACCACCTTCCTTGTTACAACCAATGTCCTCTAATCATACACAAGGGCCACCATCCATCATTGCTTCAATCCCAAACCCAAATAATGAATCTAATAGTGCAAGGAGACAAATAAATCCATGCATACCATATCATGATCAAGGATTTAATTGTGGGCTGGACATCCATAATGCTAACACACCTCATACCTTGACCCACCATACATTTAACAATTAAGTGTGTGACCAACTATTTTTCTACCCAGCCACCACACCATCAATAGACACCCAGTGGCTAAGGCATGAATAGTTACCAATGTTTCATACATGAATGGATCTTATTTATCCACTTATTAATCCTTTTCATAGACAAATGTTTAGTCAGGCGGGTTACCCCCCATTCTAATCTTTAGGATTCATACATGCTTTTCATCTTTTTGTTTTACAATTTCTTATCATTTTCTTATTTCTTGATCTAGTTTTTCCTATTTCTTCCAATTTTTTAGTTGTTGTTTTCATTTTCTTTGTTATGTATTCTCACTTGTGAATAAAATGATCATGTATCCCATTGAGATGAGGTTTTCTCTATGTTATCAAGTCATAAGTGACTAATTATTTAGACATTGAGAACCAAGAAATAGCTAAGAACAATTTTTGACAAATGGGAAAAATAAGCAAAGAAAATGAGGCTATAGACTTAACCACAGACGATGATAATGGATGTGACATTTGTATATATTATCATCCAAAGGGCCATTTCCTAGTCTTGTTGCATCTACATGAGTATTGGGAAAGTGCATTAAATTCAAAGTTTGTACAATAGCACATGCCCAAGCCATTTCCTCTCTCACAAGGTAATTATAGATAGTTCCACAACCAACTATACCATCCTAGAAGGACTTATTACTAGCCTCAACATGATCCTCAACCATAGTTGTGGGGGAAGCCACCACAAAATTAGCCCTATCCTTCCTATCCACCAAAAAAACATGAATATTATGTTCAACACCATGTTTCCTACATCCTCTACTTCAAATTGCCACTACCACTCTCTTGAGTACCATCAACCCATGACATCCCCTGAAGGATTACCACCTCACACCTCTTACCACCCATCCTACCATCAATATTCTCATACTCCACCTTATTATATGCCACCACCAACAACACAGGAAGGTTGGACACCACAATATAAACAAACGAATGTCACTTGTGCTGCTAATGTGCATAAACATGTTAACACTAGTGGGTCTCAACTGAAATGTAGAAAACATCCCTTTTGAAGAAAATGCCATAAAATAAAGCAAACCATGCATGGACCCACCACATCATCCAAGCCAACACAATGCCAATTTAGTGCACCACCTTCCTTGTTACAATCAATATCCTTTGATCATACACAAGGGCCACCATCCATCATTACTTCAATCCCAAACCCAAACAATGAATCTAATAATGCAAGGAGACAAATAAATCCATGCATACCATATCATGATGAAGGATGTAATTGTGCGATGGACATCCATAATACTAACACACCTCATACCTTGATCCACCATACATTTAACAATCAATTGTGTGATCAACTATTTTTCTACCTAGCCACCACACCATCAACAGACACCCAGTGGATAAGGCATGAATAGTTACCAATGTTTCATACATGCATGGATCTTATTTATCCACTTATTAATCCTTGTGATATCCAAATTTTTAGTCAAGGGGATTATCCCCCATTCTAATCTTTAGGATTCATATGTGCTTTTCATCTTTTTATTTTACAATTTCTTATCATTTTCCTCTTTGTTGATCCAGTTTTTCCTATTTCTTCTAATTTTTTTTAGTTGTTGTTTTCATTTTCTTTGTTATTTAATCTCACTTGTGAATAAAATGATCATGTAGCTCATTGAGGTGAGTTTTTCTCTATGTTATCAAGTCATAAGTGACTAACTATTTGGACATTGAGACCTTGACATCCATCCACCCATTCCATTAATAAGAGGTTCTTACTCTAGTCATAATGACATCCTTTTTCACTATGAAACTAAAATAACTTCATAATCATTGTGTCTGGGAAGACAAGTGTAGAACCAAGGAAAAATATTAAGGACATGGCATCAAGAGAATTTTTGGATTCTCTTTGGACCCTTCTATATGTTCTATCATGTTATTGAGGTTGTAATCATATCCTTGTAGATCTAATGAAAAATGGGAGTAAGAGTAACCTAAAATGACACTGAATAAAATTATATAGGTCCCACTGGAAAGACATGTATCCATGCCTGAAGGTTGGTGGCTTCTTAGAATCAAAAAAGAAAGAAGAAGAAAGCAAAAAACATGTGTTCCATAAATTAGCTCCTCCGTTGGAAAAAATGCCAAGTGATGTTACTCCTTGCAACTATGATAACCTTATGGTTGTCCATCGACGTGATGACATAATGTGATGTTACTGAAATGTGATGTGGACCTGGTTTGAATCTTGAAAAGGACTTATGATTATTTAATCATTAATAACACACATGGTTTCATTGTGACCATGGTAAGACACCTCATGTTCTAATTTCTGTAATTCTTTCTACATGCCATCTCATCTCATTGTCTAGGTGATCCTCCCTTGTGGTTTTGTGTAACATAGAGTTATTATCTCAAATCAGTGGTTTTAACATGTGTGTTTTGTTTCATAGGTATGCATTGCATTCAAATCCTTTAGTGCCTACAGACATTTTTATGTGTGGTTACACAGGGCATCATAGGCTGGAGCTTGCTTTGGGGAGGATCCACTTGTGTAGCTTTTGTGACTTATACTTATTTAACACAACCACATCATTCTTCATCTTCCATGCACTTAATTGATCAATTTCATTATTTCCCTTCATCTGTCCTTGATTTGTTCCACAACATCAATTTAAATTCCTTTTTCTTGTTTGTTCTCAAGCCTTTAGTGTCAACAACTCTATCTTTAACCACTTCCAATGCCTCTATCTAATTTCCTACTTACCTAGAATGATGGACCTAATTTGAAACCTTTCAAACAATCCCAGAGCTTTGTTTCCCATGCTTAGTTGTCCCATTTGGTGCTTATTCATGAACCCCAATATCAAGTACTCAATATCGGGTGGGATGTGATGTTGGATACTTGATATCAGCTACTCGATATTAGGTCACACAAAACCTATATATATGACCCTTGTGGTGCCCAAACTTCATTCTCATCATTTGTAGCTAGGGGAGTTTTTTAAATTTTCTCTTGAAGGTTAGAGCTCTGTGCAACCACTTTCCACTT
Organism: Gnetum montanum; assembly: GCA_015680685.1. NCBI lineage: Eukaryota > Viridiplantae > Streptophyta > Gnetopsida > Gnetales > Gnetaceae > Gnetum > Gnetum montanum. The sequence continues at coordinate 81,052 of MNCI01001443.1, forward strand.
ATGATATTTAACTCTCTATTTCTCTGATTTCCATGCCATTTGAACCTATCTAAACCTGAAGTGTTCAAGTTACTTGTTGGGGTGGGGGGGTGTGCCTATGCAAAAAAATGATTCCAATTGCTGATAATTTTCTATCACCTGAAAGTTATTATAAGGGTAAGAGTGTTAAAACATTTAGCCGTTATCATGAATAATCAATTGTATTAATGTTGAAAACCTTAATTTTTTCACCAAAGGGACCACAACCATCATAACAAGCCACACATAAGGAAAAAAGAAATCAACTGTGTAAGGTTGTATGAGGAGATAGATACTTTTTGGGGACTTTTTAAAATTTTTTTCTAACTTTGCAGTCATATGAACTACAAACTTAATGAACTAAGGTAATGAGTAAGGTATAAACTGATTAATAATAAAGAATACAACATTAATAACACTTGATCTTTGCTTGATTGTAGATGGCCCCAAAAAGAGGTGCCTAGGGATAACCTTCATAAAGAGCACCCAAGAGCCTATAAGGTGGCCAAGGCCAACAAGGTGAACATGTAGAACATGAGGAGTAGGAAGCCTAATCATTTAGCATTCATCAAGAGGCTCTTGCTATTGGACAGTAGATCCAAGGAGAGGCAGCAAAACCACCAGCTCCCATGCAGGGACAACATCTCAAGTTGCCTTCTAATTTCCTTACAACCATTCAAGAAAAGTCCATCTTGACCTTGGTCATCATGGAAATGAATATTGGCCCATTTATGGAGTTTTCTCCAGAAGTGGTTTGGATGCAACTTTAGGTGTCACCCTTGTGGCCCATTATTTCGGATAGCAGCAAATGGTACCTTTGTGAGATCCACCAATTTTGACACAACAAAGATGAAGGCATTGTTGTAAACATCTGTGGAGTTAATGTCTCTTTCTCAATCAAGGAAATTACAACGACTCTTAATCTACCAAATGAAGGGGCTAAGGTAGCCCATCTATCCACTAGATCTAACCCTAACATTATAAAATTATGGCTAAAATGAGCATACAAAAAAGAAGATAAAACATATAATGAACTAACTCTAATGGAGAGGACATATTTCAAGATTGGTACATACCATTTTCTTCTAAACAAAGGGCTTAACCAAATATCGACATATGCAGCTAGGGGAAGTGCTATCTTAATGGAAAAATATGTGGCCAATCTTCCCTAATTCTACTTCATTGAAATTCAGAGGTGGTCTGAGGAGAAAAAGGCAGGGGCCAACACTTCCATTGCCTTTCCTAACTGGAAAGTTATGCAAATGTGCTATAATCCTAGGATATATGAATGATATCCCCAAGAAGGCTCAGAATGCCTTCTTTACCGAACTCCTCAAACTTGTAGCACTAAGAAAATACCTTGGTGAAGAGTAAGAATCAAAGAAGGAACTAGAGCTCAAAGAAGAAGAAAAAAATGAGCCTAAATAGTGCCTAGAAACACAAGCTTCGCCACTACCACCATATGATTACAAACCTTCAATGAACCATCTATAGAAAATTGCTGAAGCTATTAGTTGGGGAAGCAGAGATGAATCCAATCTCTTTAGTGTAATTGATGATGCTATACAACCCACTATTTCAACTAATACAACTAGGGAGAAGATCTTATTATAATTAGGAGGAGAATCCCAATGGTCTAGGAAAATATTTGGGAATTCCACATTCTTCCAAGTGATGCTTGAAAATGGAGAAGGTGCCACATTTATGGTAATGCAACATGAGGATGCAGTAGGTGCAGTAGAATTAATCATAGATCGAATTAAAGAATCATTCAAAGTTCCTATTGTGCCCTCAGTAGATCTAATTGGGACCAAAGATGCATAGATGCTAGCTGGGACTTCAATAACTCCTACAATGCATGAGGATGTTTTGAATCAACTGCTATAGATAGGGCAAGTGATGGCTACTTTGTTTGACATCTCCATTGATGTCACTATAGCTCAATCAGACCTCATCACCACTAAAGTAAAATTGGTCATGGCTAAAGTCAGGGCAAAGCACATAGAAGTAGAAGTATAGCAATTACAACAAGAGCTGGTTGCCCTTAAAGTTGAATGATAGGATCCTACCTATTTTGTTACACTTGACTAGCTAGAATAATTTAGGATAAAGCTACTAGCTAGGCTGATTGAGGAGATCATAGGTATAGAACAAGAAAAAGAAAAAGTGGTTTGAAATGCCTTTGCTACTGATGCATTGTCCCACATGTATAAAAAGGCATTGATCACTGCACAAGAAGAAAACAAGAAACTCATTGCTAAGAATTCAAGGTTTACCACAATCAAAAAGCAAAAGAACATCCTTGAGGAGAGCATCCACCTGTTAAGAGAACAATTGGTGAGGGTCAACCAGGACATCAATAGACTATCGTGAGAAAACATAATCCTTTCAATGGAGGAGGTCCATGCTATTTGACAGAAATCATCAATAGAAATTAGTGCATGGAAGAATGAGGCTAAGAAGCATGAAAAGTTGAAGGAATACTTCCATGACTAGTAGGCATGTATAATCAAATAAATGAAAAAGAGATCTAGATGGATAAAGCCCGCATTGGGTTCCTATCAGGATAAAATCCTAAGTGGCAGAAAATTATAGATAGCTATGCTTTGGTCCACTAGGCGGAAGTAAAGAATAAAGACCTGTAGATTGAATATTTAAAGGAATACATGACATTGCCTAATCTTAGATATGGCAACCTTGCCATGTTAATAGCAAGTCAGCCTCATAGTGAGCTGGAGAAGTAGGCAACAACCACTTATGCATTATATAAAAAAGAGTTTGCAAATAGAAAATATGCTTTGTAAAAAGTCCATATAGCAAATAAGGAATTGAAAGTGGTTAATTCCAGCTACCAAGGACAAAATGATGTTACCTTAGACATAGCTAGAATATTAATAGATTTAAAGAACTTAGAGAAAAAGCTAGGGCCTTTGAGGAGGAATGATAGCAATTTGCAGCTTGGTATGCAAAGGCTAATGAAATGTTTCTATAGTTGCCATGTCCTTGGGATGTATCGGCATCAGCACACATTAGTTTAGTAGCCTAGATAGTACACAATCCAAGAATAGAGGAGGAAAAATTGCATGCATTGCTTAATTGTTATAAGTTTCCCAAACTTGGTGACAAAGGGAAGAAACCAATGGAGGAGCCACTGCCTTTGGGAATGACATGAGCTTTCTATTTTTGTCTTGTAATATTATGTTTCATTTTTTGTACTACACCACTGTGGCATGTTAGAGTTAATTTTTTGCTTGTTTGTTATTTGAGTCAGTCAATAATTCCATACCTTCCCAATATTTTGTAAAGAACTTGCTCCTTATTTTGTTTAACTCGAGAACGAGTTTTGATTCAATCATGGGGGTATGATGAGTTGTGAATTTTTTAGCTCCAATATCGAGTACTTGATGTTAGAGCCTTGATATCGAATACTTGATGTTGGAGCCAGGAAGAAATGTTGGATATCTAATGTCATATCCTCTATGCATGCTTATAAATAAAGCACTTAGGTGTACAAAGAAAAAAGGAAATAGAGTTTTAGTTTTAGTTCTTAGTTTTTATTAGTATTTCTTAGAGTCCTGTGTGCATGCCCACAATGTGATGTTTGTAATCTTACAACACCTTTGTTTGAGTGTCACGTACTTGGACATGTTACACAACTAGAAATAAAGATTGAGATTACTCCATCATTGTAGCATCCACTTAGATAATTGTTGCATTTAATTATTAATTATATATTGTTTCCTTTAGTTAACATTTCCATTTATTGCTATTTACTATTTCTATCATTAAGTGGAATGTGGATGCCTTAGTCACGAGTGTTTAAGCATAAGTACTTGGTAATCTAGTAATGTATTGTTTGGCACACCTAGTGACATACACTTGAAAATCCTAGAAGTAGTCACACAAAGTCCAAGATGTATATGGATGATTAAGAGTAGATACTCATCACATGTAGGCTAGTTTAGATCTTGTTTTCCATTTTTCATTAGCTTAATTAATTTACCTCTTTGTCGTCATTAGGAGTAAGGTAGAATTAGACAACATCATACACCTCACTTTGGAATAAACCATACATGACAAAGCTACCACTAGTCCAAATGGGAAGATAGAAAACTATGATTAGAGCATAATGATCTAGATGTCACAACTAGTCCCATCCATGAAATTCAATTAGATAATGCATGAAAGCTTGTGATTTGTATGGTTGGGCATAGGGGTACCTTGACACTCATCACAAGGTTAAGGAAGAAAAGGCTTTTCCTTTTTTATGCAAACTATACCAACCTTTCTGTTTGGAGTAAAACTTGATTCACATGTGAACCTTTCCTACACTTCTAGTGATACATCGATGTACTTTTTCAAAGGTACTCATTTCTTCATCTAAATCTTACACTTTCTACTCAAAGATGCATTCTCATTCTTACAATTCCTACTTGAAGATGTAGTCATAATCCTATGCTTCTTACTTGAAGACACAATCCAATCCTGCTCAAAGACACAACTACAACCCTATGCTGCCTACTCAAAGACATAGTTAAAATCATGTGTTTTTGCTTAAATACACTGCATTACCATAGATTGATTCTACAGTTCCTACTCATAGATGCAGTTAGAACCATATGCTCACTACTTGTAGATGTAGTTAAGAACATATACTACCTATTTGAAGTCACCAACTCTCCTCCATCATTTACTTACAAGCACATGTTCTTTTTTTCCCTCTCTACCCAGAATCAGTTCAAGAAGGAAGAAATTACACTAGGCCAACCACATTTTAATTCTCTTGGTACTTGCTACCCTAATTGAATACTAAACCCTTCACCCTATGATAAGTGGTCAAGCCCTCATGTACCTATTGGAAGAATTTCATAAGTCTCATATCCTACTCTTTACCATCTTCATTCAAGATCATTAACTAATCATGAGGTTGATATACAATCACATTCAACCGATGATTTTTATTTTCTCTATTACCACCACTTTTGATTTGAATATTTTGTGAGCTTTTTTTGAGCATAATGCCTTCCATAAAAAATGTAGCATTTTAAGCTTGGATTGCTCAAAGGATATTGAGAGAACCCTAGTAAATGTGGTTTTTTGTTCTATGAATCTTACTGCTCTAAAAAATATTGATGTTTTTCATGCCCCTAGAATGAATTTTGTTTGCTTGGTGTTGGCTTAACATAAGAGTCTTGGAATCCATCCAAATCCACCTATTTACTCCCTTTTCAAGGGATTGATCAATATTCCTCTCACTAGTCATATCAACAATCCCATTTTCATGCATGTCATCATACACATTCATATCATTGTACATCTCCTCATGCACATGACTACCCCAACTGCCATTTCCAAGTAGACCATTATGAGGATTGGTACCAAGAGGATTATTATCAAGATTTTAGCTTCCTTTGCTTTTTCTATATATCATGGTAGCACATGAGTTATGAACAATGAATCATGATCATAAATCATGCATCCAAAATCACCACTAGACTCAAATCATAAATCATGACTTTGATACCTAGTGTAACAATACTACTTTGGTAAAGCATTGTTTGATTATTGTATCAGAAAAATTTGATTTCTAGAAGATCATAAGTTCCTGGTAGAAATAGTTTAACCTTGGATCCCAAGGGCCTCTCAGAAATAGGATCCAAGGTACCATGGATGGTCTTGTTGATAATCTAGGGACTTGGAAAGTGTAAATAGGCATAAACAATTCAAATGAAAATGCAAATCAAACCTAAGAAAATGCACATAAATGAATCATAAATAAACTTGTACAACAAATGAATTCTAAACTTTATTACTGATGGGCTGTGATATCGCATGGGCCGCGATATCGTAGTCCACTGCAATGTCTATAAATAAGAAGCGACTCTCCCTTATTTGACATCCTAGTTTAGATTGTAGTGAAACTCTAGTAGTTTGATCCTTCCAGAGTTAGATTATTTTTCAGTTTCTGCTCTCAGTGTGGTGAATGTAATTGTACGACATTCTTTATTCGAGTGTGACATACTTGGACACACACATGACCGACAATAAAGATTGAGATTACTTCATCATTTCAGCACTCACTTTGTTATTTATTTATTTATTTATTTAATTGTTATTTATTGCTTTCTCTCTCACCTTTAAACTCCTAGTAATGCAAAATGAGTACAACTTGATTATGAGCATTTAAGTGTGACTACTTGGTATCCTAGTGGTGTACCTAGGATCTACGCTTGGTAATCCGAGTGGTAGTCATGCACAAAGTCCAATATGTATACGGATGATCAAGGAATCGATTGCTCATCACACTAAGGCTAGATTAGACTCTCTTACCCTTTTCCTCCTAGCTTAGCATAGTTAATATTATTTTCCCTTGCCTTCAGGAGTAGCGTTAAAATTAGGAACAAATCATACACCACACTCTAGACTAAACCATCTGTGAAAAATATAAATACTAGTCTAGGTGGGAAGATAGCAAACTGTGACCTAAGGTTAACAATCTAGGTGCCACAAGTAGTCCATCTGCGGAGTTCGACCGGATCGTGCGTGAGAACGCTAGTATTTGTAATGGTTGAGTGTAGGGGTACCCTCACCACTCATCATAGGTGCCATTGCTGGGGACGGTGCTAGTTATCTAGATTAGTTAAATCATACAAGGTCGTTGTAAAGGACTTAACGATATATCTCTTAAGATGAAGAAATAATTATTAAAAGTCATGCCTAAATTCACATACATTTTCACAAAATTGTCTCTCCTACAAGATGATAATAATGCCACACTTAGTGAGGAAGTTCATTGGAGAACCAAAAAACTATATGATGATGAATATTGGAGTATACAACCTGAAGTAGGGGTTTCTTATAAGAATGAACAAAAACAATGTCATCGTAACACACGAAGACATAACCTAATCGATGATGATGAACCCATATTGGCCACTACAAGCTTAACCCAAATACAAGAAGCTATTTGAATCTCATGTAGGCATCATAAAGAGAGCTGACTACCCAGGCTCGATTTAAACAACTTTCCAAAATTTTTAGGAGGCTATGACTTAGATCTGCATCAACATTTACAAGCCTTCTACGATGCCTACACATGGAACAACGTTGATAATGGCTGGAAAAAACTTAAGCTCTTTCCTATGACACTCGTTGACCAAGAAAAAGTATGGTATAGATTGTTAAAACCAAATTCAATATGACGCTGGTCAACAATGATAGAAGTTTTTAATGAAAAATATCAAACCTACGCAAGAGTGTCAACCTTGAGGAAAAAAATCCAAGGATGGAAACAAGCA